>CM031242.1:585385320-585786326 GCA_018340775.1 Taxus wallichiana var. yunnanensis | reverse complement strand
CTATAATAAACAACACCGAATAATAAGAATATAGAAATTTGAATTCATTTGGGATGATTTATTCACTGATAAATATTACATTATATAAGAAGATGATCTCCTTTATCCAAGGAGTCAACATCAATCACCAATCCCCTATATCTCTCAACCACTGCTAGAATCTCTCACCTATCCCACATATCTCTCTATCATCTCATATCCCTATTCTAATGGTGAGATTAACTCACGTACATACAAATATGATATTAATATCACAATATTAATATCTCACACTCACCTAACTATTACAACTATATTATTAATATGAGTTCTATAAACTCATTATTAATAATATTACAATTTATTAATAATGTCACAATATATTTGTAACATTATGTGTCACCGATGTTTGCTTATGTACTAGGGGAAAAATAGTCAATTCTTAGTTTGACATAATCTCTAGAAGTTTATGACATAGTTCTCCAAAGAGCAAGCACTTCCCTCAAGTTACATAATTTAGTCTATAAGTACATTTCTCGAATAATTCCAACTAATAAAAAAAATTCGAATAATCGAAACAATTGGACATACCATCTATAGTGGTACTTATTTCGAGAAGCATCATGAATGGAGAGAAAATCTATACCATTCTCCCCAACACGCTTCTCCTCTTGTTAGATCACAAAAAAACTCACTCTTGGCATGAGATCACCCTAAAATCTAACTCTAAGTGTGAGATTTCCCAAACAACTCACTTGTCATCATAAAAAATCCAACAACTCCAAGTAAATCAGGACAATAATCTATCTCTTACACTCTTATACATCATATGCACACTTTTCATTTATATGCTTTCACACTTTTACTTTACACATATTACTTTGATTTATCACATTCAGAAATTTGACTATTCTTTCGGTCTTCTTTTGTAGGTCTATCCTTTATACAAAACAAGAAGAAACTCACATCATAAAATATTGAATGCTATTATCCATACAATTCACCCCTAGGGTCTACTTCCCTTTCCTAGTCTCCACAATTAACATTGCCATCACTTCACGCTTCACTTGTCCACTCGGCATGCCATTGGCTACACTCTTCTATAGGATCAAAAGGTACACATATTCTATCTACTTTATGCTATGTAGTATTCACTCAACATCATAAAGTGGGCAGAAATTTAATCATAAAATCTATGCAATTGGGTACATTTCTAGGTCCTAGAGCATACTAATATATAAATGATTCCTAAGGAATAAAATTAGTAATTAACAATGTCTTTAGGGCCTTTTATTTTGTCTCTTATACTTTTACTAACCTTACACACGATACATCCTATCAGTATTTAACTTACTTATTTTGTTTACCTCGGACACTAGCACCGATTTAATACACTAGCGCCTAAGTGTTATTGTCCCTCCTAGGTGTTCTTGACCTGTTCTCCCCTTTTCTAACTCTTTTGGGTATCTTTTCCTACTTGGGCATATTTTATGCTTTTCATTTGGCCTTCCACTTGTCAATTACAAAATTAAAACAAGGGAATCATATACATACATATTTATAGCTCCCAAATAAGGGGCTAAGCACTATTTTTATATAGTATCACCTAATCTTGTATCTAAATGCACAAGAGCATCTTAAACCATCCATGTATCATGTTCACTCAAGGATAAGTGATGCAACACTTTACATAAAAAATCATAAAAAAATTACATCCGGATCCTTCTAGATCTATCTCACTATCTTAGTGCAATGTGCACAAGGGAATCCCAAGGCATCATTACAAACACTCACATATAGCTACACGTAGTTTGAAATGTAGTTTAGAACTCAATACTAAGTTCACTCTTAATGTAATCATCGAGGTCAATCTGAATCTTTATTGTGCATCTTTTTATTATATTTAATGGGGTTTGTGGACATGTGTAAGTAGACAACGTTTTTTACAGTTACATGTATATTCGATGATCAAGGAGAAAAGTCATAGTGACAACTAGAGACTAGCAATGAATCTAGTTCATCCTCGAAGAAAGTAGATTCTAAGCATTTTCACATACACTAGCACCCAAAATGGACATTACCATCTAGTAACTCCTATTTGATACATTCCCGAGCTTCGTAACCTCCAACGATAATTAATGAAACTTTTCTAGTATGTTTCAGCTTATTGACCTACTAGATCACTTCCATATTTATCAAGAATCAGCTAAGTCTCTCGATCTCCCTCTCTTACTTAGGATTTCACTCTTTTACATGTTTTTTTCTTTTTTTTTTACTATGGGTAAATAGTTTTTAAGGGACTATACCATGTTACTAAAAGTGCTCAAAATCCAGATAGACTAGAAAATATAGACCATAGTTTTGAGGGGAATATACCCTATTACAAAAAGGCTCCAAACACAAATAATTTATTAAATACATCAATTTTGGATAATTTTCTAGATTATACATGAATATCAAACTATAGTTATCTAAGAAACTTTACTAAAGGATAAAAATAGTTACAAAACTTCAACAAAGCAACATGAAAACAACATCCTCGATAACAACAGAAAAGAAAACTAGGTGTAAGGAAATTCTTATTCACTTGTCTTCTTTTCCATGTTTGTCCTTACCTTCTATACATAAGTGAAGAGTGCCGGGAAATGACATGGGAGGGATCCTTCTTGTCCAACTGTGAGAGAATCAAGTCTCTTAGTTGTCTCATCTCCCAAATGGTAGCAAGAATTGTTATGTTTATGGAGCCTATTTTCAAGTTAGAGTTTGGTACACCTTCCATGTGTTACACTCGAAAATTTTTTACGATGGTCCCACTCACGGGTGAGCGGGTCAAGGGGGTTTGGGGAAAAGCCCCCAAGAAAATTTTCATGGGTGGTTTATTAACCTATGAGTAATGGGTAACCATTATGGGCTAGTTTTAGGCCCATGACTTTTCGGTACCCATTGTTTTGTAAAACCACATCTTTGAATACCTATTGATGTACTTATATATAGATGGACATACAATAGGATTGATATGAGTGTTTTTGTGAAGGTGAATAGTGTGTGTGAATTCAAGTGCAAATTCGGGAGGGTTTGTTGAGCACAACTCCAAACAAGATTTGGTTATTGTAATTGTGAAGACTATTGGCTTGTAATAAAATCTGAGCAAGTGTTCTTGGTGGATGTAGCCCACATTGGGTGAACCACGTTAAATATTGTCTTCATGTTTTGCATATTTCATTTCTATAATTTCTATTCATACTTCTTATTATTGCGATTATGAGGAATTATTCCGCATTAGATTCTATTAATTCCTAACAAGAATGTTGTTGAGCACACATAAGCTTTCAACATGTTGCTTTGTGACATTCTAGATAGTCTTAAGCAAAAAAATTGTGTAGTCGTGTCTTCTTTTTACATTTCCTAGTCTACTATCAAGTGAGTTAACCTTCTTACATATTTCAAGAATCTAATCATGATCCTGTTCAAGGTCATTTTTCATCTTCCTTGTGCCTTCTCTCTTGAAGAATTTTTTGAGCTATTCTTTTAAAACCCAACCACCTTTTCCAGTTTGACAATTCTATTGAGAATTAATTCCTCCATTTCCATAGCCAAGCACTAGATGGTATTGTAATGTGAAGCAGAGTGTTAGAGGACTCAATTTCTTTTCTGCTATGTAGGATTCTTTGGGAGGGAAAGGGATGATTAAGAGGGTAAAGTAGGTTTTGTGTTATGATTTTCCTTCAACCATAAGTAGTGGTGGGGGTAGTAGAGCCATGGTTAAGGGGGCAGGGGCGATGAGTATTGAAGGATGTTGGGAAAGGAAATGGTGGTGAAGCAAAAAAATGAGGCCTTGGTGAAGGGGGGTGGCACGAGTGTGGTTTTGAAACTCAAGAATAGAGTGTTCTAGGGAGTTTAAGAGATAATGTGGAAAGCAAACATATAAATTCCTTCTAAAATGATTTAGGAAAACCAAATGTTTGAGAGGAACCATCACATATCTTCCTTCTAAAGTGACATACCTGACAATCATCCTTGCAATTTCATCAAAGGGCGTTGGAATGGAGGTCAGTTTTATGCCTACAGTAATGAACTTGATATTTTCTCCATCTACTAGGAATTTCTTGGCTTTAATTTTCTTGTCAACCCTCTTACTAAAGAATCGGCACCTTCTAAGCTAAGCCCCATGACCTCAACAATAATCTCTTCAATTATTTTAATGTTTATTTCATCATATTCTACCATTCTTTGCTTCCACCCAACCACGAATTGAAGAGAAATGTCTTGATCATGACCCTACATTTTTTCAATGAGGTTTGAGACCCCACCCATTTGCAGATAAGTCCATAGGGTCACATCATCCTTCCAAGTTAGGTCATAGGTGGGTTTAGTTTGGCATGAAGATCCAACTAGTTTTCTATTTTCATTTCTTTTGTTCCTAATGGCAATGTTTCTCCCCCAAAACCGCTTCTTAACAACACCTTTGCAGACCCAGAAAGTGTGCAAAGGCTGAGTGATATTATTAGCCCTGCGTAAGGAGTTAATCACTCTCAAAACAATGAAGGAATTCTTAATGATGGTTTTTGATTTCATATTTATCCTTGATGATGTCATTATGTACCTTGCTAGGGATAATGTCATCACTAAACCAAGTTTGCATGTTATTACTAACTCCATAGTTAGCAAGACTATCCGCCACTTTGTTGCCTTCACGATAGGAGTGGATGATTTGGCAGTTTGCAAAGGATTTACAAATCTCAATAGATTCATAAATGAAATCCCTAATAGTCCAACTAGGGGTTGTGCTTGATTTAAAATATTTATTATGTTCAAAGAGTCCCCTTCAATTATAATATTAGAGATATTGCAATCTCTTACAAGCCTGATCCCCCATAATGTTGTTAAGGCTTTAGAATAGTGGTTTGTTTGGTGGCCCATTTTTCCAGCAAATGCAACAACAAGACAGCCTCTGTGATCCCTAATCACCCCACCTCCTCTTGATGCCCCTAGATTTCCTTTAGATGCTCCATCAAAATTTAACTTGTACCATAAGTTGGGTGGCGGAATCCAATGAACTAATGATCTTTCAATGCTATTTTGATCATTCCTATGTGAATTGGAAATATATATCTTCCAAGTATCTAGTATATGTGCTTCTTCCTTGGTGTATGGTATACTTTTTAGAGGCATAAAACTCTTTATATTGTATTTTACAGCAATAAAAAATTCATTAAAGATCTTATTTCATACCTATTTTTTTGTTATCAAGATTATTCCATTCCTTGTTTTCCATAATCTTCAAATGGTATGAACTATGACACAATTTTATAATGTTCTTATCATACAATGATTTTATGTTTGATCCCATTGCTCCTAGGTTTGCAAGAAGGTGTTAGGAAGAATCAAATGCAAATTAAAATTAGAAAAAATGAGACTTTAGACCTTTGAGGCATATTCACAATGCAAAAGTAGATGTTTGATGTCTTCAACCTCTTTTTTGCACATGCAGCACATGTTAGGCATAATGAAACCCTTTTTAATTAGGTTATCATTAGTGAGAATCTTTCCTTTTAACACTAGCCATATAAAGAAATTAACTTTTGGGGTTAACTCAGGCATCCATATTTTACTCCAATTTATATCACATTGAATATTTTCAAAAAATGCATTGTAGCCCGATTTGACAGTATAGTCCCCATCAAAATAATTAACCCATATAAGCTCATCCTTGGAATCCTTTTGATTAAGAGGAATGAGTGCAAGTTGTTGTTGTAGAGAGGAGACAACATGTTTTAAAAAAATATCCACTTTGAGTTACTTCCAAGTTCTCTTGTTTCCATCCAAGTCTATGTAATCTTTTACTTTATTCCCATATTTCTCACTTAGATCTGTCTTTGATGGAGCCAAATTTGTCACTCAGCCTGAAATCAGTCCAGTTTTCTTGCCAAAATTGTATATCCTGACCATTTCCTACTTTCCATCTACAACCTTTAGCAAGGATGTGCCTGATTTGAAGCAAGTTGTTCCAAAAAATGGATCCATTGGGAAGTTTTTCTTCAAAAAGAAAATAATTCATATTGTGTTGAGCCAAGTACTTGATCCTAATGAGTTCACCAAGGTTGTTTTTCCTTAAGTAATCTCCAACCAAGTTTGGCAATTAAAGCAACATTCATCTTCCTAATATCCTTTATACCCAAGCCACCAATATTTTTGGGTGTACAAACCTGATCCCAAGAAACTAAATGGTACCTAAATCTTTCTTCAGTTCCATGCCATAGAAAATTCTTTTGAATTTCTTTCAATGTTGTCAAAAAAATTTTTGGGATGTTGTACATAGACATTATATATATGGGCAAGTTCTGCAGTGTGCTTTTAATTAACAAGCATTTTCCGGCACTAAAGAGAAAACACCTTTCCACCCAACCAATTTTTTGTGAAATCTATCTAACAAGGCATTTTGAACAACATCAGAGACTTTATTAGTATATATTATGTCTTAGCATTAGAATTTATTAGAATTAGAAATCTTATGTCTTACTATATATTATAATTTGTATATCATCCACTACATAAGATAATTTTAAATTATATTTAATACCATTTATATTAAATCAATTTAAATTTAACAAGGTCATTCAAAATAATCTTTTAGGTAAAACAATTCAGCTAGCTACTATTTTTCACATTTTGAAAAGAGGTCATCATATAACAGATTATTCTCGAACATAAGACAATTTTATATTTTCTCGGTGTCCCAAACTTTCCTCATTCTCACCGGGTTTAAAAGTAGTTCTTGGGATCGGGTAAAATGTGGAAATATGGTTGAGACAAAACACATGAAATAGAAACTAAAGTGAGCCGAGATACAATCGATAATATTAGTTTGGTATATATGCATGTTTATATTGTTTAGATTCATGTGAGATATCCTTACTTAATTTCTATTCATAAGATGAGATACGAATCCAATAATGAAAACATGTATGAATTGTTAAAAATAATTTTGAGGGAGATCGATGGCAATGATGATTCTATAACTATATTAAAGTTGGTAAGTTCCAGGAATTTGTAATGTAAGGTCATCATAATGGTTTTTGTGTAATACTCCAAACATCTGAAGAATGTATGTAGGTGTCATGATTGTATTGTAATTATTAGGTTTGTGAGTATTCTAGATGCGAACCTATGAAAATTATAGAAAACTTTCTGAAATTGGCCCCTAATAAGGAATGTGTGCGAGTGGAAGGATCAGTAATGTACACTTCTTACTAAAGTGTATGGTTTGGACATTTGGTTGAAATTTCAAAAATTGTGTATGAAAACATTTTTAAAATTCCTATACCCTATGTGTACCTTCATATTCCTCTATAATTATTTCTACGTCTACTAAAAATGTAGAATTCACCTATATAGATGCCCCCACTTTTGAGGAACTTTGAAAAAAACATGTTGATTGTATGAATAAAAATAAATAGGTGTGTATTGTTAAAGGATATGTTAAAGAAGCTATGTAGAGTGTTAAAGAGGTATCTATCGTGGATAGCCTATAACTTAGAAAGGAAATGTATTTACACATTGTGGAAACCATGGGGCATGAGAAAAACAATGATCCCTATAAATGAAAGCCACATACTTTATAACAAAAGTAGTCTAAAGAATGTAAATACAATACTAGTGCAATCGATGTAAGAAGTATCAAAACCATGTCACAAACAAGGTATAAAGCCTATAAACATGGGACACCCAATGTTTTGCATGTAAGACTTCATTTATTTTCCCATAACTAAAGTAGTTCTTTTATAATTTGACTTCCATAATCCAATCAAGGAGTATTCAATAGAGTTAACTAAGTAAGAGCTAGATAAAAAATTTAAACAACTAATTATTTATTTATGTTTAGTCCATCCAATAACTCTTTAGTATATAAACATTGTGCAAATGAGAAGGGTACATCTATTTATCCGTTAAATCCAATTTATGCGAGCATTCATACAAATTTTTAGTATGTTCAGGTTTACCTTTTTCTAGGTTGAGAAAACTATGTTTCCATCCTTAAATTTCTACCACAAAAGTATATTACTGAACTTCATAATCTAGTATCCGTCATATACAAAGCAGTAGGGCTATAGTGATTAGACAATGAAATTAGATACTTATATTACTTTGGAAAAACTTTCCATCCATTCATAATCAACTTATTCTGAGACAAAACATAGGTCTTATGGACATAGTCCTTTTCACCAAACAATATCTCAACACAATTATCTAGATATGCTTTTTAAGAAGGTGAACATGTTAAGAAAGAGTGGGTACATTATTTACAGGATGATATCTCTAAACTAAAAGAACCATAACCCACTCAGGGTGTTTTTAAATAGGGAGAGACCACGTAACTATTATTTTGGTCTGAGCTTTCTTAAAAAATAGAATACTAAAAAGGAAACTATAAACTAAATAATAGAATACTTTAATTTGAATTGATTCGGGATGAATTTACATAGATAGAGAATACATTTTATATTGTTTGATCTCCTACAAAGGTGGAGTCAAACTTCATCTTCAATCCCTCATATCTCTCTCCATGAATCTCTCAGACTTATCCCCTAATATCTCACACATCCCTTTATTATCTCACACACCAAAATAGCTACGTGAGTTGTTCTCACAACTCACCCAAATACTAATACTTTAACTATTACAACTATATTATTAATAATATTATAATTTATTAATAATGTCGCAATATATTTGTAACATTCACTACCCTATTGTTAACATTATCAATTCCTAATATACACTCCCCTAATGTTTATATGGTACAAGATAATTCCTTTTTCTATAACGTGCTGCACGGGTTTGCCTCATAATCTGGATCAAATAAAGGTGTGTAAACTTCCAACTGGCTAACTGTCTTGCTACACATGACCACAACTATGCGAAGGAACGCATCCCACATTTACTCCATGAAAAGAACACACTCAACATTCCACTAGAGGATCATCTTCATAAAGAAGGAAGATAGTCGGGAGGACCACCGCATCAAGAAATGTTTATCTACCTTTTTACATATGTGGTTTTCTAGATCTACCACCAACCCTTTCCAAATCTATGAGTGTTACAATAAACTTAGAGACATACTCTACAATGTTTTCTTCTAGGAGGTTACATATAGGAATTTCTCACACATTACAATTGAATAGAAATGTGACATCTGTTCTTATTTTCACATCGTGGAAAATAAACAGACAACTTAAAAAATGCCACAACATCATTTTGCGTCCCGCTTTCTTGCAAATGGTGGTGAAGGTCATCGATTGACCTCCTTCCAATGTTTCCTCCTTCCTCCATCAAAGATGCTACTTAGAAAATATTTCTTTGAGGCTTAATAGCATATTGATTAAAAATTGGACGTCGGTTACCCTAAACATGCATATGTAAGATTTTTTTAAATATTTTTAGACTTTTACAATAATATAGTTTTGACAACTTTTGATAGTAATGACGAGACAAAATAAAACTCTCATCAAATTAACAATAAAAAATAAACTTCACTCAACTAATCACCTTAATAACAAATCAAGACTCAATAATAATTGTTGACTATAAATCTTGATGGTAAAATTTTACTCTTAAATAGAAAAATAAATAAAAGAAAAAAAAATCATAAAAAAGAACTAAAGTAATATATAATTACTTTTATCTTTAAAAAATATTAAACAATTAAAAAACTAAAACTAAAATTACAAACCAAAATATGAAAGAAAACTTATTAAGACTTTTAAAAAAACCACGTATTAAAACAAAACTTCAAAAAGTAAAACTTTGGGACAAATTTTAATATTCTTTTTTTTTTAAACTTCAAACCTAAACCTATATGAAGGATTACAATCTAAACATTAAACATAAAAATATGTTAAAATCTATAATGTGAAAACTCATTACGAAATTACTAGAACTACATAACCAAACAAAAAAACTTTGAACAAACCACTTACAATCAAGAGAAAACCATGGGCCGAGTCAAGAATCTAATACTAATTAGAACAAGTATAAATTCAAGGAAATTGCTTGGGGTTGCACAAAAATAGATGTTATTTATTTCCGCATAGCTTGAGAAACAAATTATCCATCTTCCTCATCACTGGAGCGAACTTGAACTATATACAATTCGATTTGTTAAAACTTGCAGGTTTTACATCCTTATAATAGCTTCACGTCGTGCTCTATTCTTCTTTTAAAGGAAGATCGAAACTTCTCGAGATAAGTGAATATTCCACATTCATGTGAATTATGATCTCAAATTATAGAAAATGCTTAAAATTATAGGATCCTTTTCACGTTTTCACCTAAACCGTCTCATTGGTTTGGCTGAAATTTGAACACCATTTTCCTCAAACATGCATCTTCAAAACCATTAAAAAACGTAGAGGCCCATATCATAAATAATTGAATTTAAAGCCACAACAACTCTATTTTCTTGAAGACTAAAACACATACTAAAATAACTCCACTCTCGATGCACATTAATAGCATTATAACATTTATGTAATACGAAATATTTTTTTGGTCTGGTCTTTCTTAAAAATCGTAATACTAAAAAGGAAACTATACACTGAATAATAGAATAATTTAATTTGAATTCATTCGGGATGAATTTACATAGATAGATAATACATTTTATAGTGTTTGATCTCTTACAAAGGTGGAGTCAAAATTCATCTTCAACCCCTCATATCTCTCTCCATAAATCTCTCGACTTATCCCCTAATATCTCGGACATCCCTTTATTATCTCACACACCAAAATAGCTATGTGAGTTGTTCTCGAACTCATCCAAATACTACTACTTTAACTATTACATATATATTATTATTAATATGAGTTATATAGATTCTCTAATAATATAACAATCTATTAATAATCTCACAATATATTTGTAACAATAATGAAGTTACCAGGATTACGTCCTCTTTCCCTTTTCTATAACTACCCCTAATTAGCACTATGTCTATATGTTTATGTAATGACATGAGATTATATCTAATATATGTCATAATTAACAAGAATTATTTGTAATCAAATTTCATTGTTCGATAAATCCTCTCATATTTAAATTATTCCATTATTTATCTAATTTATAGAAAAAAATCTTTTCGTAACACTCCTCTAAGTTATTTGTTATGTTCCAAGTGGTACTTAATAAATTATTTGAGTTATGGTTTAACTATTAATCACCCTTTATAGAAATCATCCTTTTTTATTATAGTTCTATCATATCAAAGGTTAGTTTTATGCATTTTCCATGGGTCTTTTTTAAGGAAATACATAATACCATTTTTTTGTTAATGTTTGAATTATTATCACATGAAGAATGATGATTAAATTTAACTTAACCATGCCCCTTTTTATTCCTAGGTAGGTGTCTATTAATCATATTTACTATCATCATACATTTTATATTTTGAAGTATATATTATATTATCATTCACTACCATATACACTTTACAAATTAATTTATTATTGATCATTACCATTATTTCCATGATAAACATCATATCCAACAACATAAGTTTTGTGTTAAACCTGTATTGATGTTTTTTTCATTAATGAAAAGAGAGGGATTAATGATGTACCAACTCTTGAGGAGCATGGATATTGATTGGTTGTGCATTCAATTGTTTTTGTGCCTTCAAAACGTGTTTTAGTGTCTTCTCAAGGAGGTTTTAATGTGTCTTCTTGAGTAGTAATGGTGGTTTTAGGGGTTTTAGTGCTTGGTTGAGGTGGTTATTTCCAAATGGAGTTATGGATATGGTTAGTGTGCACTTTTGAGGTGTCCAACATGTCTAAAATGGTGTTTCAAAAGTGTGTAAGGGCTTCTAGGATGGTCATCAGGTCAAATCTTGCAAGTCATGGTTGGAACTAGCCCATTTAGGCCTAGTTCAAGGACCTAATGAGATGTATGAAGAAACGTTAGCCCATTTCATGCCAATGAAAATATGGGAGGCACTTAACAACATTGTATAGATTCCTAATATAGATCTAAAGGTCATAAATAATCAATTGACAAAAAAATTAGGTATTTCCTATGACTGCCCTTGAGTACAAGTAATATAGGCATGGAAAAATGATATCGGTTATGATGTTATATGATCATTTATAGGAAAATATTATTTGGGCCATGTGGAGTGTATGTAATGGAAAACTTGCAAATCTATGGAATGAGGCTAGATATCCTCAAATCTTAACTAACACAACCATGCACCATGAGATAAGAACTAAACAAGAGTTAATCCTATACATGCATAAAAATTTTGCATATATACTACTCTATTCTCTTTATATTAATAATTAATCATTAAACCTAACAAGATCAACTTAGCAAATCAAAGGTGTGATTAGTTTTTTATGGTTCTCAAGATTTCAAGAATGGAGTCTCACCATTAATGGCTTCAAGGCCAATGGTTCTCTCCATATTACTCAAAACTTGGATTATGGATGCAAATGGAGGTGTTAGCTCAAGGTCAATGGAGGAGGTAAGCTTAAGATCAAATGTATAATTATCTTAAAGCTAATACAAATGAGATCTCAAAGCTTTCTTAGGCTTGTTTTGGTTTTGTGTTATGTAAAGTTGTGTCTTTGAATGGGTAGGCTTAGCCTTGTATTTATAGTTTTTGGTTTGGGAGGATTTGGAATTCTAAGGCATGTGGGACAAAAGTCCAAAAATCACTTTTAGATTAGATTAGGATAAATATGATTTATGCCTAGTTAATATAGGTTTATCCTAGTTAAACTTGATTAGCTAGTGACTAGAGACTCATTGAGAGTTGGGAGGATTCTAGGTACTCATTTGTGACTAATAGATAGCCTAAGAAGTGAATAGAAGTGATCTAGAGGGGAATAGAAAGAATCAAAGGTCAAAAGGAGGAATGTTTATCTAATAGGAGAGATATTAGCCCAATTAAATGATTATAGGAATAATACGACTAAGAAGGTGTCATAAATGCTCATCCGAGAATGGAGCAAAGAATGGGGATTTAATGAAGTCTCGTTAATCCATTGAATTGAGGAAATGCTAAGTGTAAGAATCTTTTAGGTGTCTAAAGTTTTCCCTCTTTTGGGTGATGTAAGTGACATCACTTCAAAGAAATTAGACAAGCATATACAAGTAGAAAATTGAAGGGATAAAAGAAAAATGATTATAATGAAGGATGCCCACTCGATTGTCGATGGGGTGATGGAAGAACTCAACCAACGAAAGAAAAGATGACAGAAAAGAGAACAAAGAAAGAATAGTATGAAGAAGAAGACAAGGGATATAGAAGAAAAAGAGAATGAGGAAGGGAAATGAGCTCACCTCCATCCACTTCCTTTTAAACAACTTTATTTTTAATCATATTGCTAATGATCTTCATCATTGGTCCTTATTAGAAAGAATGAACAAAAGTGTAGTATGACATGAAAATTCATATACAAAAATTGTCCATTTCTAAAAACTCCAACTCCATACAACATATAAAATGCAATGATATACTGCAAAGTAAAATATGCGTAAGTCCATGTAAAATACAAAATGCAATGCAATACGAGAAAGTAAACAAGATAACCTAACAGAGAAACATAATGTAATTTTTTCATTGAGTTTCAGTTCCAACCTATTCATTTGAAATGAAAAGGGTTAAAAGTAGTGCCCTAAGAAAGGAAACATGCGGGGGTAATAACGAGAGAAAACTTGGGTCCAATGATAAAGTAATTGTGTACTACGACACGCACAGAAACTCATTGTGCTTGAGAGTATAGATATAGTAAGCATCTTAGATTTTTTTGATGGAGATAGATCAATTTGATTCGTGAGTCATTTTTTCGGATGATGTATATTGGATTTTATGTTTCCCAAAATTTGAATGTTTTGGTTTTTCATATTTGAATGTTGTTTATTTCAAGTTTTTAGAACCTATGTATAGGAAGACAAGGAAGTATGGATGTCCCTAGTAATAGATGGGATGTACAAGGGAAAAAGGACATGTGTGTACGAGAAAGGTGAAGATCCGAAAATTCACCAGCAATTAGGTGGGACTATTCAAAGAAAAACTCTTCATGCATAGAAGTAGGACCCAATTTACCAAGGTGATGAAAGACCACAGATCAAATAAATACCATAGAGACCGACATCTCAAAATGCATACGAATAGGCTAACAAAAATATCACTAAAGGATGAAAATGGTGGGAAGACTTTGAGAAGAATAACAAAGAAGGGAAGAAAGAAACATCCATGTGTAAGAAATACACGATAGCAATGTTTGATCTTTGTAGTTTTGATTTGGTTATGTTTTCTAAAATTTTTATTTATTTTTGACTTTGTTTTTGATTTTTAGATTTTTGATAGTTTTTAGAAAGGTGGGAATAACAAAGTCACTCGATGTGGGAAGATACAACAACAATGTTTGTGAATTTCTTAATCGGGAGACTAGGTTCATTTTTTTTATCGTGAATTATATTATCCCGATTTCAATGATCAAGGTGAGCTCATACTCAACAAATTACTGTGATTTATCCTGAAATAAGGATTGTTCATGTGGGAGCTTGCATTCCCGATTCATAGGTTTATGCACTTTGAGCCATACTTGATGGTTATGTTGGTGTGCATTCTTGAATAGTGCTTTATTTTTAACCCTTAGCTCATTTGATTTGTTGGGAGATTTTGATCTCTTGGAATTTTTTAGTTGAGCTTGATTAAGAAATTTTTGGGTTTCTTATAAGCTAATGTGTGATTTGTTTGATCTCATCTAGGAGAACAAAGTGAATGTGGACATTTAGAACTAATGTGAGAAATAACCACGAGCTTGCCACATACATTGATAGAAGAAAGGTGTGATGGATGAAAATATAAAGTCCAAGAATTGAAGAGGATGGGCTATCGGAGGTGAGCTATTGATAGAAGATGAAAAGGACTACTAGAATATGGCCCTAAGATGGAAGAAGTTGGGCTATAAGGACATGGGCCAAGAATAGAAGAATATGATGAAGGGTTTCTATGGTGGGCCCAAGTATAGATAAGGAGGGACTACCGAGAGGGGTCCCATAGATAAAATAGGATGAAGGGCTAGTAGGACGTGGCCCAAGAATAGAAGGTAAAAGGATACTAAAAGGAGACCCACAAGTAGAAAATGGAGGGCTACCGGGGTGGCTCAGGATAGAATAATATGATGGGATACTTAGCGATGACCTAAGGAGATATTTTTAGTGAGGAATGATGATAGATAAGGAAT
This sequence comes from Taxus wallichiana var. yunnanensis, assembly GCA_018340775.1. Taxonomy (NCBI): domain Eukaryota; kingdom Viridiplantae; phylum Streptophyta; class Pinopsida; order Cupressales; family Taxaceae; genus Taxus; species Taxus wallichiana. The sequence goes on along the minus strand of CM031242.1, from coordinate 585,771,098 downwards.
TATTTTTAAAAGAGAAGATAGGTCATGGATCAATGCTAGAACCTAGAATCTCATCATGCTCGAAAGAACATGAAGATGGAATTCTAGAAGAAGAGTCAAGTTCAATGACCTTAGGATTTTCCTTTACATTTAATAAAAGTAATAAAATTCTTCCTCTTCATATGAAATCATATTGAGTTCTAAAAAAATACATGTTTGAAATCCTCTAAAGGAGTACAATCGTGTAATCTAATTTTTCCTGCAATCTAAGAGAAATAAATTAGTAGAGGTCGTTGTTCTTCATCCATAGAGGTGGAGTAGAATAAATGGGCCCAATAAGCGGGAATATTGATTGAGAGAAGAAGATGAACATTTTCGATGATGTGGATGAGGGAAAGGCCTGACCTATCATCCCCATGAAGATTTTTGATTTTTGAAAATATATCTTAGCACATGGCTTCTTTCTAATGGTTTATCATGGTCAGAATTGATCTTTAGAAGATGGATGAGGAAATGGCATGATATGGTTTAAAGGGTACAAGTGTCGAAGAGGGATTGAATTTGGTTTGAGATGACTTAAGAGATGAAGTAGGCTTGGAGGAAGGCATCTCATGAATGGACGATTTGGATCCGGAACTAGATCATTTTTCTAAAAGATGACATAATGTAGGTTAGAAAGTATGATTGCATAGCCATACATTAAGTTGAGATGTAGGAGTTGAATTGGATTATTGAATAGAGGTAATCCGAGTCATGGAACTATTCCACGAGAGGAAGGGTCATCGAGGCAACGAGATAAATTGAGGTCCCGTGTGAATAAAGGGAGGACCGTGACTCAATAACCAAAATATATGTTTGATCGATGAAACTTGGAGTTGCACAATTCTTCAAAGGAAGAAGACCTAGTTGAGGTGATTTGGAAAAAAGGTCCTACGAAGTAAGGGAGGACCATGATTCAATATTTTATCTATGGGTATCCGAACTATAGTTGGGATTTAAATCTTCATGAGAAGAGTAGGAATCCAAGCGGTAGTTTGATCGAATCAAAAGAAGAGTGGGGATAACTTGAATAATAATTTGGATCAGAAGCATCCAAACTATACCATCGATTATGAGCTAAATGTGGGGAACATGGTACCCAAATGGGCCCTCTAGCGGGAAGAACCAAATGAGGCTTAGTCGTAATGGAAATCTTTTGATTTCAATTCCTAAACCTAGGTTCCGTATTGTAGTAAGTGTGAGAAACCACATGATAGTCAGTCATTGTTGGAATCATTTAGGTACAAATTCCTAGACTTAGCTAGTGTGATCAAATTCCTTCAAAGTGAAGAAATTTCCATGTCGATTCGGGTAGCATAAGGGCAACCAACTAGACATTTCATAAATATGGAGATGCATGCGTGATTTTCTAAAGAAGGTCTAAGGAAAATAGACATCATGATGATAGGATCTTGATGAGATCAAAAGGGATTGTCCTTGAAAACATGTTTTCTAGTTGAATAATGACAAACTAACAATCATGGAAGTGTGAAACACAAACCCAATCAATAAGAAAATACTCCCTATGTAAAATTTGTGTAAAATTATAGTTCGATGCAAAGATGATCAACTCAATTTTAATAATAATGTCAAGCTCAAAATGAACAAGGCATAAATATTAACAAAGGGTAAATATGATTCCCACTTAAAGGATACTATGACAAGTTTAGAGACAAGAAAGGCCTAAATGTCAAAGGGAGAGGATTACAAATATAAGCTACGTAACCACACCAATTGGACATGTCTATCAAGCTTTGCAGAGAAGTGAGATATTAGTGTCAAATTGGTATTGAAATGGCACAAAAAAATTAAGTGACACCCGTCAATATTTGGAGCAATGTTCAAATTTAAACCAAGTCAAAGTATACTAAGGATGTGCTAAAATGTGCACAACATAATGCCACAATGTGGATACTTAGATCATGTTTACGAAAAATACGATATAAGTATCTTAATTGTGTCAAGGAAATGTGAACAAGGTAACACGTCAAAGGGGATCAAATGATGAACCAATCCTAACTATGAAGATGATATTGAAATCAAGATCAAAGGAATATTAAATATATGAAAATATACTTGCACACTTTAGATGTTTAATAACCCAACTACAAACATGGATGGGCATAAATAAAAAAAAATGTGGCAAATACCGTCTTTGATAAGACTCAGGAGGTATGCATACTTCTCACTCAAAATGGGTAGAAAGAACACAAGGATATAGATCAAAAATATGAAAATTAACTAAGTGCCACTTGGGAAAATTTTAACCTCATCAAAGGTGAGATAGAAACCAAGCTAAGTGAGATGTCGTTTAATTCTATGATGAAATTCCATTAGTTCTAACTTATGTGGGATATTTTCCTTGTTCTAGATATAAGGTTCAAACTCCAAGTAAGTCGTCACTTCATGATGGATTGACGTGACAATGTCCTAACAAAGTGGGATCCAAGACAGAATGGCTTTCCGATAATATTTCTCAACTATGTGTCACAAGTTGTCTAAGAGAGAACTCGATTTGTCCAATGAGTCTCACTAACTAGTTTGGGAGTATCTCAAGTTTATTTTACCCCATTCTAATACAATGTGCAACTAGTGTGTTCATTTCTACCGATATAGACAACTTTGAATCTAACGTATAATTTAAAATCTAGTCAAGTGGGTAAGTAGAACACTTCTTGTTTCATCCATGAGGTTACTTAGTGGTGGATTACTTTAGGGTTCCTGGAACCACCCCCATTGTTGTAGCTTAAGGTGTTATGCCAAAGGGGTTATGTTCATGTTGAGCACATAAGGAAGTACCCTTTTAAAACCTACAATAAAGTGTGAAGTGAAATGGTGTGTTTTTATCTTGCTTAACTTAATATAGTTTTAAGTAGCACACTATTTGGCAACCTACATCAAAACAAATGTATTAAATTTTTTTGTTTTATCTCAACTTCTTTCTTTATCGACAATCATTTTTGGTCTTATATATCAATAGTTAGTAGCTTTCCAAAATAGATAATGATTCCAAGAAAGAGATTTTGTGTGTTTTGCTTTTGATTCCTAAGATCACCAAAAATCCCGATGTAAGAGCATTCATAACACGAAAGCTCCACTAATTTTTTTATGGAAAATACTTTAAAATGTAGAGTTTGTTTTTACACTCTTTGAAATCTAATTCAATCATTTTGCAGGTATGAAGAAGGTAGTAAAATGATTTTGATTTCAAGATCACCTTGAAAGGTATAAGGGAATAGCATACATGTTTCAAAAATTCACAAATAAAGAAATAAATAATTTAACTATTGTTAGAACCCTACAAAAAACTTAGAAAACTAATAAAATTAGAAAATTCCATAAATCTATTTTTAGCTATTTTTCAACGGTTTTTTGTATTTTACATTTTTGGAGGTCTCAGGGAATTTTGGGAATTGTAAGATAGAACTAATGATACCAAAAGCATATTAATTTTGGAACATCCCTCACAAATTTTGCTTTTTCATCTTTTTGATGACTATTCAAAATTTGAAAATGGGTCAACGGTCAAAACATATGACCAAAACTAAGATCACCAAAATTTATGTGAACAAATCCAGATCAAACAGATATCCCTGTGCCCCCTCGGGGTGTGTTTGCATTGTTTTTGGGTATGTTTGTGTGGGTTTGGGTTTCTACATCCCTTTGTGTAAACTGGTGGATCTACAGGTTCTTGTGCTACCGAGAGATGCCTACGCTAGCATAACTGTGCTTACACCAAAGAATAAGTGCATGCGCTAGGGAAGAAAAAATGGTAAAAATATGAGATTGCATGTGCAATGGTAGAGATTTACTTGCACTAGGAAAATGGTGTATGCACCATGGTTTGGGTGTGTGCGCACCTGGTAAAAAGATTTGACAGAGTGTTGAGAACACACAGGTGCTTGTGCATGGGTTTAGGTGCCTACGCGCCTATTAAAAATGATAGGTTGTAGGGTGTATGCAGCTTGTGAAGGGTGTTTATGCCATGATTTGGGCATGTGCGTCTACTTTTGGGTACCTGTGCATGGTTTTGGGTGCTTGTTCCCCTCTGTTTAAAAATCACAGTCTTAATGTGCTTGTTCTAGCAGAAAGGTGTATGCACCCCTACTTGAAAAAACCACCAAAAATGATGGAAAATGAAATTTTAAAAGTGTCAACAGGTTATAAATTATACATTAAATGTATTTTCTAGCATAAAATTAACAAAAAGCATAAAAACGAGGGTTAACTACATAAAACCTAGCTGAAAAGCTCAAGGAAAAATATTTTATCGTATAAAAACATGTAAAAAGTTAGAAAGTAAAATAAAAGCTTCAAAATGACCCCATTAATGGAGGATGGACTAAGTGTCCCATCGGATGTGCCAAATGTATGCAATGGAAAGGTTGCAAAGCTATAGAATGAGGCTAAAGAACCTCAAATCTTGACTAACTCAACCATGCACCATGCGATTAGAGCTAAACAAGAGTTAATCCCATACATGCATCATAACTTTGACAAAAACATCAAAACTTAGCATATATACTACTCTCTACTCTTTAGATTACTAATTAAACATTAAACCTAAGAAGATCAACTTAGCAATCAAAGGTGTGATTAGTTGTTTATGGTTTTCAAGCTTTCAAGAATGGAGTCTCACCATTAATGGCTTCAAGGCCAATGGTTCTCTCCATATTACTCAAAACTTTGATTATGGATGCAAATGGAAGTGTTAGCTCAAGGTCAATGGAGGAGTTAAGCTTAAGATCAAATATCTAATTAGCTTAAAGCTAATACAAATGATATCTCAAAGATTTCTTAGGCTTGTTTTGGTTTTCTGTTATGTAAAGTTGTCTCTTAGAATGGGTAGGCTTAGCCTTATATTTATAGTTTTTGGTTTTTCAGGATTTGGAATTCTAAGGCATGTGGGAAAAAATATTCCAAAAATCACTTTTAGATTAGATTATGATAAATTTAATTTATCCCTAGTTAAGCTAGGTTTAGGCTAGTTAAACTTGATTAGCAAGTGATTAGAGAATCATTGAGAGTTGGGAGGAGTTTGGTTATTCATTTCTAACTGATAGATAGACTAGGAAGCCAATAGAAGTGATCCAAAGGGGAATAGAAAGATTATGAGTGGTCTAAATGAGGAATGTTCATATAATAAGAAATATATTAGCCCAATTAGATTATTATAGGAGGAATGCAACCAAGAAGGTGTCGTAAATGGGCATCTCGAGAATAGAGTGAAGAATGGGGAATTAACGAAGTGTTGTTAATCCATTGAATTTGAGGAAATGCTAAGTCTAATCATATTTTAGGTTTCTACATGGAGGAAGGTGTTGCAAAGTTGTAGATCAAGTTTCATACAGAAGTGAAGAAGCATTCTCAAGATAGGAGGATTTTATCCCTATTGAGCTTCTAGAAATCACTCTCCCACCTCAAAGGTCATATCTCAAGAGATCAAAGGAACATAAAAGTTTTATATGGTGTCTTAAGCTCTTCACTAGTGTTAGATCACTAAGTTAAGAACATTCAAGTGTTAGAATGAAGTAAAATTATTCTCTATACTCTATGAACAATCCTTAAGAGTGCAAACCACTCCAAACCCTCCCCAAACCCTAAGACTGAAGCGATGGGAAATAAATTGAATTGTTTGACCACAAAATCACTTATGCAAGCTTAGTTAACAACTCACGGTTATATTGAATGATTTCTAGTCCAAGTTGGTGGCATTTTTGTTCTTCAGACATGATTGTACCATACATATTTAACTCGGTTTTGGAAGGTTTTGTATGTACTATCTTGTCTAGATAGTTTGAAGTTGAAATCGGGGTTTGGAAGATTTTTTGGGACATTATTTTAATGTCCATGAAATTTTTATGTGAGCTATGGGAAAAACTTGAGTGTTTCTTGACAAACTTGGTCATCTACAACTAATGGCTAACATGCCAAAAACTAGTCTTTTGGGAATGAGAGTCATCTAGATGAAAGAGATTATATTCAAGTTCTACAGAATTTGTACATGTTTTATGGGCCCAATATTGTGTACGCAATATAATGTTATGTTAAAATGAAGTGCCTTTGTATACAACTCTTAATGCACTATAATTGTCATGTCTCAAAAAAGTCAAGAAGGAATATGTTTTTGAGCTTTTAAACTTGACATTTCTAATCCAATCCATTAAAAATAATTTTTCATGGATTATACCTTCTTATTAATGTGTCATTGCAATGGTGTGTTTTGAAAGAGTTGTTTTTATGTTAATTGCAAGAAAAAATAGGGCTAATTCTTAGCTCTTATAACCTTTCCAGAGTGTGTCTTAAAATAATGCAGCCTTGATATTTTCCACAGAATGAAAAAAAAATGGACTTGGAGAGTTTCATGACATAAAAATCCTTCTTGAAAGCTATTTGTTAGGTCATGACCAACTGAGCAATTTTGTGGTTTTTCTCAATCTTTGAAAATTTCAAAATGTACACGTAAATCTATGATACCTACTCTAATGCATGCTTCATGAAGGTAATTAGGATGATCTACCTCTTATAGTCAATTGAAGGTGTTGTTAAGTCCACTCATCTATTTTTTAAAGCCTTTAAAAATTATGATACCTCCTTCCTTGTAATTAATCAAGTCATTCATGATTTTTATCTCATGTTCTTTATGATTGTGTGAAAACAAGTGTGTTGAAATGAAATCTTCATGCCTTAACAAAATGTTATTTAATATCATAGTAAAGGTGCATATTTCCTATAAATGCATATCACCAAAATGCAATGTAAGTCATCAAGTTATAAAACTTCAAATATTCACAAGTTCAAGTCCATAGGGTTATGCACTAGCACCTAGTTGTGCATGTAACTTCAAATGATGCCTTAAAGATAGAATGGTGAGAAAGGAAGTTAGTCATGAGTTATAAAGCTAAAGGAGGAGACTAATGATGTCTTATATGTCAGTTACACTTATCATGGATTCCATTTTTCTATGAGACAAAGTTCATATGTTGTAAGAAAATGAAAAAGGTATGACTAACCATTACAAATCAGTGAGAAGGGGTCAGAAAGGGAATATTGACAAGAGAAGTAAAAGGATAGGGATACTAGAAGCCTCCTTTAATCATCATTTAATTCAAGGAATCTTGCAATAACCTTCAAATTCTGAATATGAACCTTCCACAAAATTAAGAGAAATCATTTCCAATTGACAGTTGTAGGTGATGTTATATTTCCTCCCTGTACAAGCTCATGAGTGGGAAAGTGAATAGTTATTGAAATGAAGTGTAAAATTTTATGTAGGTGCCTCCTTGGATATAGACTCATTTTTTCAATGTCTAGTGTTACTTGATAAAGTGAAAGATCTGATAATTTATTGATGCTAGTACAACTAGGAGAAGGTGTATGATAATATATGAGCAAATTTAGGATCACTATTTCTTGTCTAAGCAACTATGTTAAGTGAGTGATCAAAATTGTTGTCAAGTATAAGTAGAAGCTTTGAAAATTTAAAAGTATGTTCATCTATGAAAATATAATCTTACAAAGGATCTATGTAGGTGTTTCATCGATCTTGAAGTTGGTCCTTCATGTTGAGTGGGTGCTTAACAAGTGTGATACCTTTGTAATTGTAGACACCTAAAATCCTCTTACACAGTTTTAATACTAAAATTGTACTAATTTTCCTCTTTCCCATCATTTCCATTATAATTAGTGATTTCCTGCTAAATAACTAGAGTTCCCCTCCATTTTCGTCAATTAACAAAAAAATTTAAATTAATAATCCATTCCACCATTCCGAATTCCAATTCATGATACTTCGTTAGTTTTAATCCTCCTATAATCAATCTTATAACTATTACTAGTTAATTAAGCCATTGACCATGTATTTAATCTATAAGCCTTCTTATTGATTAAATCCCTCTTTTAAATCCTCTAAATCCTACCCATTTCCCTCTAAATCATCTCCAAATAGCTTTCTAATATTATCTTGGCCTATTAATTAATCCTAGTTGATTAATTAAAACATCTCCAAATCCCATGAGTTGTTAATTACTAATTAATTCCATCTAATTCTACTTTATCCTTTATCAAACATTCACTAGGTTTCTAGGTTCTGCAAAATTGGAAAGATATATAAAGAACCTACTACCTTCCTTCACACCTTACACCACACTTTTTCTAGTGATATTTTATGCATATGACAAGAGCATTTTCTTCTTGAAAATATTATTCATTCTTGCATCCATTCTTCTCATAAGATAGTAGTAAAGTGGGATCCAAACGTGGTCATTAAGCCATTTTGCTGAGATTATTTCCTCTTGATCTAGATAATATTCAATTGATTTCTTATAATCAATATAGGTTCATAGTTAAGAGAAATCATGCATTCAAATCACATCTAATTTTTAAGGCGATGGCTTAAGCATTTAATATTTTCATGTTGGATTCATGTCGATTAGCTTCATCTTTCAATCTTTATCATGATGTTTATGTTAGATTAGATTAGATATGGGGGTTACTTGGTGTTAATTCCTAGTTCTTAGCTTAGCCTACTTTCACATGCACATATATGGCATGCCTTGTGGGACATACTCCACTGTCTCATTTATTTGTATTTTAGTTTCATTTTTGCTTACTAACCCTATTTTGGAATTTTTACATAAATATTGTATTTCCTACATTATTTTTTTGAGTTTACATGTTTTAGTGGTCTTTTTAGGTACAACAGAGGTTATTTGCTACCAAATTTGAAGGTTATTGGAAAATATTTGAGATTTTTGACATTATTTTTGTAGAAATATTATGTTTTTGAAGTTAAGTAGGTTTCGTGCATTATCGTTAATGTTGTTGTGTGTTCATTGAAACTCATGCACTATCGTTGAATGTCATGCACTAGTGTTAAACCACATGCACTAGAATTTCTTACTAGTTGGTAAGCTCGTTTTTTAAAATTTTCATCTTTGTGAATTCATAGCAATCCTTTTGAGTTAGTGTTAATTACGATGTGTCTTTGTTAATCCCCATGTGTTAGATTTGTATTGTTTTCCCCTCTTTCTAAATGCATAGAAATCCTTTTCACTACTTGCTAAAGCTCCCACGCTAGCATTACATCATGTGCTCTAGCATCAAAGCTCTTGAGCTATCATTTTGTGTAATTTTTCACTTAGATTTCCAAGTTTTTATAATCTAATATTTGGTGTTTGTTGTTATTTTGTAGGTTTTCTAACTTTGTTCAACAGGTTTAAATCTAAAAATTAGTTTCCTAACATGTATATATACTTTAATGATTTTTGTATTCGATGCTTATCTTAAGTTAGGATAATGTTTGTGTATGCTCTTCTCTTGCACCTTTTTCCGATCTTGAGAATAAAAATAGCTTTAGTATTCTTTTTCTAACATTTGGATTAACTTATCAAAGTGAAACAAGACTAATAAAGTTTGCTACCACTAGCCCTAGCTCTCACCAATGCCTACTCATCCTTGGCTTTCTATGGTGCTAGCATGGATGCTAGACCATTCAGTCGAACCAGGGGCCCCCTCTGTCAGGGGTCCTTTCTCCCTAGCCCCCAGATGCCTGGAATAAGATCGTGGAGGGCTCCACCTCTGCTCAGCACTCGGACAAACTCTTACCTACCCTGGCAGATGGGTCCTTCTCCCTATGCATTCCCACTCATATCACTGAGGTGGCAGCTACTTCACGTGATCTTTCACTGGTTGGTAAACTGATGGGCCCTAGGCCCCCTTTGGAGGATATTAAAAAATGGGCACGGTTAAAATGGCACCCTTGCGGTGCACTGGAAATTACAGCAATGCCAAATGGTTTCATTCTATTCTCCTTCAGCATGAAAGAGGATTTCACGAGAGCTCTTCTTGGAGGTCCTTGGTTCTTTGGCAGACGAGGCTTCTACCTCAGGAAATGGTCTCTAGGCTTCAATCCCCACACGGAATCCATGACCCAAGCTCCAATCTGGGTTCACCTCCCGGGTCTCCCCCTGGAATTCTGGCATGTTGCAGTTATAGAAGGTATCGCTCTCACTATAGGCTCTTTAATAGCTATAGATCAAGCTACTAAGGAAAAAACTAGATTCATCCATGCTCATTTTTGTGTTAATGCCGATGTCAGCTGCCCTCTCCAAAAGAGATTGAGCTACTTTCAGACCTAGGGAACTGGAAGCAAAACATTGATTATGAATATATCCCCCAAGCCTGCTCTTTCTGTAAAAGCATTGGCCACAGAGCCTCTGGCTGCCCTTCCAAGCCCCAGCCAAAACCTAAAACCCTAATCACCTCCCCAAAGAACAAGAAAATATTTGTACCAAAATCAGCCTCAGATGAGATCCCGGGCATACCCATCTCTAATCCTTTTGCTCTCCTTGAAGAGGGGAAATAAATGTTGACTCACAATTGGAGGCTCCCACCGATCCCCCTTCCTCCCCCCTCAAGTCTCCCATCCTTTTGTTGTCTCCTCATCCCCTTCCCCCTTAGCGGAGGCTCCCCCTCCCCTGTCTGTTCCCCACTCCCCTCCTTTTTATCCTCTCCCCGCTCCCTTATCCCTTCCCCTCTTTCCCTCCTTGGATCTTTGGATCCTCCTTCCTTGAACCTCCCCCTCGGTCCCCCTCTTCCCTCCTCCTGTGGTCACGGCTTCCTCCCCTACGGCCCTCTCTTCTGATGACAGTTTCAATCCCCGATGGACAAGAAGCAGCAGTAAGAAGCCTGATATTGGCAATGAAAAACCCAGGGGAAGGACCCCGAGCAATGTCAAGCTTCAACAAGAGGTAGCCCTGAATGTCGCTCAAGGTACACAGAGCACAATCACCATGGTTGTGGGGAACAAATCTAAACCTAAGAAATGAAGATCATCTCATGGAACATAAGAGGCCTCAACTCTCTCCAAAAGCAAAGAGTCATCAAAGATATAAAGTTTCAGAATTCTCCTGATATCATAATGCTGCAGGAAACTAAACTTAAAAATTATGATCATCTCCAGAAAATTTGGTCGGCTGTTGCTTTTGAGTCTCAGCCCTCAACAGAAATTCAGGGGGTTTGTGCACCTTATGGGACCCCAGAAGCTTCAAGGGAGATTGTCTGCTCAAACACCCCAACTTCTTGTGCATGCTCTTCCAAGAAGTGGGCTCTGATTCCACATGGATTTCCATCAATGTCTACGCTCCCAACTTGGAAACCCATCGTGGAAAACTTTGGAATGATATATCTGACTTCATCAACAATTGTGGCAATATCCCCATTTTAATAATGGGTGATCTCAATTGCCCTCTTTATCCTTCGGAAAAACAGGGAGGTGCCCCTGCTATGCCGGCCAGCATGGAAGCACTGGCTGACTTCATTAGAGAGAACTCCCTTCTTGACATGGATCTTCATGGATCCTCTTTTACTTGGTCAAATCTCAGATTGGGTAGAAACCACATTCAAAGTAGATTGGATAGAGCCATTGGATCTCTGGACTGGATCTCTCTTTTTCGGACTTCTATCTCTGTTCCCTCCCTAGGGCTGCCTCTGATCACAACCCTCTCATGCTTAGCGCTAATCATAATCTAAACATCAAGAATCCCCCCTTCAGGTTCGAGCTGGCATGGCTTGAGAATAACCACTTGAATCCCCTTGTTGACAAATGGTGGGACTTCAAAGTTGAAGGCACCGATATGTTTAAATTTACCAGCAAGCTCAAAGAAATAAAAAAGCAGCTCAAAATCTAGAAGACCACGGTTTTTAGCGGATGTCAAGCTCTCTGAAGCAGGTGTCGAGTCAAGATATTGCCGATCTCAGCCCAAATGGAGATCGAAGGGAGGCTTGATCACCTTCACCAACAAGAAATATCTCTTCTCAGCGATTACCATAATACTCTTCAGGAGGAGGAGGCCTATTGGCGGCAGCATTCTCGTGCCCTCTGGCTTGAACAGGGGGATCGCAATACCAAGTTTTTCCACACCACTGCCTCCAAGCACAAAAGCAGGGACAAAATTAGAGAATTGGTGGCATCCTCAGGTATCTTATTAACCTCTGACTCTGACATATCTAATGAGCTTGTCTCCTTCTATTCTAATCTCCTCCAGGTCGACCAACCTCCTTCGGAGCAATCAATGTCTGATATGATTCAACATATTCCCCAGCTTGTGTCAGCAGAGATGAACAAAAATCTTATCAAACCTTTTACTATGGAAGAAATCCACAAAGCGGTTTTCTCCATGAAAAGGGACAAAGCTCGGGCCCGATGACTTTCCTACTTTCTTCCAAGTCTTCTGGGAGACCATCAAGCAAGATCTTTTCAAAGTGGTTAATGAATTTCAGAACAGTAACAATCTTCTTAAAGAATGGAACACCACCTTCTTAGCTCTTGCTCCTAAAGAGCAGGGTTCAAAGGATGTCTCCAACTTCAGGCCGATTAGCCTCTGCAACACCGCTTACAAAATCATCACTAAGATGTTGGCTTCTAGGCTCAAACCCCTTATGAATAGCCTCATCTCTCAGAATCAGAACGGTTTTATAAGTGGACGGCTCATTCAAGGAGGTATAATCACTGTCCATGAAGCTATCCACTCGGCGTATCATTCAAAATCCCTGGAATGATCCTAAAGCTTGATATGCAAAAAGCCTTCGATAGAGTCAGCTGGCCTTTCCTGATCAAGATCCTGGAAAAATTGGTTTTGATAAAAGATGGTGTAGTGGGTTTCCTCTTGTATCGCGACACCTTGTTTCTCTATTCTCATAAATGGTATTTTGGTGGGATTCTTTAAAAGTAGCAGAGGAATCAGGAAAGGAGACCCTCTATCCCCCTTTCTCTTCATTTTTATGGTTGAATCCCTCAGCAGAGCGCTTGAGGCGGCTAAAAGACATTCAGTCATATCGGGACTCAAAATCACCTCAAGCTTGCCTTCGGCCACTCATAGCCAATTTGTTGATGACACCTTGTTGTTGAATGTTGCCTCGGTAATTGAAGCTTGAGCTCTCATGGATATCCTAAATCTCTATCAAGCTACTTCCCAACAAACCATTAACTTCAACAAAAGTAGCATCTCTTTTATAAATTCTACTCCCAGGCTGCAACGAAAGATTGCCGATATCTTTGGCTGCAAAATTGTTGACCTCCCTACCTCCTATCTCGGCATTCCCCTCTTCAAGGGAAGGAAAACTAAAAATATTTGGAATCCTGTTATTGAGCGTTATCAGAAAAAAGTTAGCAGCCTGGAAAGGGGTCTTGCTCAGCCAGGCTGGCAAGCTGCAACTGGTAAAAGCTACACTCTAGAGCCTTCCAACTTACTTTATGTCTCTTCTCAAATTACCCACTTTGGTGAAGGAGATGGTAGAAAGAATTCAAAAGAACTTCCTTTGGTCGGGCGGTAAGAAAAAAGAGGATCCATCTGGTTTCCTGGAAAGATGTGTGTAAGCCAACCTCTCTTGGGGGTCTTGGTTTAAGAAGGATGGCTGATATGAATGTGGCCCTCCTGGAAAAAATTGGATGGGAAGTTGCTAAAGGGAACTCCCAATGGGCGCAACTCCTTAGAGAAAAATATCTAGCTCCTAATGAGAATTTAATCTCCTCAACTCTGATTCGAGGTTCGGCCATCTGGAATTCTGTTACTAGCTCCCTCCCAATTATTCGGGATGGCACCAAATGGAACTTTGGAAATGGCAGACTTATCGATTTCTGGCATGATCATTGGATTGGGGAAGAACCACTGGACAACAACTCCTCATGGGAACCTATTAAAAGAATCCTCATTCATAGACTTGGCAGGTTTGTTTCTAGATACTGGACTATGGTAAACTCCATCCCTTCTTGGACTATCCCGGAGTGGACTGGAATAAGGGATCAACAGAGGCAACTCCTGTTTTTGCTTAGGAAGGAACTTTCTTCAGTTTATATCCCCTTTTCCCTACCTGAGGATGAGCTCATCTGGCCCCTCTCCCCTTCCGGTTCCTTCTCAGTTAAAGTTGCTTACCACTCCATGCCTCATGCTAGCTCTGGCCCTCCTCTCACCAAAATCTGGCCGAAGACAGCGATCCCCAAAATTGGTTTCTTCTCCTGGCTTTCTTCTAAGAATGCCTTCCTCTCTGGAGAAAATATGAAAATAAGGGGTTTCTCTCTTCCCACTCGGTGTGTGCTCTATGTTAAGGCAGTGGAATCTTCTTCCCACCTTTTACTTCACTACCCTTTCTCTCAAGCTATTTGGAATTGGTTGCTTTCTCGGATGGAAGTTTGTTGGATTTTTCCCGAGTCCATTCAGGACACCCTCACTCAGTGGTGCTCCCCCTTTTCTCATCCAGCCTTGGTTTTGGCTTGGAATATCCTCCTTCCGCATGGTATCTGGGGTATATGGAAGGAAAGAAATAGAATAATTTTCAAAGATCAGAGCTTGGATCCTGATCGGGTGGCCAATCAGATTGCTCTGTCTTTCCAGGACAATATCAACTCTCACTATTGGGCCAAATTTCAGCAAAAAATCCAAATTTGTAACTCCCAGCAGTGGCAACTGCTGATGGCTAATCTCTCAGTGAAGAAAGCTGCTTCTCCTGGATCACGATTCAGTGAGGTGGCTCCCCCTTCCGGCTGGAGGAAACTCAACACTGACGGGGCCTTGAAAGGAAACCCTGGTAAATCGGGTGGAGGAGCCATCCTTCGCAACCCTGTTGGTTCCATCATTGTTGCCTCTACCCATAATCTTAGTGTTGGCACAAATCATCGGTGGAGGCCATGGCCATTCTCAAAGGCCTTGAGATGGCTCTCAAGTTTGGCAACAATCCTCTGCAAGTGGAAAGCGACTCCCTCAATATCATCAAGCTCCTTCAGTCAGAGGAACCTGGTCAATGGACTATCCAGAATATAATTGCTGATATTAGAGTTTTGCAAAGGAATTTTCAGCAAATCCAGTTCCAGCACACCTTTCGGGAGGGAAACAAAGCGGCGGACTACTTGGCTAACACTGGGGTTCTTCTTGATAATACTCAAAGCTGGCAGGATAAATTTCCGTCGGATCTCCTCCAAATTACTCAAAATGATCTCACCTCCTAATGTTAGTGAGTGCGAGGGAAGTGCTGACTTTGGTGTCAGCAATATCTTATTAGACTTCACAAATGGCAGCGGTATTAATTTTGCTTTTATTAAGAAAATACCCTTGGCTCTGAAGCTTTCGAAGGGTGCGATTCATAATTTCACTGATCTTCCCACGCTTGGTGCCATACATCCCCATAATTCCACAAAGTATGAGCAGGAGAGCATTAATGAGTCGACTCCCATGCACGAAGCGGGCTTTTTAAGTCCCTCCTTTGCATTCCCCCCTTCACACGCATTTCTTTTTTCTTAAGAAAATGGGGGGCCAGCTGAAGCGTATTGAACCTGCATCTTGCAGCTCGATCAAGGAGGATGAAGAGGTTTGGAATATTCTGGTGGACAATGGAATTTCTACCTTCCTCGAAAGGATGACGGGCTATTCTACCCTGGTCTCGTACGCCGCAATGGTGACCTGGGTGAGAGGGAGAGTCCAGATTGGCAAAACTACCTTCACCATATCAACGAATGGTATTGCTGATGCTACTGGTCTTCCGACTGCTAGAGACATCTACACCAAATGCTCGCTCCAAGCTGAAATCTAGGATTTCATAGCTCCAGAAAAAGACTGGTGAAGAACCTCTCGGGGTATACCCGTGAATCACTTCCTCCCCCATGGGACAGACTTGCAGAAGTCATCATGAGATATTTCATGATTGACGGTAGATACCGGCTAATCTTTGGCCCCCATCTGTTCATCCTCTCTCATCTACGCTGGGGCAAAAGGATCAATTTGGCTACATTCCTCTTCCAATCCCTGGAGCACTCTATTCAATTGGCGTGTGACAGAGATGGAGCCATCCTACATCAGGGTTTATTGTATCTGCTGTTCACTACTGTTGCCTCACATTCGGAGCTTGTCCGCTTGCCCCCCAAGTCGGGTCGGCACCGCCATTCTTCCTCCCCTTCCCCTCACCCCTTCCTTGTCTCTTGCCGCTCATCTCATCGCTTGTCACCACCTCCACACCTCCTTTGATTCTGACTCGGATGTCACTATCCTTGGCTCCTCTCAGGCTATTGCTAACCCCTCTGTCCCCCCTTCCCCACGCATCCACTTGATCTTGTCTTTTTTTAGAAGATGCTGATTTGAGTAACAAGGCGCTCTCCCCTGTTTCCAGCCCCAATGAGTCTCTTTTTGAGGACTTACTGGGCCTCGCCAAGCTTTACCCAGACTCCCCTAGTTCGAGCCAGATGAAGACAAACTTGCAGGTTGATAACACTAGCACCCAAAATGTTGGGGAAGACTCGGATTCCGCTGACAGTGCTACTCACGCTAACTCCTCAAGTCACCTCCATTTATGGATGAGAATCCTGCTGAGCCTATAGTTTCTGACTCCTCGAGGGATGAACGCAGAATTGAAATTGTCTCCTCTATCTTAGACAAGCTTCAACGTGCCTTCACTACCCTGAAGGCCTGGGAGGATTTCACGGACTCTACCAGGAAAGCTATTGCCAAGGACTGCATGGATCTCATCACTCTGGAAGAAAAGCTCGCTGAATATTCTGGTTCCCCTAGTGCAAAAAATGTTGTTGCCGAGCTCAAGAAGCTCATTTGATGTTCTTTTGTATCTTCCTTTTTGCTGTCCTTTTCGCTGCTTTTTTTTGGAATCTCCTAAGGGTATCTCCATTTTATGTTATTAACTGTTATATCTAGCCTTTGGGGATTTTTTGTACAAGGTTGGGGGACCTTCTAAAACCCTCCTTTTACCCTTAATTCCAAAAAACATTTGGATTAACTTGGAAATTTCATCATTCATTTTTCTTAAGGGAATGAGTTGTTCACAAAGCATTTTTATGGTCCTTTGATTTAATGTTTTCCATTTCTACATAGTTTGGTTAATCGTTATGTATGCTCTTCTTGTGCATCTTTTTATGATCTTGATAATCACAAATAACCTGTAATCTTATTTCAAAACATTGTAAGTTTCTTGGAAAACTACTAAATTTTGAGTGCATGACCTAATACGCTTGTCAAAGAAACACGATCTAAAACAAATACCAACTAGATTTTCTTACAAGTTGTCATAATGTGCAATAAAACACATTCTTAATTCAAGATAAAAAAACACACCATTTGTTCATAACACTATATTTGTAATTTTGGATAAGGATTAAAACCATGTCCGCTTTGAATATGGGAAGTATCTTGGCATAAGCCATAAAAATCATTATGAGGATTACCATAGGAACCCAAAACTAGTCCACACTTTGAGGGAACCGGTCGATGAAGTGGGAAGTTCCCCACTACCTTCTTGATTAGAAATAAAATCTACGAGGAATGCTTCAAGTTACATGTAGGAGGATCCATTAATTTATTTTATTTTGCGGTAATGGTCATTATATAGGATTTATTTTAACAAGCATACTTGGGTAAATGCATGAAAATTGGGGGCCAAAAGGGGGTTAAAAAAGGGACACTTTTTTCTTGAAATTAAAAAACTCGAACTTCATCTAATAATTCAAAATGCATATGCTCAAACTTTGAAAAATTAATAACAATTAGTATTGTAGAGATCATAATCTAATTTCTAAACTACTATTTCTTTTGAAAATTGTGGAGATTAAGAGGTTCAAATGTGGTGTGCACACAAAGTATGTATATTTTTGTGTTAAAAATATA
This sequence comes from Taxus wallichiana var. yunnanensis, assembly GCA_018340775.1. NCBI lineage: Eukaryota > Viridiplantae > Streptophyta > Pinopsida > Cupressales > Taxaceae > Taxus > Taxus wallichiana. Next base: position 585,753,420 of record CM031242.1, on the reverse strand, counting down.
AGAATCTATTGTGTGTTCGTGCCCCTCCCCCATTTTTTGATTTTTAAAAATATCTTTTCAAATCCCTTAGGTAGATAGCTAGCTAGTTCCATGTACAAGGTCGCACTAATTTTTCATAATTTTTGGATGAATATATATATTTTTATTAATTTTTAAAGTACACATATCCCGAAAATGAAATATTTGTGTGTGCACACCCGTAACTTTGAGAAAAAAGTATTTTTGTTTCTTTTGTTGTGTATAGAATGGAGTTTAGAAAAAAATTAAAAATTGGATGAAAAAATCATAAATTTTACACAAAAACGTATGCATATATTTTTATAAGAAAAAGTTAAAAAATTATGGATGGAAGTCTTAAACTAATTAGATTTACAAATAATTACATTGTCATTAAGGTAAAACCAATCTGACATTTTAGTATTTCTTTTTAATATTATGTTTTTATGCATGAGATATTGGGTTACACACATGCGAGTATTAATTTTTTCTGTCAAACATAGATTTATTCACGGCTTACGATTCCCTAACCTTTGGTTTGGATATCGAAGGAAAATTCAAGCCTATGGATTGGAAATTTACAACCCAAAGAAGACAAAACATGCTCGCGTTCATATTTTGTAAGTGGTATATGTGCTTATGGGAGGGATATATTAACTAAAATAAATGGTTTAATTATAAGTTTTACGGGAGAATGGGCGAGGCGGACTAATCATTATTAAGCCATGGCGGCTCTTTGGGGTATAAAACTTGCCAGGGATTGCAATATTCCAAATATTATAATTGAAGGTGACTCTCTAAATATTATCAATCTTTTGAATAAAAAGCAACACCCCAGCTGGTCTATCAGGGATTATATTGAGGAAGCTATTGATATATGCAAAAGCTTTGAAAATGTCCAAATCACCCACACCTATCGGGAAGGTAATAGGGTAGCTGACAGCTTGGCTAACTTCGGTGTTAATAATTCCTTTCAAACTTGGTTTAGGGGGGATGTTCTGCCCGCTCATGTCAATAAAGCCATTATCATTGATCTGCATGGCAGTTAAAATCATTACTAACGGCTGTAATTTGGATGCTAATGTGCGGATCCTCAAGTACATGATGATGACATCACAAAAGATATGGATGACTGATGTGATCTGTGTGGGATGGATTGTCATCATTTCTTGGCATAGGAGGAAAGCCGAGGAGCGGGGCAATAATAACAAGTGTAGCATAATCATTAAATCAGCTTCCACGGTAAGGAAAGATTCAAATATCAAAATCAAAGCTTGGCATTCCCACATTGGAAGCTTTTTATCGTTGAGAACAAAAAGAAGCGGAGGAAACATGGGGGTCCGCCATGCAAAAGCCCGAACCCACCCACAACCACCCCGAGTGGAAAGAGAACACTTTGAGCTTTGAGATTACTGCAAATCGGGGCTGTCTAATTTCATCGAAAGGATCCAAGGCTTCGACCAAGACATTTCTATCAAATTCACCGAGGGTTGGAAGAATAGAATTGTTAAGTATAGTAACATGGAGATGGAAATCACAGAAGATCTCATCACTCAGATCACGGGCCTCAACCTAGAAGGCACCAAATTCTTCAATAAGAAGGTGGACAGGGAGGTGGAGACCAAGAAATTTCTGGAAGAGGGGGAAAATCTTGAGTTCGTGGCCACTGGCATCAAGGTGGCATCGATTCCTGAACCTTTTGCTGAGCTGGCCAAAATGGTGGTTAGGTACGTTACCCTTGAAGGAAGATTTGTGACTATACCTCAAAAGCATCTGATTTTTCTGAATCACTTTCGTAGAAATAACATTATCAGCTTTCCTCACTATTTGATTAACTCTCTGGAGAAATCTATAAGGGAAGTGCAGAGCCACTCTAGGGCTATCCCTTTGCACCAAGGACTTATCCTCTTGATCCACCACCACTGCTCCAGCTGCCCTCCCGTGAATCCTACCCCACCTCCCTCCTCCATACCTCCACCTGCCTACATTGCTTCCATTCCCCCCTACTTAAAAGAAAAAATGAAGATACTGTTTCCAGCAAGAAAAGCAAGAGCCTTAAAGCTAAAATCCCTACTTCCCAACAGTCGTAAGGAGCCATAAAGACTTGGAACTTCTAAAAACCTCATACATATTAGCAAGTTTGGAGGAGCCCAAGGAGAAGGAATTGCTGGATAGGGTGGAAAGATTAGAAAAGGAGATACAAGAGCTCAAAGGGGCTATTAAAAACATGGAAAGAGCTAAGGGTAAAATAATCCTTCAAACTGAGGAGGAAGAGGGGGTTATTGCTGAGATATACAAGAAGCTACTGATCCTTAGATGGCCGATTGGGGAATGCTAAAAGCCGCATGACTACATATTATGCCCTCAAAAGCATTTATAATTTCATTGAACAACATGTCCATAGTGTCCGTAGTTTAAGTGGGGTTAATGAGGACATTTGGGGTCCTAAAGAGAAAGAGATATTGCAATAGCCCAAGCAAATATGCAAGACTCATCTCAAAGCTCTTTTGCCATTGCCTTCTTCATGTCGCTGCAAGCTATCAAGACCAAGATTGACAGAGCCATCAAGTAACGGGTTATTGTGATGCTATTTTTTGGCTGCGATGTAGCTGTCATCTGGCGGTTCTAGAGCTGTTTTTTGGCGGAGCTCTATATGATGTTTCTCCTTTTGTTTCTTTTTGATCTTTCCTTCTTTCTTTTGGATCTTTGTACGTTTAGATCCTTTTTTCACTTATATTGTAATATTTGGCTGTTGAGCCCTTTTTGGTTGATTGTTTTGCCCTTCTCTGGGTTGTTTCTCTCATCTTCGCTATTTGGCTTTTGAGCCCTTTTGTATACAGGGTATAGTCCCTTCAAAACTATTTTCCTTTAATTAAAAAAATAAAAATTATAAGTTTTTATTTTATTACTCTTAAAGTATAAATGCTAATAAAAGAAAAACTTATACTTTAAATTTTTTTAGTAAATATAAGAAGTTAGGGTCACTCCGTACCTTATGGAACTAGTCTCATAGCTCCATCTATCATGATTTAGAAGATAGTTTTTCATATTCTAATCTAGTCAATACATAGGTATTTTTAAGGACTTTAGCATTCAATAATCGGCCTTTCACCATTTAGGGTTTAAATTATACAATAGAGGCATTCAACATTACATTTTGTGAAAGAATATAGTCATTGTTTAGATTTTAGGGCCTTTTGGATTGGTTATTAACATTTGTAAGCATGTCAAACATGTAAAAATTAAAATTTACAAAAATCACAACTCTCAAAGTTAGTGACAACTTATCAAATATACGGACTCATGAATATTCCCATGAGAATGGAGTTGAATCCCTAATTTTTTCTTAGAATATGGTAAAATCATATAATGTATGAATACCTATTATACAAGCTTAGGGAATGCATCTTTCACTTCCTTGTCAATGGTGCATACTTCCTCTGGATAACCTACCTCAGTACCACTCTCAAATTGGATCAAAATAAATTATTAACAATGTTTTTTTAAGTTTGTTTCAATGTGTAGGGATGATTGATACAATGATTGATGAGTTCAGTGTGGTTTGATGGAAGATAACATCCGTCGGAGGTCTAACAACGAAATTCAGAGTTAATCAAACACCTTTTGGGTGAGTTCATGAAATATATTAATCATTTATAGGTGATGTCGGATAATATTGAAAGATTTGAAGGTTATTTAGTAATATTTAGGAATATTGTTTAGGGCTTAGCATTTAGGTTTTATGGTTTAGGGCTCATTGTTTAGGACTCATGGTTTAGGGCTCAATGTTTAGGGTTTAAGGTTTACGGTTTAAGGTTTAGGTGTTAAATATAGGGTTTAGGGCTCGGGGTTTTAGGGTTTATGGTTTAGGGCTTAGGGTTTAAGGTTTAGATTTTAGGGTTTAGTGTTTAGGATGTAGGTTTTATTGTTAAGCGTTTAGGGATTAGGGTTTAGGGTTTAAGGGTCGGGTTTAGGATTTAGGTAACATGATATAGAGTTTAGGGTTTAAGGCTCAATATTTAGGGGTTAGGGTTTAAGACTTGTGTTTTAGGGATTGGATATTAGGTTGATGACTTAGAGTTTAAGTTTTAAGGTTTAGGGTTTAGGGTTTAGGATTTATTGCTTGTATTACGGTTTAGGGTTTATTGTTTAGGTTTTAAGGCTCGGGTTTAATGTTTAGTGTATAGGGTTTAGGGTTCATGGTTTAGGGTTTATGGCCAAGGGTTTATGGTTTAGGTTTAAGGGTTTGGGTTCAGGTTCAAGGTTTAGGGTTTAGCTTTTATCACTTAAGGCTTAGGGATTAGGGCATAGGATTTATGAATTAGATTTTAGGGTTCAAGGTTTAGGTTTTAGGGTTTAGGGCTCGATTTTAGGTTTTAGGGTTTATGGTTTAGGGTTGAGGGTCGATGGTGTAGGGTTTAGGGTTTATTATTTATGGCTTATGTTTTAGGGTTTTGGGTTTAGGTTTTTATTTATGATTTAGGGTTTGGTGCTCAATGTTTAGGGTTTAAGGCTTAGGGTTATCGGTACTAAAAATAATTTTTATGGTTTATAGTTTAGGGTTTAGGGTTTTGGGTAAAAAAATAGGGTTTAACTTTTAGAGTTTATAATTTAGGGTTTAGAGTTAAGGGTTAAGGTTTTCAAATTTAGGTTTAGAGTTAAGGGTTCGGGGTTAAGGTTTTCAAATTTAGGGTTTAGGGTTTAGGTTGTAAAATTTAGGGTTTAGGGTTTAGGTTTTAATATTTAGGATTTAGGGTTTCTTGTTTATGGCTCAAGGTTTAGGGTTTAAGGCTCACAGGTTTAATATTTAGGATTTAGGATTTATATTTTATGGTTTAGGGAATAGGGCTCAAGGTTTTTGGTTTAGGGCTCATGGTTTAGGTTTATGGTTTACGGTTTAGGTTTTTGGATTTATAGTTTAGGGATTAGGATTTAAGTTTTAAGATTCAAGGTTGAGGGTTTAGGAAACACGGTTTAGGATTTAGGGTTTAAAGCTCAAGATTTAGGTTATATGGTTTTAGGGTTAGGGTTTAATGCTTATGGATTAATGCTCAAGGTTTAGGGCTTAGGTCTTAGGATTGTCCATTCACTCATTATATTATTTTACATATTACCCAATCTTATTAGTATTGAAAAGAGTATTAAACTAAAAATGGTTCATCTTCTTCATATGTAGAACATTCAAAGAGAGTTATCACAATTTGATGCCTTTCATCTACTAATATTTTGAAGGAGTTAAATCCTATATATCCAAGAACAATTCAAAAAATAAAATGTTACCCAATAAATATATCTCCTTTTTTCTATAGCTTGTGAAATATTTGGAGCTCCAAGAGTGTTATTTATTGAGAATAACAACTCAAGTGGTATTTTCTTGGTTAGACGGATTAGGATACAAAAGAAAATTTGATAATTTTTATGCTCTTTTGAATAAGTCATTAAGTTTCAAGTAGTCGAGAACGAAGGTTTCATTTTAAGAATGGAGCTTTATATGTCTAGTTCTTGTGTAAGATGGAAATTTTAGAGGATTTATGAAGTTCAATTTTATTTACAAAGATGAATTATGTTGGTACCCAAATTTATTCTCCTGCGAGAGCCGAGAAGTATCATGAAACTGGCAGATTCTTAGAGACAAGTGAATCATGATATAAGTTATTTTGTAGTCGGGGAAGGGATTTAGCTAACTCTTTCTTACTATCCCATGAGAAATGGATAACACCTCACTAAGGGTTTGATCTACCCTCACTAATTTAGGTTGTGCCTTCAAACAGGGTGAGAGGACCAGTTTTGTAACTCATGTGGGGAAGGATATCAAGACTTCCTTCTTTGCATAATCTTAATGAGAAACTTGAGAAAATATGATCAATACAACACAATATAACTCTCACAAGTTATCACACTAGAGAGTGGAGATGTTTCCTTGACATGGTTTGGGTTACTACAGCATAATAATTGAAACTTGATTGTCTCTACATATTTTGGTAGTGGAAATTGTTAAACCTTTGTGGATACACAATACAAATAGAGTAGTTCATGTAGGATTTATTGTTTGAGAAATTTTTAGTGGGAAATTAAGCAAGATAAATTTTATTATACCAAGTATTTAAGAACCTTTACAAATATTGGAAAACTCACAAACAAAATGCTTTAAAATAGCCAAAATATTCCTTTAACTAGAAGGTGTGTATCAATGGAGGCCCAGAGATGCATGGTTTCATACACTCTTCAAGAATTCAACATAAAGGATCATGCTAAAGACTCAATTAAACATTGAAAGTCCCTGATTCGTCACACCTAAGATACACTCATAGACTTACAAACAATCTTTGTCAACCTAGTGAAAGTAGAGTGATTTTAAATTATTTATTTCATTACAAGATGAAATATCTTCTCACAATGAAATTGCAAATGCTAGAATACTACCACAGGGATAAGATCTTGTGTGATTCAGAGGGATTTCAACATAATATTACAATAGGAACAAGAAAAACTATTTGAAAACATTCTGAAATAAGAGCAAACACAATTATGCTCATGATCAACACAAATTCATTTCAAGGTTCATTAGATTCATCAGCAGGGGAGAGTTTCTTTAACAATCTCAGAGCTTGTCAATGGTTGTACACTTGCAACCATCTTGACGTGATTAAATCTAAAACATAGGAAAATAAAACATGTTTCTCAAATGGTCTCTCGGAAAATGGTTTTTTCTCAAAGTTTCTCAATAAAAATAACCCCCTATGCTAGAGTATTCTCAATGCATTTATATAATTTCACTCGCTCACTCCTCCCAAAATTATAAATATTTAAGATAATATTCCTCTTTACAACATACCATTTAATCATGTTTATTCCCTTGAAAATATCTTACTTTCTATTGCTAGGTGGATAAATCATGAACTGATCACGTTTCTTAGTTCCTCAACTATGATTGGGATACCATGTCATAACTTTTGATAGTCTTTTTAATCATTATTTTATTTTGTCGTGCAAGATATCCCCATTTTAAATAATTTTCTAGTGGATCCATAAGGATTTATCTCGACAAGAAATCCTTTTCACCTTTGAGAATACACCTTGAGGAATAGATACATATATTCATGCCTCTCAGAAATGAGCATCCTCACATGGATTATACCACATACCTGCACTATGAGTCCGAGTCGGCCAAGTGTAAAGAGGAGCTAGCGGAAGCCTCCACGTGTCTCCTTGGTGAAACTGCAAAGGTGAAGTCCGTGAGGTAGGTTCCCAAATGAGCACAGCCCTCCACGCGTTCGAACCTGAGAGAGTTACACCGGTCACTAAGAATTTGAAGCATGGGAAGGTCCAAATGTAAGCTTCCACACATGTCTTTTGGTGTAACTTCAAAGATGGTGTCTAGAGGTAGGACCTCAAATGAGGGAAGGCTCTCCACATTCCATAGGCCCAAGAAAGTTTCCTCAGCCATTGAAAAGTCTCACTATAAAGAGGATCCAGTGGAAGCCTCCATGTGTCTCTTCGGCGTACTTTTGATATTTTTCCCAAAAGTGGAGACCTTAAACAAGCGTGAGCTCTCCATGTGTCTTAGGTCTAGAATAGTTGTACCGACTATTCAAAATTTTAAGAACCAAGGAAGGTGCCATGTTCCTAGGGTCTGAGAAAGTTGCATCTGATGCTTGAAAAGTATAAGTATGGGAAGATCCAGTGGAAGCCTCCACGTTTCTCTTCGACGCTCTTTCAAAAATAAAATTCAAGCGTTGGTCCCCAAATAGGCGTGGGCCCTCCACATGGAAAATATCTTAGTTGAGATGGGCCTCGAGGGGCCTTTTACATTTTATGCCACTCAGAAGAATTGTGTGCTTTTAAACATTCTAGCCCACCCACCCATTTTAAATATAGGTTTAACACGTGGATTTCATAGGGTGTTGGTGGATTCATGGCTTACACTTAAACCTTTTACCTTTCAAAACAAATCCAAAATTTGCGAAATACCTCCGGTGACCTGCCCTCCTATTTTTGGTGTAGACTCAACACGTGGCTTTATCTAGGACTTGCGGGTTGCGCTTCACTCTTATACCTTACTCCTTTCCAAAAAAAAAAAAAATTCCCAAATTTCTCTAGCGACACGCCTCCAGATTTGAATTTTAAATGTGACTCAAACATGTCACATTATTTGGTCCCCAAGGGGAATCGCAACTCATTTTATAACTTTGCTCCTTTTCACGAAAAGGCCAAAATCTTCAAAATGCTCCAAAGATCTACCTCTCCACCTTTGACTTTTCAAATGGCCATGTGTCCTTTTACGGGCCATGCCTCAAAACACAAAAAGGGCCTGCTTTTTGGAAACCACTCATCTTATGACACATTTACATCTTCGGGGTCAAAGTATGAAAATTGCTTTTCCACTTCATATTGTTAAATAGCCAATCATAAATTATCGAGCCATGGGACTAGTTTGGTATTTTTTACAAATTTAAAAAAAGTGACAAGTTCACCAAAAAGACCCATCATGCCACATCTAATTAAATATGACCACGTATCCATGGATGTTGGGATATGATTTACCGAGGAGACACAATCGTGGAAGATGCCCAACAACAAATTTATTTCCCGTGGAGAGAAGATTGTTAATAGTACCAAGAATCAATGTGATCGTGACCCAAGGAAAAGACTCACAATGACATCTAAATGAAGGATAATTTATTCATGCATTGATATAGGGAGAAATAAAATACTTTAACTAGCAAAAGTTTAGAAATTTTAAATTGACAAAAGTTCAAGATTTTAATTGAGCACCAATCGGCTCGACTCAAAGATGGGAACTCCCGAGAAAGTGCTCCAATAACAACATAGTATACCATGTGCCAAAAATCCATTGGGAGATGGAGTCAATAATAAGCTTGAAAAGTAGAAAAAAAACCAATCCCCAATAATAAACTGAAAAACCAACAAGAACTGGTCACCAGGGACCAAGAGAAACCAAAACAGAAAAACATGAAAATAGAACAAAACAAAATACAATAAATTATATAGCCATGTGTACCTTGATTCGAGAAACAAATCTAGGAAATGTTTCAAGTGCCTACCATTAACAGGAAACTCAAGTAATTCCCCATGTAATTCTTATAGGAAAAAAGTTGTGCTCGCTAATCCTAATATCAATAAAATAAGGGCCCATCCATAATGCGTCAAACTTTCCATGTTTTCCCTTATCCTCATGTTTTTTATCCCATAGTATCACCAGATCTCCTACACTGAAAACCCTTGGGGTAACCTTTTTGTCAAACAATTTCTTCATTTTCTCCCTAAACTTCACATGTCTTTGGTGGGATTCTCTTCTCTCTTCATCTAATTCAACAATTTGATTAATATAAGCATCATAGGGACTCGACCTCCTGGTCCTCCAATTGTTGGATAAATTGGTAAGAAAATAATTACATATGTAGGGGAAGTAGAGCTTGAGTTCCATACACCAACTCAAATGGAATTTTTATACTATCTCTTTTGACAATAATTCTATTAGCCCAAACAACAAACTTCAACTACTCACCCCACTTCTGTTTGTTTAATTCCAAGGTCCTTCTAATTATCTTCAAAAAATTATTTTTGCTTGATTCTGCTTGTCCATTACCTTGGGGATTATAATTTGAAGCATATGCTAAATTTATCCCATACTCATGACACATGGCTACCAAAGGTTTGGCTCGAAAACTCATAGAATTCTCAGCAACTATCTTAGTAGGCACTCCAAACTTGCAAATTATATGATTCAGAATGAAGTCCATAACAATTTGGTGGGTAGCCTTCTTTGTAGGGATTTCCTCCACCCATTTGGTGAAGTAATCAATGGCCACCAATATCCACTTGTGGCCTGCACTTGAAGAATCTGAAATTTCCCCAACAAAGTCCATTTCCCATATCTTAAAAGGGGCTTCAATTCACACAGGCTACAAAGAGAGGGATCTTGAAGCTTTCTATCTTCCTAAAAAATTTTGACATCTCTCACACTTTCTTACCAAAAAATTTGTATCCTTAAGAAGTGTTGTCCACCAGTAATGAACCATTAATATCTTATAGGTTGTTACTCTTCAAGAAAAATGCCCCCCATAAACTCCTCTATGGAAATCATAAATTATTTTCAGGGCTTCATCCTCAGTGATACATCTCAAAAGAACTCCCTTTGGGTTCTTCCAATGTAACCCATAATCAGTTATGATGTACTTCTAGGAGGCTAACTTAAGTGCTCTTTTTTGATTCTTGCTTAAATACTCAGGGCACTGTAGATGTTTGAGATAAAAAATAGTATCCTTGTACCATTCATAATTTTTCAATTTCTCAAGAATATTCAATCTTTCTTCTTCAACCTCATTTATCTCAACTGTTTGTAGGTTGCTTTCTACCATTAGCCTTGCTAGGCCCAATCCTCTAACCAATTTTGTAGTTTGGATGTCCATATCATATTCTTGCAATTTATTTTCCCATCGACATCTTTTACTTGAAATTTCCATCTCTAATAGGATATCCTTAACCATGGTATGGGGAACATAAGCTATGACTTTAGAGCTCAAAATATATGGCCTAAATATTTTTGTGGCCCTAACCAAAGAAAAGGCATGTTTCTCCATGATAGTATACTTCAATTATACTCCTTGTAATGCTTTACTAAAGAAAGAAATTGGTCTTTCAGCTCCTTCATCATCCTTTTGTAACAACATAGATGCAATAGTATTCTCTGAAGAAAAGGAAAACATTTGGAAAGCCTTTTTATAATCAGGAGCTGCTAAAACATGGGCATTCTTTAATGCTTCCTTAATCCCAATAAAGGCTTGAATAGTTGCTTCTTCCCATTTGATACTCTGATCTTTCTTCAACATATTAGTGATTGGGATAGTCAATTCAGAAAAGTTGGAAATAAATATCCTAATAAAATTTATCTTCCTAAAAAGGATTGAATTCCCTTTTTGGTTCTTGGAATAGGAACTTTGTAATGGCTTTCGATTTCTTAGGATCAATCATGACCCCCTTTTTGACACTATATGTCCAAGCGGCTTTTCCCTTTTGAACTGCAAAATGAAATTTCTTAGGGTTCATTGAGATACCATATTCCCTGCACCTTATCAACATATTTTCTAAATGTTGCAGGTGATCACTTCTCTTCCTTGCAAAATGGTTACATCATCTTGATACTCAACAATGAAGTCATTTATATATCCTGAAAATGCTACATCCATTGCCATTGAAACATGGCTCCAACATTCATTAGGCCAAATGACATTCTTATGTACACATAAGTACCCCATGGATGTGTAATCAATTTTATTCTCTCTAATTACTTCACAACCACTTGGTTATACCCTGAAAAACTATCTAGAGTAGATAACAATCTCAACACGTAGCCAATTACAACATGTTATCTATATTTGGCAAGGGATAGTTATCTTTAATTGATGCCTTATTTAAATTTCTAAAGTTGACACACAATCTTATGTCTCCGTTATTCTTTTGGATAGGTACCAGTTTGCAACCCATGAAGAATACCTTGTAGGTTGTATGATTCCTCCGTCCCTTAATTTTTTCAATTCTTCTTACATTTTTAGAGAAAGGAGTGGATTAATTGGTCTTTTCTTCTTCCTAAACGGCTTGGCATTAGCTTCTAGGGGTATTTCATGTTGAAAAATGTCTTCCTTGTATGCTTTTAGTTCTGAATATGACCAAGCCAAGTAGTCCTGGTACTTTTTTAGCAATTGGACATATGACTGCTTTTCTTCTTTATTCAATTTTTTTCCTAGGCATATTCTTTTAGGTTTATCCTTTATGAACACGTTATAGTATTCAAACATCTCGAGACTAACATATGTCTATTAACAATGCGGTCAACATTATCAAAATTTGATTCCAATGCAACCAAACCTCTCGGAATAGTATTGGTTTTCAATTGGATAATGTCTTTACCAAATAGGGTCTCTTTTCCTTCATTTACACAAACCATTGGTTCCTAGTCCATACTTTGATTGGAAAATTCTCCTTTATTTTGTAAAAACCTTTGGACCTAGGAATCATCTTCAAAAACTTGTCAATGCTTGATATTATCAGGATAGACGACCTAGTCAATATTTCAATATCATATTCACAATAGGGAGACATTGTACAATTTTAAAACCTTGATCCCAACATTGCAAAATTTTTACTATAGTATTATACCTCCTTTCATGATGTATTATATTAAAAGAATCAAACATTTCAATGAAGTCCCAAATTGCATGCTTGTATTGCTTCATTCTTTGACTCTTTGTAGCATACAACTTTTTGACTTGTTTGACTATCAAATCTGAATCTCCTTTAACAATAATGTCTCTAATACCATATTTCCATGCAATCCTTAGACCCAAGAGCAATGCTTCATACTCAAAAATATTTTTGTGCACTCAAAATTGAGTGTAAAATAAAATTTAAACTCCTCTTAGCTTGGAGATATCAAGACAACACTAGTGCCATTACCAGATCTAAAAAAGCCCCATCAAACATCAAGGTACAAGGTGAACCAACCTACACATGATACTCACACTCATCAATTTTATGCTCCTTACAATCAGCATAGCCCACAAAGTTACGATGTTGACATCTATGTATAATACTTCATAAGAAGCATTGTTAGGGTCCTCAATGATATGCAACATTTTCTTCTCACCGTATAACTTCACAAGGTTCCCTTTAAAAGGTATGGTTGCATATGATATTTCCATTTGTATGCTTCCACCCACACTAGCTTCCCATTTTCTAATAACTCCCCCATTTGGAAAGGCAGTCCACAATAACCACATTCATGGCTAAAAAAAGCTACCAACCGAATAACTAATCCCTTGACATATCCAATTATTGGCACTTCTCTTGAATCCATAGCATTAAATTTCTTGAAAGTTATTGTTACCTTGATATTTAACTCATTCATTACCTCAAGAGGCATTACATTATATGAGGTTCCCGAATTAAACATGCAATTATGTAGCGGCCTATCTATAAAAATCAAAGTGGTAAAAAATGGATCAACATCCAACCGAGACTCAACAAGAGAACTTCCTAAATACACCTCGATGATTCACCCAGCTTCCTCCAATTCTTGTTGTATTTCTTATTCTGCATAATGGGAGGAATCTATATTATTAACACTTTTACCCTAAGTAAACTTTTCTTCCTTAAATCGTAAATATTCAAATTCCTTTTCCTATGCTCAGGGATCCTAAGTAATTCAAAAATGGGATCACTCATCGATTTGGGCTATTTCACAAGGAACATATTTGGGTAGGGAATTATAAAGGGGAGATTCACGGTTTATCTAATAGTATGGGAGTTTTCAGAGTCTGTGCATGGGTAGGAGTACAAGTTTTATTTGGGGTAATTAGGCCTTTACCAATGTATCTTTCTTAGGGGTTTCCTTCTAGATATTGGTAAGAACTATAAATTCTAGATTGGTTTGTGGACCTCCCCCTTTGATAACCTTACTTCGATGTTATATTCTTTCTCTGAGTAGTTATTGCATTCAAAGAATAGTTTCTTGTCCTCTTTATAAGGGATCCTTCCATCATACTTTTTAATCATCAAGGCCCTTAAGTATTCAAAATCATGATTAGGAAGATCAAATTCTTGCACCATATCAATTTCAAAATTATTAATAGGAGGAAGAGATAATACTCCTGGTGAACACAATCCCAAAAGTTTTCAATAGTTCTAGCACTTATAAATTAAGTTGAGGTTTCTCCCTACCATGATTTTGCGAGGCATTCCATCATGCACACATCATCATACATATCATCATCATCTACTTCCTCAAAGTCTTGATCTACATTACATGGGGAGTGTGGTAATAAGCACCTATCACACCACTTGATAACATTAGCCTCATCCACATGAGTAGTAACCTTGAAGTCGAAACGATCATTAACAAATCTATTCTCCCGGGTTGAGGCTATTTATTACTTGATCCCATGATCCCTTTCCCTCTGTCATCTAGTCTTTGATCACCTCTGGGATGATTTCTAAATCTCTCCTGACCGTGTGGCTTGTGTTGACCCTAGGAAATTTGTCCTATCCCATTTTTTTGGCTAGTTTATATGATATCTCTTTAATTGCTCTAGCCAAATTTTTACAACCTCTTACTCGGATCCATAGATTTGTTTTATTGAGGCCTTTCGGGATTGATCAACTTAACACCTTCCATCTTAGGATGCTTGTTAACCGCCTGATGTTATTTTCTATTTGTAAGGCCATGGTGAAAGTCTCGCCAATGTTCTAGGGTGCTTATCTCTCAAGTACTAAGCATCCTTTTTATCAAAAGTTTTAGAATATTTTATCAAAAAGGACTTATCACTTGTCCTTAGGATTATAGGTAGCCTATTATAGTATTATTGAACCAAGTATTTAAATCATGGATAGATTCATTTAGATTTTTCTTTATATTTTAAAATTCAGATAAAAGAAACATGGGATCTTTCTTATCCCCATATTGCAATCTAAAGGCATTTTCATATCATTCCATGAATCTATCGAATTATATGGTAAAGCCTTGTACTAGTCAAGTCCATCTTCCTCAAGAGTATGAATAAATAGTTTTATATACACATCTTCAAACTCAATTTCAAAATCTTCCATCATGTTGAAAAAGAGTTTTAAATGTTGGTTGTCATTATGGAATTATTCCTTGAAATTTTTGCAACCTATTTATGACATCTTGTGGCACCATATTAGGATATCCATCTATACCTCTAAAATCTATAGTTCCAAAAGTGTTGACAAAAAAAGGATCTAGGTGGAGGTTGGTCCATATTGCCTTGAGGATGTGATCTTGTAGGAGAATTAAAAAGATAAGGGATGATGGGTCTTTGGGGCACATGAGTATAACTCTCAAAATAAATATCCTCTAATGAATCAATTTCTTGAAAAACCCTATCAAACTTGGAAGAAACAAGGGAAAACTAAGAGGCACACTTTTGAGACACAAATTATGGCCCCTCTCCAATTGGAACTCAAATTTATATAAAGATTACTTAGTTTAGAATCACTTGAGAATGTATGGTAATATTCAACCACAAATTGATCATGTTTCAAAACTAATATCTCCTTTCTTGATTCTTGATTTCCAACAACTTTCTAGACTTGTTTTCCTTCTGAATTTATCTTTCCTAGTTCTTGAAATAAATTTTAGTAGGATCCCTAGTGAAGTATGAAATTCTTCCCTCCATATTTACAAATATTTATGACAAATTTCACTTGAAATAGGTTAAGACACTTGTAATCATCAAAATTTCAATTCAACATAGAGTGCCCAGTTAGTATTTTCACCTTAGTTGTTAATGATAGATCTAGATGGTAGGCGATAAATAAAATCCACTACTTTTTCTTGGAGTGATTCCACAAATAATCTTAAACAACATATTTGTGTTCAATTCCAAGAATTCCATGATGATATGATGAAGGTAGAGATGTTTTTTCGAGAAGTTATATGCAATCACCTTTGAAATTCAATAGATTCTTATAGGAACTTGTTAGTATATCATGAAGAGGATGTGTGAGAGAAATTGGACCTGTATTCCTTCCCCATGGAACAACTGGTTGGGGTCTTTCTCGTTATTATGTAATTTCTTCTTCTTCTTCTTCTCCTTTTTCTTAAGATTGAATGTTTAATGATGGGTGGAAGGCATGAGAATCAAGAGTATTTTTAGGTGCATAAATAGGAGTTTGGATAGGATATTTTGACTTGATGGAAACTTATTTTTGGGATTTTCATATTTCTATTTTTATTATTTTTTAGAATTTTTAACTCATAGGATTTTTTGGTTTGTATATTGGTTATAGAATATGCAAACTCTGTTGCAAGGGGTCCCAAAATCTGTCGGTAAAATAATTTTTAGGGTGGGAAAATTATATAATTTCACCAATGCTCTAGGACTAGTTCCCTTCTATTGAATGTGGAAGCTCCATTTATTGAAAATAGGAAAATATATATACACTACTCTAATTGTGTGGTGGCCTTTTGACAAGAGTAATACAAAAATACTTCCTATACCTATGGAAAAGTGTTTGTATGGAACAAAAGGGAGTAATTTTGAGGGTTAAAGTCGAGGAGAGTAAGTATGAGAAGGGAATTTATATTGCAAATAACACATACAAATTTTTTCAACACACAATTAGGATTAGTTCCATGCATTCAGATGAGGAGAAACTATTAGAACTAATAAGGTACAAAAACACAAAGAAAAAATCACTTGTCTTACTACATAACATTCAACAAGTACAATCTTCATAGATTATAGTTGAGTTGGATAAGAAACATAAGAAAAGGAAATAGAGGAAATTCAATCACTTGATTCTACAAAGACTATGGGAGCTATGAAACAAGATAAAGATTTACTCAAAAGAATTTTAAGATGATAATTTATCCATGATTAGCCTCTCCTATTATGGACTAATGAATAATTCCGATGAAGACCTTTGAACACTTTTCTCTCTTTTAAAACTTGGGCAATGATGAACCTATAAAAATTACTTAGATACACAAATAAGAGGAGTGATGAAAAATCAATAAGTATACCACTGAGAACATTAGAATATTACTCTCCTCATTGAGAAAATACTTCTAATTTTTGAGACACTATCACATTTTCATGATTAACCATTCACATAGGAGAAATTTGATGCACTTTGTTCACACAATCCTGATCTTAACTCTGCCATTGCATAAACAATGATAATGGTTAAATTATGAGACAAAATCCTTAAAATTAAAGAGAAGGGGAAGTAGAATAAACAAAAACCAATTCCATCCACCAATTTATCATGCCTTCCATGCGAAATGAATTCAAATCACCTTCATATTAAAGTTGGCATCTTCCGTTTTAGAACTTTTTGCTCACCGCATTAAGGAGTATGGGAATTAAATTGAAAATATAGAGAGAATCTGTTGTGAGTAAAAAGAAATTTTAGGATGGTGAAGGATTGAAATATGAACACTTTTAGCTCATTTCACCCTTTTTTTAATCCATTATTGTATCCTTACTTTGGAAATTTTTTCTCATTTTCAAAATATTGCCAATTTTTTAATGTATTGATCGTGGAGAAATTAAATGAGGAGTATGAATGCAAATTTTTATTAGACTCATTATTTTTAACGAAACGACTTGTAGAATTTTCTATTTTTATTTCAAGCCTTTTCTACAATTTTCGGGGATTTCATTTGGTGGAGTTGTGTAGATCTAAGAAATGAGTATTTTTGGCTAAAAATTTCATGGATCTGTATAAAATACCATCGGGAATCAATGAGGGAATATAAATACTCTCCTTAAAATAATATTTTCAAGGAAATTTTAATTCAAATCTTATGAAAATCAAAGTGGGGTTTTATGAGATATGAGTAAAAGGGTGATTTGAGCATGAGAGTTTTATGAAGAGTTTCAACAACATAACAACAAGGAATTATGAAAAGAGGAAATGATAACTTGAGAAATGATTTTTTTAAATATTGGATTAAACCACCTTATAACTCTATTTTAGCTCATTCACTTTAAAATCCACCTTGGGTCACTGGATTAACTCATGTTTAGAGGTGAGTGAAAACCTACTAAATGGGTCCAGAGCCTCCATTAAAACTTACCAAGTTTGGAATGAGGTGCAAAGGTGCAGGTGAAAAATCATGCAAAATTACACTACTTGGTTATGGTTTTTAATGAGAAAGGGGCTCGAGTTAGAAGGGTGAGCTGAAAAACGTGTTGTAACACTCTAGATTGTTAGTTTATGTGACAAAAAGAATGAGAGAGCAACATGGAAAACATTTCTTCACCTTGTGCACTTTTTCGCTAGTCTAATAAGGATTCCCATGTGTTCCAAAGGTTAGGTCCAACATGAGGAGTGGGGTACATGGGGTTAGGTAGGAAACATACCTTTCTAACCACTCAAGCTAAATTTTATGTGACACAACTTTAAAAATAGTTACCCTCACCCCGATGGTGTAATATTTTAAACTATTGAGCCACTTTGCGTGAGGTGAAAATTTTAAAGAGAGCATCAGGGGTGTGAAAATGTTCCATGTCCACTTTTTCAAGATGAGTGTTTCCATTTCACTACTAGAAATACCATGCTAGAGTGACTTCTTTCCCTAAGATCTTCCTTAGGTGTTGTTAGAGTATGTATTTACCTTAGCTCATGGTCACCTATTTACTTTATTTACCTTTATTCTATTTATCCTCACCCACTTATGTGTGTGGATATTTATTTTTATTTATTTAGATATTAGGGGATATTATCTAGTTGTTAGGTATATTTTTTTCTTGATATATGGCATTGACTAGATCCTTGATGTCTAGTTCTCTCCTAAATCTATGGACTTAACTAGTTCTTTGATGACTAGTTCTTTGCATGCTTTATGGCTTGATTTATGACCTTGAATGGTTATTAGATTGTTAATCCTTTCCTATATAAGAAAGGCCCATTCTCATTTTATTTCATTGAGTTCTATAATATTTATATGATATTGCTTCTCATTTATTTGCAAAGGTTTTATGTAAAGTTATTCTGACCAATTGCTTTCATCTTATTGATCATGGTGTTAGATTAGCATCTTTGTTCTTGGCTTGGTACAATCTGGTTATCATCACTTTTAGGTGTTCCATAGCTAGACCATATATTATTTTGACTATAAAATAATTATTAAGATCATTCTTAAAAGGTTTAAGGATCCATTCTACCTAAAATTTAAAATTTAACCATTTTTTTCTCATCAAACATGTGCGTTGAAAGGTCTAATCACACCCCTAAGAGAAACTTAGACGATGTCTAACTTATCACATGGGTCATGTATATGGTTGAATTACATTCACTTCTAATTTTAAATTAGGTCCCAACTCCCTTTTAACTCTTAAAATGCTCATTTCAATATCCACCACGATCCGAGATATTCACTTACACTATCAGGCCAATATATGAAAATTATGATGATATAATCTCCAAAATCATTTTTTAGTGTGAATTAGATGTCTTTATATTTCCAATGAGTATTTTGTTACTTCAAAAAAATTACGGAAGGCTCCAAAACCATCCCAAATAATCTAAATAACTTTTTCACTTCTTTCATTTCCCTATACTGTGTTATAAGTAGCATGATGTTGGATAACTTTTATTAAACCTATTTCTCCTTTTAAAACTTCCATAATATTCCTCCAATGATATCATAACTAATTCACACTCTTATAGGATGTATTAGATATTATTTATTCATCTCTAGAGGATGTTCATTAGGTGTTAAAGTTATGTAAAAGGCCTTTTTACGCCTTCGGAGTACTTCCTTCAAAGTGGATCACAATAAACCCATGTCATTGCTTCCCACCAACTTACTCCGGACATGAAATACAATTAAAAAATATATTTATAATGTCCCTCTCTACCATGATGGGGTTTACATAGTCAACAATTGATCGAGGGGCATGTTTACATTATCCAAGTTGAAGGATTTTTAGTGTCGGCTTACTTATAATGGAATTTAAAAAAAAAAATCATGCTAGACATTTAGCACTAAAAAAGTACTCTTAGCGTGAGGCCTCATGACCATGAGAATCAACTCTCTCATGTTTTCAAAATTGGAGTCCATGTTCTTTAGTTTTTCATAAGTAAATTTTTCACCTTTGAGTAAATGTTGTAGCACAAGATCATTTCTACCATTGGTGAGGAATCAAGAGATGTGAAAAAGTTTATTCTATCTCCATTTAGAAGTCTCTTCTAGATTCTCACCTTGGTTTTCCGAAAAATTTACTCTTCTACATATCTCTCATATCTCTCATTAGTGACCACGAAATCACTCTCTACGGTGGAGGTACTATCCTCATGATTGAAGACATTCACAAAAGATTCAATAATTTCCTTTTATTTTGGTTCAACATTGATGCAATATTCTTTAAAAAAATAGAAATGGGGAAGAATTACCTTCATATTCATTCTCATCCACCAAGGCTTTGAAGAGAAAGTTGATCTTATATGTTTTTTCTAACTCATTATAGAATGTTTGTTCATCAATAAAAGGATCACAACTTAAATGACATTTATCTTCCGTAGTCATGTTGTAATTTAGGATCTTAATATTTAGTCAAGGGTCTTGAATTTATTCCATATTCTTGAAAATGTCTTATATTGATACTTCTTTCAAGGATATGACATACTCACCTTCATGTTCATTTGAAGAATCTTCATATTGGGCCTTGGGGAAATGATTTGAAATATAATCTTCATATAGAGAGGACTGATTTGAAAACTCCTCTTATCCATTTTTATTTTCATCCGGGAGTTACCTTATCGGAAGTTCGAGGCATACCTCATTTTCCCTTTTTTAAACATAGTGAAAAGATCAATGGTGAATAATAAGGGTATACCTTTAAGTTAAATATTCATTAAATCATCCTCGTGATAGGAGGAATATTATACTATTGGGTATGAAAAATAAAAATAATTCTACACTCCATCTCAAACTTCTCCTAAAAATCTTCCTCTTTGGAGGGAAAAGTGAATACTCTGTACTTTCTATGGTGATTATCATTGCACTCCTTTGTAATGATAGGAAAATATATTTCTCAAAGAGGTCATGTTTTTATCATTCATCCATGATTGTTTCCATAAGAAAATTGTTTTCTTCCATTTTCTCCAATTCCTTATTGACATTTGTGAATGAAAATGAGAGAAAAATTAGAAATAAAACCATCAATGATTACTTCAAATTCATCCTCCTCAAGAATTTTTGGTGGGGAAAGGGTTAATCTCTTAAACATCTTCATGATCATTGAAATCCTCAACAAGCACTACACCATCCATTAAGAGTAAATAATTCAAATCTCTTGACTTGATGCTTCCTCTAACAGAGACTTCCTCAAGCCAAAATTAAGATATGAATGGATTTGGAACTTTTAGGCTTTCTTCATTACCCTTCAAGGTGTTGATTTTTCTTTCAATGGAAGGTTTATAAATAGGGAAGTCATTAGAATAAAATAGGAGTATTTCAGGAACAAACACCTCATAATATGCGTAATCATCATAATCTTCTTTTGAGAGATGAATCTCTTCTTCTTCACAATTTTGGAGTACTTCAAGTTGCTCATAATTTTCTTGCATATCCTTAACATAACATAGAATTTGTTTTGTTTCAGAATGTAACATGGGTTGTAACTACACGCTTAGGGGACAACAAGTCCTTCCTCTTTAATGGGAGAGGTTCCCTTATTAAAAGTAGGAAAAACAAATGTACAAATATACAACTCTCAATGTTTGGACCTTGATATTTTGGAATGTTTTCATACTTAAAATATTATCAATCAGAAGGGATGGAAGAATATAGAGATGGGGGAAGGAAGAAAACAACAATGCTTTTGGGAAATATAGATAGCAGAGTATCTCCATACTCACATTGAAAAAAGAAAATATAGAAAAGGATCAATTACTTCACCACCGATGCAAATCTGTAGACACAAAATTCTGAGGATTACATAGACTAGAACACAAAGTTTCTATTGAATGCAAAACAAAAGATCCATGAATTGAGAAAGGAGATAGAAAGAATAAACAAAGGAAAATAAGAAATGAAAGAAAGATCGTCTTTATTGAATTACTTCAGAATTTACAACTTTCCTAAAAACCAAAATCCCATTTTTCCATGGTCCAAAACCATGTTCTTATAAAATTCATGTACATCCATAGTTTTTCCTGAGAAAATAATATCCAAAAAGAATAATGTTTGTTGCAGATCATTTTTTTGGAAAGTGACATGAAACAAACACATTCATGAAAACTAGAGGTTCAAAAGGTGAATATTTTGTTAGTTTGAGCATGATTATTTTAGCAGGGGCATCTCATGATTTTCTTCTTTATTTTTTCCTTCCATTTAAACCTTTTAACAACTTTCATAGCACTCAAGTGCTTGCTAGTAAGTTTTCTCCCTTTTTATCGTATATGCCCACTAAACTACATTTTCTCGATGATTAAATTTTACCTCCCTTCAAACTTATCAATTTGGCCCCATAATAAAACAAAAATGCATCTCATGGGGAAACAACAAGAATACAGAGAATAATAATGAAGAAGTATCCATTTTTACATTTTGCAAAGCTCTAGTTCGTTAATGGCATTAAAAACCGGATCGGTGCATTCAACTATCTTTTCCCCCTTTACCTTCTAATTTGGACCCTACACGTGACAAGATCTAAACAACGATGGCCTTGGGAATAAAACTACATTTGCTAACATTTGTGAGAGAAATCTAAATTTCTCATTTTTCCTCACCCTCCCACAGCTCCCCAAAAGCCAAACACTGGCACCATTTGAGTGGCTAAGGAAATGTGATTCAAATCTACCATTTAAACTCTTTGTAATGAAAAGTGCAAATTCTCAAAACTTCCATCGGCCCGATTTGAATTTTTAATGTGAACACATGAAACACACCACTATTGGAATAAGGGGTCGTGGCTCAATTTACACATTTTAACCTTTTGGTGAAAAAGGCTCAAATTCTCAATTTCCTTCATAGGCCCACTATTCGTTTTAATCCTTCAACACATGGCATTTCTGACTAGGCATGGGAATGCACTTCAGCTTTTACACTTTATCCCTTGTTGAAAAGGGGAAAAATTCAAACATTTCCCCGAAGGTCTATTCCCAATCATTGACTTTACAACATAGGCCAGTGTCCCTTTCTAATCACGGGGCCTTAATTTGGGAATTTTCCTTCACATAGTGCCCACATGCCATTTTAGAACTTTTCACCATTTGTGGAAACAAGGCAAAATTCCAAAGTCCTCCTCCAGTTCACCAAAGCACCTATGGACTAAAAATGGCCATGTGTCCTTTTCATATTCTTCAACATGTGGCCTCACCTAATTGGTTGTGGGGATGTGCTTCACTTTTTATCTATTTGAGAAGAGGAAAAATTCCAACTTTTCCCCGAAAGTCCATGCCTCCACCATTGAATTTTCAACATGAGCATATGTCCCTTTCTGATTTGCTGCGTATTTCAACTCAGAATTTATCTTTTTGCTTGGACAAGGCCACGAGTATTTTTAGAACTATTTGCCCTTTCACCACAATGCCTTAGAGAATAAAATGAATCTGTCTCCCCAAACTTCCACAAAACTACTCCAGCCAATCAGGGATAGGCGAGGATGCAGGGAAAAACTAACATTTGTTCCAAAATAACCAAAAGTGATAAGTTCAAAAAGGAACCCACCCGGTCGCATCCAATGGGAAACAAACGCGTAGCTTCACCTTTCCGAGAAAGAATTTGACTAGGAAAAGAATGTAGGAAGTTGTAGGAAATGGGAAAACATCAAGTTTTTCTCCTAATGAAGATTTTTTGTCTACAAAAGGTTTAAAAGATAAATGTAAGGTCCCACGAGCTCCAAACACATAAGAGAAGAACTAAAATAATTTTCCATCCATTGAAAATAGGTAAAACATTTTAACGGCACCAGATCGAGGAATTTTGATTAAAACATCATGGGAAATGAAAACAAACATTTGAAGAGTTTAAAAATGAATTTCTTATATGCCAAGGATCAAATTTTCAGCAACTTAGATTTGAAAGGGTGGGGAAAATTGAGAGTAAAATAAATGGCTCCTTATCGGGATGACTTGGCAGAGGAAAGAGGAAAAATCAAGAACCTTAGAGATTCCAAGGTAATTAGATCGAATCAGTGTCTTAGCCAATGGAAAACAAGTCAAAAGGAAGAAATACTAACACAAAAGAGAACGCAGGAAGGAAACCAACCAAAACAGAAATAAGGAAAGAAAAATGCTCTACAAAATGTATAAAGGGACCACTAAAATTTCTAGGTTTTGAACAACTTAAAAAATTGCCCACTATAAGGAAGTGGGAGAGGAGAACCATCCATGCAATCCAAGTTAAAATATTTCTCACCAAAAAATGTCCGATTTTAAAAGGACCAAGCCAAAGGGAATAAAATTTACCATGACTTCCTTGAGGTTCATTCCTTTTGTCATAAAGAAGAACAATGTCTACCACTTGAAAATTTCTAGGTTTAGGATTTTTATCAAATAGAGCTTTTACCCTGAGTTGATGAGCTGATATTATGTCAACCACTTGCAATCTTTCTTCATTCAACTTCCGGAGGTACATAATTCTTTTGTCCAATGAATTGGTAAAGCTAGGCATCCTCAATGGCCTTCATCAAATGTAAGGTTGGAAGTTCTAATGTCATTGGTATTTGATGTTCAACTCCATATACCACTTGAAAAGGAGACATTCCAATGGCTCTCTTAGGTGTAATCCTATTTCCCATAAAGCATCATATAGTTTCTTATGACAATTCCTCTAAGAGTCATTAACAAGCTTCCGAACAATGGTGACCAAGTTCTTGTTAGTTGATTTTGCTTGCCCATTCCCTTGGGGATAGTAATCTAAAGAGTGTGCAAGAGAAATGCCATATCCATAGTAGAAATCCATCATCTCAGCAAAAGAAAAATTGGAAGCATTGTCAGTGACAATCTTGTTTGGTATCCCAAACCTTATTAAGATGTGCTCCTTCATAAGTTGCATGCTACTTCATAAGTAGTACTTTTAACTGAATGGCTTCCACCCACTTGGTGAAATAATCAGTGGCAGTCAAAACATAAGTATGCCTTACACTAGAAGGTGGATTGAGTGTCCCAATGAAGTCCAAACCCCATTGTTGAAAGGGTTTTTCAATTACCACTGGTTTTAGAGGTAAAGAAACCAATTTGGGTTTTCCAACAAAGGTTTGACATGCTTCACACTTGCCTACCCACTTTGATGCATCTTTGAATGGGGTAGGCCAACAATATCTAAAGACGGAGGATTTTGTGGGCTGTGACAAGAGACAAGAAATGACCCCACAGTGCCCGGTCATGAAAGGCTCAAAACAATTATTTTTTTTTCTCTTTTTCAACACATTTCAAAAACCTTCCAACTATCCCTCATTTTAAAAATGCATTTTCCCACAACACATATTGCATAGACCTTAATTTGATGGCTCTATCTTATCCTTGACACTCAAATGAGATGGAAATTATACATAAGTAATAAAGAGCACAATGTTAGTGTATCATTCATCAGTTGAGATGAGGAAAAGAACAACATGGATATCAACTTCCTCCTTGGACAATTTTGCATCAGCTCCTTTAGCAATGAGTTCACATAAGCAATTTCCTCAAACTAGCTTGGTGGGTTTGATTTCAAAGATCATACTCATGAAATTTAGCTACCCAATTACCTCTCTTAGTTCAAAATTCTTGTTGTGTAAGAATGGATTTAATGGTTGTATCAGGAACAAGCACAATATAGTGAGAGTTGAGGATGTAGAAACGAAACTACTTCACAACTTTGACCATTGTAAAAGCATGTTTCCCATCATGGTGTACTTCAGCTCATGGGATTTCAAAATATAACTCATGAATGATATGGGGATTTTATGACCTTTAACACTCTCTTGGGTTAACACAGTAGCTAGAGTACTTTCAATAGCATAGAAGTAGATAATGAAGTCTTTGCTATAATCATGGCATGCCAAGATTGGAGTCTTTGCTATAAATTTCTTTATGTCTTCAAATGTAACCTTTCCTTTAGAGGACCAACCAAAATTTTGATTCCTATTCATCATGTGGGATATGTTCAAAGTATGATCAGAAAAACTCAGGTATAAATCTCCTTAAGAAGTTGATCTTGCCAAAAAAAGAGTGCACACCATTTTTGCTTCCGGGGAGATGGATTTGCTGAATAATTTTGACTCTTTCTTGATCAATCTTGATTCCCTCCTTAGAGATAATGTCTCCTAGTAGTTTTTCCTTGGTGACACAAAATACATATTTCTTAGGATTCAAGGAGATGTCATGCTCTCTAAAATTTTGTAGGAAATTTTCAAGGTGTTGAAATGATCACTCTAGTTTTTGAAAACATAGTCGATCATCATGGTATACAACTATGCATTTCCCCTTGAGACTTCTAAAGGCCAAGTTCATTTCCCTCTTAAAGGTGGCACCAACATTGATGAGGCCAAAAGGCATTCTCCTGTAAGTAAAGGTGCCCTAAGGAGTGGTAAAGGCAGTCTTATGCTTTGATCTACAACACTTACTTCTACTTGATTATATCCTGAGAATCCATCAAGCATGGACAACATTTCTGAACCTATAATAGCTTGCAACACTTGATCCATTATGGGGAGAGGATAATTATCCTTCAAAGAGGCTTGATTCAAATTCCTAAAATCAACACAAATCGATCTCACCATTCTTCTTCCTGAAAGGCACAATATTAGCAATCCACATTGAATGGTGAATGGGGAAAATGATCTTAGCCTTCAATAACTTTTGGATCTCTTGAAAGATTATATCAGCAATTTTAGGGTTATAATACCTCTAATTTTTCCAGAAGGGCTTGATCCTGTGCTTTAGAAGAAATGAAATGTTGCATCTCTCTTGGCTAAAAATCTTTGAGACCATTATAATAATATGAAATAACATCAGCATACCTTTTCAACAATTTTTCTTCTTTTTCCTCTCCTCTTATGTGCAACCCTTTCCAATTTTTACTAGCATGGGTTCATTCAGACTCCCAATGTTTATCCTTTTATCATCGTCAGACACCGCTGAGCTCCTTTGGAACTTTTGGACTTGATGTACCTATCATAATTATCAAATAAATCTTCTAAACTTACCATCCCTTTAGGTATCTTATTACCTTTTAGTTTTATTCAAGAATCATGATCCATTTCTTCTTTGTTATCTTCTTCATTTGGAGAGAACACTCTCTAGGAAGATTTCCACTTCCTTTAAAGTACAACTGGTCAAAATTATCTCTAATTTCAAGGAAGGAAAGCAAGTGTTGATCATCATTAAAGACCTACCAATTGTTTGCATTGTCAGGCACATTAGGTCTATGAATCATCTCAATGGTGAATTTATCTTGGGAGAAATCTAGATGAGGGATCAGTAGAGACCCCGAGATAGCCAGGGAATCAACCCTAGTGTTTCTTTCCCTTTGCATGGCATCAATTGAAAAGGCATCAAGGAACTCAATGGAATCCCAAACCAAATTCTTGTAATAATTCAACCTTCTCCTTCACTTGAAAAATGTCTTTGACCTATTTTACAATCATCTTTGCATCTCCATGAGAAAGGATATTCTTGATCTCCCATCTCTTTTTCCATGGCTAAACTGAGGATGAGAGCCTCATACTCAGTTGCATTATTTTTGTTTTCAAATTGGAGCTTGAAGGAGAAAGGGTGAATTTTCCCTCCAGGAGAAATAAGCACCACACCTGATCCAGAACCAACCGAGGAGAAGCTTGCATCAAATTCCAATATCTAAACACCATTAGGATCTAGAAACAATTCCTTATGATGGTTAGCCTCATCTTGTGACATGATCATGTAGTTACCCATGACCAATGTCCTCATAAAGTATTTATGCCTTTAGGTCATCTATTTTTTGCATAATATATTTAGTTTGTTTCTTAGGCAATAGCTTCAATTTCCCATTCAAAGGAATAAGATAATGTGACCAAACCATCATGATTTCTCCTCCAACATTTTTTCCAAAATCTCTACTCATTATCATACCGTAGGAAGGGGGAATATCAACCCAAAATGGTGGCTAAAACTTTCTTTTCTTGTAAAGCAGAAAGGCTACTTGTGCATCCTTGATCCTCCCAACCAATGGCACTTTTCTACTTTCCATTGAGTAACATGAACCAAAAGTGTGGGTTAGGGTTAAGCCTAGGGCATGAGCTACCTTAGCAAACATCACATTATTTGAAGCACTAGAAACAATAACACAATTATTGAGTTTGTGGCCAGCTATGAGGAGAGTGACATAAAATGGTTCGATCTTCCCATTAGATGAAGTGACTACTACCACAAGGCTTGGTTGAGATGAAGGAGAAGGAGTGGGCAAGAGACCTTTGGAACTAGGGGATGAAGGCTTGGATTTGGAGTTTATAAAGTCTACCATCTTAGCAAAGGCCTTGGGATGGGTTTGGTAGAATTCAACTTCTAAAATCTAGACCTTAGTTTTATTGAGATGGTCGATAATGTCAAAAGAACCAGAGGTAGATGGAGCATCATTGATAGGAGTAGATGAAACTTTTGACTTATCAACTCTATCATTTTAAGGGAAAGAAGTTTTAGGAGCAGAAACAGAGGAGGAAGGAACATCAAAACTTACCTTGGGTGTGGAAGAAGTTTGAATAGGAGATCCTCTCCTTGCAATCGAGTAGAATGACCGTAGGAGGCTCCTTAGATATTTAGCACGCTGCACCACTTCCTCCTTCTTGTTGGCTTTCTTAGGAGTCATGACAACATATGATATGATTCACTATTCATCTCTGTAACTCTTTCTTCATAATCATCCTCTTCTTCTATACCTTCAGTGGTGAGAAAATGAACATGAGATGTGCTCAACTCTTATAATTCTTCATCAGCTTATTCTTCATGTTCTTCACAGGTTTCTTCCTCCTCATCATCATTAGGCTCTATCACTTGACATGTTGCGTTGACTGGAACTTTAAAAAGTGGGCCTTCAATTACTAATGTAGTCTCGAGTAGAGGGCAACCGATTCCTAGGCTGAAAGTTCTTCCTAGGAACATCCTGATAAGGAGCATGCTAGATGACCTCGCTTCTTGAGAATAATAATATCATTAGCAAGTTTTATACCAAGTGATCTACATTATCTCTAGGAGAAGACGTGGAAGAAGGATATGCTTTGGATTTGGATGAATCTCTCCTTAGCTTTCCAAACACGATCAGATCATCTTCAACACTGAAAAAAAATCTCTGATCATTATCTAAAGTGGAAAGATTTACTCTCCTAAGTGCATAGCTCACTTTAGGTAGTTAGGCATTAACGAAGAAACATTTCTAAATCTTATCCATCAACAATGTCTAGATAGTAACTTCTACTATTAAGCCATTGCAGAGGTGAAAATTTTAAAGAGTGCATAAGGGATGCAAAAATGTGCCATGTCCAATTTTGGAGGATGAGTGTTTCCATTTCACTACTATAAACCATGCTAGAGTGACTTCTTTCCCTAAGATCTTCCTTAGGTGTTGTTAGAGTATGTATTTACCTTAGCTCATGATCAACTAGGTACTTTATTTACCTTTATTACATTTATCCCGACCCACTTATGTGTGTGGATATTTATTTATATTTATTTAGATATTTGGGGATATTATCTATTTTTAGGTATATTTCTTTCCTTGATATATGGTATTGACTAGATCCTTGATGTCTAGTTCTCTCCTAAATCTATGGACTTAACTAGTTCTTTGATGACTACTTCTTTACATGATTTATGGATTGATCAACAACCTTGACTCATTCTTAGATTTTCATTCCTTTCCTATATAAGAAAGGCCCATTCTCATTTTATTTCATTGAGTTCTATAATAATATATGATATTGCTTCTCATTTGTTTGCAAAGGTTTTTATGTAAAGTTATTCGACGAATTGATTTCATCATATTAATCATTGTGTTTGATTAGCATCTCGTGTTCTCGGCTTGGTATGATTGGTTATCATTACTTTTAGGTGTTCCATAGCTATACCATATATTATTTTGACTATAAAATAACTATTAAGATCATTCTTAAAAGGTTTAAGGATCCAATTCTACCTAAATTTTAAAATTTAACCATTTTTTTCTCATCAAACATGTGGTTGAAAGGTCTAATCGCAACCCAAAAGAAACTTAGATTGTGTCTAACTTATCATATGGGTCATGTATATGGTTAAATTAAATTCACTTTTAGTTATGAATCAGGTCCTAACTCCACTTGTAACTCTTAAAATGCTCATTTCAATATCCACCATGATCGAGATCTTCACTTGCACTATTAGGCCAATATATAAAAATTATGATGATATTATCTCCAAAAACATTTTTCAGTGTGATTTATATGTTTTTATATTTTCATGAGCATTTAGTTACTTCAAAAATTACGGAAGGCTCCTAAACCATCCCAAATAATATAAATAACTTTTTCACTTGTTTCATTTCCCTACACCGTGTTATAAGTAGCTTTGATGTTGGAAAACTTGTTATTAAACCTATTTCTCCTTTAAAAACTTTCGTAATATTCCTCCAATGATATCATAACTAATCCACACTCTTCTAGGATGTATTAGATCTTATTTATTCATCTATAGAGGAAGTTCATTAGGTGTTAAAGTTCTAAAAAAAGGCCTTTTTAGTCCTTTGGGAGTACTTCCTTCAAAGTGGATCACAATAAACCCATGAATTTTTTTCCCACGAACTTACCTAGGCATGAAACACACTTAAATAATATAGTTATAATGTCCTCTCTACCATGATGGGGTTTACATAGTCAACAATTGGTCGAGGGCATGTTTACATTATCCAGATTGAAGGATTTTTAATGTCATCTTACTTATCACAGAATTTAAAAAAAAAAATCATGCTAGACATTTAGCAAAACAAGTACTTTTAGCTTGAGGCCTCATGACCATGAGAGTCAACTCTCTCATGTTTTCAAAATTGGAGTCCATGTTCTTTATTTTTTCATGAGTAAATGTGTCACTTTTTTAAGTAAATTTTACAAAGATGAGATCATTTTTAGGATCAGTGAGGAATCAACCGATGCGAAATTTTTATTTTATCTCCATTTAGAAGCCTCTTCTAGATTCTCACCTTGGTTTTCTAAAAATTTCCTCTTCTTTGTATCTCTCATCACTGCCATGATATCACTCACTACGGTGGAGGTACTATCTTCATGACTAAAGACATTCACAAAATATTCAATAATTTAATTTCATTTCAGGTTCAAGGTGGATGCAATATTATTAGAAAAATAGAAACATTGAAGAATTACCTTCATATTCATTCTCATCCAATAAGGCTTTGATGAGAAAGTTGATCTTATATGTTTTTTATATCTCATTGTTAAACATTTTTCATCAATAGAAGGATCACAACTTAAATCACATTTATCTTCCATAGTAATGTTGTAGGTTAAGATCTTAATATTTATTCCAAGGTCTTGAATTTATTCCATAATCTTGAAAATGTCTTCTACATATACTTCTTTCAAGGCTATGGCATACTCACCTTCATGTTCATTTGAAGAATCTTCATATCGGGACTTGGGGATATGATTTGAAATATTATCTTCACATAGAAAGGACTCATTTGAAAACTCCTCCTCTGATCCAATTTTATTTTCATCTAGGAGTTACCTTATTGGAAGTTCAGGCATACCTCATTTTCCCTTTTTTCAAACATAGTGAAAAGATCCATGGTGAATGATAAGGGTACACCTTTAAGTTCAATATTCATTAAATCATCCTCGTGATAGTAGGAAGATTATACTCTTGGGTATTAAAAATCAAAATAATCCTACACTCCATCTCAAAATTCTCGTAAAACATCTTCCTCTTTGTAGGGAAAAGGGAATACTTTGTACTTTCTATGGTGATTATCATTGCACTCCTTTGGTAATGATAGGAAATAAAATTCT
Source organism: Taxus wallichiana var. yunnanensis (assembly GCA_018340775.1). Lineage (NCBI taxonomy): Eukaryota > Viridiplantae > Streptophyta > Pinopsida > Cupressales > Taxaceae > Taxus > Taxus wallichiana. The sequence goes on along the minus strand of CM031242.1, from coordinate 585,721,915 downwards.
CAAAGAGGTCATGTTTTTTTCATTCATCCATGATTTTTTCTGTAAGAAAATTGTATTCTTCCATTTTCTCCAATTCCTTGTTGGACATTTGTGAATGAAAATGAGAGAAAAATTACAAATAAAACCATCAATGATTATGTCAAATTCATCCTCCTCAAGAATTTTTGGTGGGGCAAAGGGTTAATCTCTTAAACATCTTCATGATCAAGTGAAATCCTCAACAAGAACTACACCATCATTAAAAGGAAAGAATTAAAATTTATTGTACTTAATACTTCTTCAATATAGAGTTCCTCAAGACAAAATTAAGATATAAATGGAACTGGAAATTTCATGCTTTCTTCATTACCCTTCAAGGTGCTGATTTTTCTTTCAATGGAAGGTTTAAAAATAGGAAGTCATTAGAATAGAATAGGAGTATTTCAGAACAATCACCTCATAATATGCGTAATCATCATAATAATTCTTTTGAGAGATGAATGTCTTCTTCTTCACAATTATGGAGTACTTCAAGTTGCTCATAATTTTCTTGCATATCCTTAACATAACATACCATTTGTTGGGTTTCAGAATGGAACAAGGGTTGAAACCATAGTCGGGACAAAAAGTTCACTCCTCTTTAATGGGAGAGGTTCCCTTATTTAAAGTAGGAAAAACAAATGTATAGATATACAACTCTCAATGTTTGGACCTGATATTCTTGAATGTTTCATACTTAAAATATTTTCAATCAAAAAGGGATGGAAGAATATAGAGATGGGGAAGGAAGAAAAAAACAATGCTTTTGGGAAATATAGATAGTAGAGTATCTCTATACTCACATTGAACCAATAAAATATAGAAAAGGGTGAATTACTTCACAATTGATGCAAATCTGCAGACATAAAATTAAGGATTACACAAAGTACAAAGTTAGGATACAACAAAAAAGTTTCTATTGAATGCAAAATGAAAGATCCATGAATCGAGAAAGGAGGCGAAAAGAATAAAAAAGGAAAATAAGAAATGAAAGAAAGAACTTCTATATTTAATTACTTCAAAATTTACAACTTTCCCGAAAACCCAAAATGCCCTTTTCATATGGCGAAACCATGTTCTTATAACAATTCATGTACATCCATAATTTTTCCATGAGAAAAGGATATCCAAAAGGAATAATGTTTGTTGCAGATCCATTTTTGGAAAGTGACATGAAACAAATACACTCATGCAAACTAGAGGTTCAAAAGGTGAATATTTTGTTAGTTTGAGCTTGATTACTTTAGCAGGGGGAATCTCATGATTTTCTTCTTTATGTGGTCCTACCATTTCAACCTTTTAACCACTTTCATAGCACTCAAGTGCTTACTGGTAAGTTTTCTCCCTTTTTTATTGTGTATGCCCGATAAACTCCATTTTCTAATGATTAAACTTTACATCCCTTCAAACTTATCAATTTGGCCCCATAATAAACCAAAAATGCATCTCATGGGGAAACAACAAGAATACAGAGAAGAATAATGAAGAACAATAAATTTTTGTGTTTTACTGAGCTCTTGTTCTTTAATGGATTTAAAAACCGGATGAGTGCATTAAGCTATGTTTTCCCTCTTTTACCTTCAAGTTTGGACCCTTCATGTGGCAAGATCTAAGAAACGATGGCCTTGGGGAAAAAAACTACATTTCCGACCTTTAGAAGAGAAAGTGTGATTTCTCATTTTTCCTCCCTCCCACAGCTCACAATGCCAAAAGCCGTACACGTGGCACCATTTGAGTGGCTGAGGAAATGTAGTTCAAATCTACCATTTAAACTCTTTGTAACAAAAAGTGAAAATTCTCAATAACTTATGTCAACCTAGTTTGACTTTTCAATGTGAACACGTGACACACCATGATTGGAAAAATGGGTCATGGCTTAATTTGCAACATTTTAACCTTTTGGTGAAAAAGGCTCAAATTCTCAATTTCCTTCACAGGCCCGATGTTTTGATTTCATCCTTCATCACGTGGCATCACCTGACTAGGTGCGGGAAAGCACTTCAGTTTTACACTTTATCCATTTTTGAAAAGGGGAAAAATCCAAAATTTCCCCGAAGGTCCATTCCCCAATCATTGACTTTACAACATAGGCCTGGTGTCCCTGTCTAATCTACTATAGGCCTTATCTTAGGAATTTTCCCTTTGCATGAGCGGGGTCGTAGGCCATTTTAAAACATTTCACCCTTTGTGGAAACAAGGCTAAAATTCCAAAATTCCTCCTTCGGTTCGCCAAACCGCCTATGAACTAAAAAATTTCCATGTGTCCTTTTCATATTCTTCAACACGTAGCCTCACCCGATTTTTTCTCGGGGATTTTCTTCGTATTTAATTATAACAATTTGTGTACATCCATACTTTTTCCCGAGAAAAGAATATCCAAAAGGAATAATGTTTGTTGCAGATCCATCATTTGGAAAGTGACATGAAACAAACACACTCATGAAAAATAGAGGTTCTAAAGGCAAATATTTCATTAGTTCGATCATGATTATTTTAGCAGGGGAATCTCATGACTTTCTTATTTATGTGGTCCTACCATTTCAACCTTTTAACCACTTTCATAGCACTCAAGTCCATGCTTTGGTAAGTTTTCTCTCTTTCTTATCGTGTATGCCTGATAAACTCCATTTTCGATGATTAAACATTACATCCCTTCAAACTTATCAATTTTTCCCATAATAAACCAAACATGCATCTCATGGGGAAACAACAAGAATATAGAGAAGAAGAATGAATATCGATCCATTTTTGAATTTTGCATAGCTCTGGTTCGTTAAAAGCATTAAAAACTAGATGAGTGCATTTAGCTATCTTTTCCCCCTTTTACCTTCAAATTTGGACCCTACACATGGCAAGATCTAAGAAATGATGGCCTTGGTGAAGAAAATTACATTTCTTGACATTTGCGAGAGAAAGTGCAATTTCTCATTTTGCCCCGCCTCCCGCAGCTCTCCTGCCAAAAGCGGGACACATGGCACCATCCGAGTGCTCAAGAAATGCGGTTTAAATCTACCATTTAAACTATTTGAAACAAAAATAAAAAATTCTCATACACCTCTGCTGGCCCAATTTGAATATTCAATGTGAACACGTGGCACACCATAATTGGAAAAAGGGGTCGCGGCTCAATTTGTAACATTTTAAACTTTTGGTGAAAAAGGCTCAAATTATGAATTTCCTTCACATGCCCATTGTTCTAATTTCATCCTTCAACATGTGGCATCACTTGACTGGGTGCATTAATGCACATTAGTTTTACATGTTATCCATTTTTTAAAAGCTGAAAAATTCCAACATTTATGTCGAAGGTCCATGCCCCACCATTGAATTTTCAACATAGGCCAGTGTCCCTTTCTAATTTGTTGTGGGCCTTATCGTAGGAATTTTCCTTCTTCAGAGCAGACCGCGGCCATTTTAGAACTTTTCACCCTTTGTGGAAACAAGGCTAAAATTCCCAAAGTCCTCCGCTGGTCCACAAAAGTGCCTATGAACTAAAAAATGGCCACGTGTCCTTTTCTGATTCTTCAACACGTGGCCTCACCTGATTGGTTGTGGGGATGTGCTTCACTTTTTATTTGTTTTGAGAAGGGGAAAAATTCCAACTTTTCCTAAAATTCCATGCCTCTGGCATTTAATTTTAAACTTGAACATGTGTCCCTTTCTGATTTGTTGCATTTCAACTCAAAATTTATCCTTTCACTTGGGCGGGGCCACGGGTATTTTTAGAATTTTCAACTTTTCACTATAATGCCTTAGAGAATAAAATGGATCTATCACCCCAAACTTCCACCAAAATTGCTCCAGCCAATCAGGGACCAATGGGGATGTGGGGCAAATCTGACATTTGTTCCAAAATCACCAAAAGTGATAAGTTCAAAAAGGAACCCACCCAGCCACATCCAATGGGAAACAAACGTGTAGCTTCACCTTTCCGAGAAATAATTTGATGGGGAAAAGAATGTAGGAAGTTGCAAGAAATGGAAAACTCCATTTTTGCTCTTGATGAAGAATTTCTTTCTACAAAAGGTTAAAAAAGAGAGATGCAAGGTCCCATGCATTCCAAACGCATAAAGAAGAACTAAAATCATTTTCCATCCATTAAAAATAGGTAAAACATTTTAATGAGCAGTAGACTAAGGAATTTTTATTAAAAATGTCATGGGAAATGAAAACGAGCATCTGAGGAGTTTAAAACACGAATTTATTCTATGATAGGGATAAAATTTTCATGAATTTAGATTCGAAAGGGTGGGGAAAATTGAGAGGAAAATAGTTGGCTTCATATGGGGATGATTTGGCATAGGAAAGAGGCAAAATCAAGAACCTTAGAGAGTCTTGGGTAATCGATCAAATCAATGTCTTAGCCATGGACAACAGAGTCAAAAAGAAGCAATACCAACATAGAAGAGAATGTGGGAAGGGAACCAACCAAAACAAAAATAAGGAAAGAAAAAACTATACAAAATGTATAGAGGGACCGCCAAAACTCCTAGGTTTTAAACAAATTCAAAAATTTCCCACTATAAGGAAGTGGGAGAGGAAAACCATCCATGTAATCCAAGTAAAAGAGTTCTCACCAACAAAATGTCTAATTTTAAAAGGACCAAGCCAAAGGGAATCAAATTTACCATGGCTTCCTTGAGGTTCATGCCTTTTGTCCCAAATAAGAACACTGTCTCCCACTTGAAAAGTTTTGGGTTTAGCCTTTTTGTCAAACAAAGATTTTACCTTGAGTTGATGAGCTGATATTCTATCAACCACTTGCAATCTATCTTCATTCAACTTCTAGAGGTACATAATTCTTTTGTCCAATGAATTGGTAAAGTTGACATCCTCAATGGCCTTCATCAAATGTAAGGCTGGAAGTTCTAATGTCACTGGAAGTTGAGCTTCAAATCCATATACCACTTGAAAAGGAAACATTCCAATGGCTCTCTTAGGTGTAATCTTATCTGCCCATAAAGCATCATATATTTTCTTATGAAAATTCCTTCCTCGAGAGTCATTAACAAGCTTCCGAACAATGGTGACCAAGTTCTTGTTAGTTGATTTTCTTGTCCCATTCCCTTGGGGATAGTAATCTGAAGAGTGTGCAAGGGAAATGCCATATCCATAGCAAAAATCCATCATCTTAGCAGAAAAAAATTGGAAGCATTATCATTGACAATCTTGTTTGGTATCCCAAACCTTATTAAGATGTGCTCCTTGATGAAGTTGCATACTACTTCAAAAGTAGTACTTTTAACTGGAATGGCTTCCACCCACTTGGTGAAATAATCAGTGGCATTCAAAACATGAGTATGCCCTACACTTGAAGGTGGATTGAGTGTCCCAATGAAGTCCAAACCCCATTGTTGAAAAGGTTCCTCAATCACCACTAGTTTTAGAGGTAAAGAAACCAATTTGGGTCTTCTAACAAAGGTTTGACATGCTTCACACTTGCCTACCCACTTTGATGCATCTTTGAACAAGGTAGGCCAATAATATCCAACACGGAGGATTTTGTGGGCCATGACAAAGAAAAGAGAAATGACCTCCACAGGCCTGGTCATGAAAGGATGAGAACAATTTCTTTTGCTACTCTTTGTCAACACATTTCAAAAACCTTCCATCTATCCCTCGTTTGAACAATGCATTTTCCCACAACACATATTGCACAGACCTTAATTTGATGGCTCTCTTATCCTTAGCACTCAAATGGGATGGACATTCTCCATAAGTAAGAAAGTGTGCAATGTCAACATACCATTCATCAGTTGAGCTGAGGAAAGAACAACATGGATATCAACTTCCTCCTTGGACAATTTGGCATCAGCTCCTTCAACAATGAGTTCACATAAGCCCTTTCCTCAAACTAGCTTGGTGGGTTTGATGTCAAGATCATACTCCTAAACTTTGGCTACCCAATTACCTCTCTTGGTTCCAAATTCTTGTTGTGTAAGAATGGATTTAATAGTTGTATCAGGCACAAGCACAATAGAATGAGATTTGAGGATGTAAAAATGAAATTGCTTCACAACTTTGACCACTACAAAATCATGTTTCTCCATCATGGTGTACTTTAGCTCATGGGATTTCAAAATATAACTCATGAATGCTATGGGGAGTTCATGACCTTCAACATTCTCTTGGGTTAACACAATAGCTAGAGTACTTTTAGTAGCATAGCAATAGATAATGAAGTCTTTGCTATAATCAGGGCATGCCAAGATTGGAGTCTTTTCTATAGCTCTCTTGATGTCTTCAAATGCAACCTTTCCTTCAGAGGACCAACCAAAATTCTGCTTCCCTTTCATCATGTGGGATATGTTCAAAGTAAGTTCAGCAAAATCAGGTATGAATCTTCTTAAGAAGTTGATCTTTCCAAAGAAAGAGTGCACACCCTTCTTGCTTATGGGGGAGAGGGATTTGCTGAATCATTTGGACTCTTTCTAGATCAATCTTGATTCCCTCCTTGGAGACAATGTGTCCCAATAATTTTCCCTCAGTGACACAAAAGATAGATTTCTTGGGATTCAAGGATATGCCATGCTCTCTACACTTTTGGAGGATAGTTTCAAGGTGTTGGAAATGATCAGCTCTAGTTTTTGAAAACACAGTCAGATCATCAAGGTATACAACTATGCATTTTCCCTTGAGACTTCCAAAGGCCAGTCCATTACCATCTGAAAGGTGCACCAACATTGATGAGGCCAAAATGCATTATCCTATAAGAAAAGGTGCCCCAAGGAGTGGTAAAGGCAGTCTTATGCTGATCTGCAACACTTACTTCTACTTGATTATATCCTGAGAATCCATCAAGCATGGACAACATTTCGAACCTATGTAACAGCTTGCAACACTTGATCCATTATGGGGAGAGGATAATTATCCTTCAAAGAGGCTTGATTCAAATTCCTAAAATCAACACAAATCTGGATCTCACCATTCTTCTTCCTGACAGGCACAATATTAGCAATCCACGTTGAATGGTGAATGGGGAAAATGATCTTAGCCTTCAATAAATTTTGGATCTCTTGAAAGATTGTATCAAATTTTAGGGTTATACTACCTCTATTTTTCTAGAAGGGCTTGATCCCAGGATTTAGAGGAATGAAATGTTGCATCTCTTTTGGAAAAATCCTTGAGATCATCATAAGAATATGCAAGAACATCAGTATACCTTTTCAATAGATTTTCTACTTTTTTCTCCTCTTGTGTGCAACACTTTCCAATGTTTACTAGCATGGGTTCATTAAGACTCCCAATGTTTATCTTTTCATAGTCAACAGACTGTTGAGCTCCTTTGGAAGTTTTGGAATTGATGTACCTATCATGTTTATCAAATAACTCTTCCAAACTTACTAACCCTTTAGGTATCTTATTACCTTTTAGTTTTATACAGCCATCATGATCCATTTCTTCTTTGTTATCTTCTTCATTTGGGGGCACACACTCTCTAGGAAGATTTCCACTTCCTTCAAAGTACTTGCTGGTCAAAATTATCTTTGAGTTCAAGGAAGGAAAGCAAGTGTTGATCATCATTAAAGACCTGCCAATTGTTTGCATTGTTCAGCACACTAGGCCTATGAATCATCTCAATGGTGAATTTATCTTGGGAGAAATCTAGATGAGGGATCAGTAGAGACCCCGAGACAGCCAAGGAATCAGCCCTGTGTTTCTTTTCCCTTGCATGGCTTCAACTGAAAAGGCATCAAGGAACTCAATGGAATCCCAAACCAGATTCATATAATGTTTCAACCTTCTATTCTTCACTTGAAAAATATCTCTGACTTGTTTTACAATCAGCTCTACATCTCCATGAGCAAGGAGATTCTTTATCCCCATCTCTTTTTCCATGCTTAAACTGAGGATGAGAGCCTCATACTCAATTGTATTATTTGTTTTTTTGAATTGGAGCTTAAAGGAGAAAGGGTGAATTTTCCCTTTAGGAGAAATAAGCACCACACCAGCTCTAGAACCAAATTGAGGAGTAGCTTCCATCAAATTCCAAAGATCCAAATGCCATTAGGATCAAGAAACACTTCCTTAGGATGGTTAGCCTCATCTTGTGACATGATCATGTAGTTACCATGACCAATGTCCTCATAAAGTATTTGTGCCTTTGGGTCATCTATTTTTTGCACAATATATTCAATTTGTTTCTCAGGAAGTAGTTTCTTCATTTTCCCATTCACTAGAATAAGAGCATGTGACCAATCCATCATGATTTCTCCTCCAACATTTTGAAAAAATTTCTACTCAGCAGCATGCCGTAGGAAGGGGGAATATCAACTACCAAAATGGTGGCTAAAACTCTCTTCTCTGGAAAGTAGCAAAGGCTACTTGTGCATCCTTGATCCTTCCAACCAATGGCACTTCTCTACTTTCCATTGAGTAACATGAACCAAAAGTGTGGGTTAGGGTTAAGCCTAGGGCATGAGCTACCTTAGCAAGCATCACATTATCTAAAGCACCAAAATCAATAACACAATTATTGAGTTTGTGGCCAACTATGAGGAGAGTGACATAAAATGGTTTGATCTTCTCATCAGATGAAGTGATTGCTACCCACAAGGCTTGGTTGAGATGAAGGAGAAGGAGTGGGCAAGAGACCTTTAGAACTAGAGGATGAAGGCTTGGATTTGGAGTTTACAAAGTCTACCATCTTAGCAAAGGCCTTGGGATGGGTTTGGTAGAATTCAACTTCTAAGATCTGGATCTTAGTTTTCTTGAGATGGTCGATAATGTCAAAAGAACCAGAGGTAGATGGAGCATCATTGATAGGAGTAGATGAAAATTTTGACTTATCAACTCTATCATTTGAAGGAAAGAAGTTTTAGGAGTAGAAATAAAGGAGGAAGGAACAACAGAACCTACCTTGGGTGTGGAAGAAGTTGGAATAGGAGCTCCTCTCCTTGCAATCACTGGAATGACCATAGGAGGTTCCTTAGATCTTTTAGCAGGCTACACCACTTTCTCCTTCTTTTTGGCTTGCTCATGAGTCATGACAACATATGATTCATTGTTCATCTTTACAACTCTTTCTTCATAATCATCCTCTTCATCTATACCTTCAGTGGTGAGAAAATGGACATGAGATCCACTCAACTCTTCTAATTCTTCATCAGCTTCCTCTTCATGTTCTTCACAGATTTCATCCTCCTCCTCATCATCAGGCTCCAACACTTCACATGTTGCATTGACTGGAACTTTAACAGGTGGGCCTTCAATTTCCAATGTGGTCTGAGGAGAGGGCAACCGATTCCTAGGCTGAAATTTCTTCCTAGGAACATCCTGATAAGGAGCATGTTGGGTGAACTGCTTCTTGAGAGCAATAAGATCATTAGCAAGTTTCTGTACCAACTGATCTGCATTAGCTCTAGGAGAAGATGTGGAAGAAGGATATGCTTTGGATTTGGATGAATCTCTCCTTAGCTTGCTAGACATGATCAGATCATCTTCAACACTGACAACAAATCTCTGATCAACATCTAAAGTGGAAAGATTAGCTCTTCTAAGTGCATAGCTCACTTGAAGTTAGGCATTAAGGAAGAAACATTTATGAATCTGATCCATAGGGCGTGTGTTTTGTGGGATCTTGTTAACCAGCCTGTTGAATTTGGCCACAAATTCCCTCATGGGCTCATGTGACTCTTTCTTGATTTGAGAAATCTAGGCCAAGAGGGCATGTACATCCTCAGCAGGTTTGAAACATGCTTATCAAAAATTGGGTCGTCATGGTGTTCCAATTGGTGATGGATCCAGCAGGGAGATGATAGAACCAATCAGCAACATTATCTTGCAATGTCTCCACAAAAATTCTAACAGATATATCCTCATGTTCAACTCCGAGAACACCACAAGCAACAATGAAGGCCACAATATGTTCATCTGGATGAACCTTCCCATCACCTTTGAATTTAGGGAAATTATTTCTATTGCCTCTAGGAAATTCATGCAATGGTTGGGGAAGAGCAAGAGGCCCAACCCTTTGGCCCTAAGGCAGAGGAGCTTCCATCCTTGAAAGATTATTTGGAGAGGAACTAAAACACCAGTGAGAATCAAAGCATGCAAATTAGGAATGATTTGATCTTGAGGGATGTCACTCCCAGAAGTTTTGTCTCTAGCAGGAGGAGTGCTTGCAGATCTTGTTCCTCTTCTTTTTCTTGATGAAGGGAGAGAGAAACCTTGATGATCCAAAAGTTGGAAATGAGGGTCTTCTTCCCCAAGGGTTCTTCTACCCCGAGTGTATCTTGGAGTCACCAGATCAAAGATGATCAAAAGTTGTTATTCAAAAATTGGAATCCATTTGTAATGAATTCCCCAGTGAGTCACCAAAAATTGTTGGGTTTCAGAATGGAACATGGGTTGAAACCACAGTCGGGGAAAAAGTCCCTCCTCTTTAATGGGAGAGGTTCCCTTATTGAAAATAGGAAAAACAAATGTTATACAACTCTCAATGTTTGGACTGCGACATTAAAATTTTCCTCCGTAATTTCTATTTTATTAATGTATGTATTAGGAATAGGATGTTGTTAAGTATAATTAGTAGTAGCATCGATAGAAGATAACGGCGCCGTCATTATTACATGCCGCTAATAATGTATAGTACGGTAATAGTCAAAGTACAATATAAATGTTGTAAAAAGTAAATATTTGTCGTAAGTGGTTCGGTAATGTTAAAATGTCAAAGTTAGGGTAAGTAGAGAAGTAGGGTCTACATGATTAGGAATTAGAAATATTATATTGGTAATAAGGACAAAGAGTGGTCATAAATATTTTGTGTATTTTATTTGTAAAAAGTCTAAAAATGTGGAACCCATGTGAAATGATAAGGTTTATCTTATCTTAAAAGATAAGCTTACATGTACAGATAAGAGTTAAGGTATGGAATATGATTTGTCAGAGTAGATTTCTTATCCTATCTTAGAGATAAGATGGATAAGCCTAAAGTTCTATAAATAGAGAGGCCACCCCCTCATTTAGCATAGAAGGAAGTAGTGAGAAATATTGTATGAGTAAGTGTGTAAAGGAAGCCATCATTTTGAAGGTGTGTTAAAGAAGCCATTAAGAGGTGTAATTGTGAAGTTTCTCCCATAGTTATTGTTGGAAGGCAAGTGAAGTCAGTAACACTTGAAGTACCTCATGGGTGAGATTGTAACAATTTCATGTTGATATTATAATTTACACTTATATTTCAGATTTATCATCATTCCTTCTTATCATAGTCTATGGTATTCTTGTGTTATGTTTGTTGTTGTGTTTCCATATTCCATCCACAAACTAAAAGTTGTGTGCATTAGTAAATAATCATAGCACGAGGAGTTCCCGTGAAGAATTATCATAGTGCCGGATTGGTGATGACATTTTGGTTCCGTTGCTGAGGACCATTCCTCGTTGGTGGATTTTCTGGAGAGATATTCCCACTTAGTCAAAAAACATTTGGAGGGTAACCTTGTTTTTACTATGCATAGTAGTTACCATGGTAAAGTCACTTTTTACCGTGAATAGTATTTACCACAGTAACTTCACTTTTTATTGTGAATAGTATTTACCACAATAAAGTCACTTTTACTTGTGAATAGTTTTACCACATTAAAGTTAGTTTTTACCATAAGTTTTACCGTTTTACCATCATTTCTATTTTACTTGTAGAAAGGTATAAAGTCACTTTATATTATAGTGATTCCAATTATTTGTGCACATAAGTCTTGTTGATTGTACTTGTGGGTTGGTATTTCACTGTGGTTACTTTTAAAAATGGGGAAGATTCTGGTTTTTCATCCCAATCTAATGAAGATGCTTCCTCTTTCATTCAAGAGTTTAAACGATCTTGCATTTGTAATGGCCTCATAAGAAGGGAACAATGGACTAAATTTTTCCTACCTTTTTGGATGGTTCAACCCTTAGGTGGTTTGAAACACTAGGTGATAATGTGAAAAATTCATGGGATTTATTAACTGAAAAGTTTTCTTGAAGAATTTGGTGAACAACAGAAATATGCAGATCTCATGATCGATATCACAAAGCTATCCCAAGGAGAGAAGGAGAAGATAAGGGATTATCATGCTCGTGTTCTAGAGCTAAGGAGGAAGCTCGATGCCTAGATCCGGAAGGAAGGATTAGCGGATGGGTTGATGAATGGCGTGGATAATCTCCTCTGTAAGCACTTCATTCTTGGGATGAAGCCAGATCAGACAATGAGTGAAGTATGACCACCCAGCTACCATTGAACAAGCAAAGGAGATTGCAAGAAGGCAAGAAGAAAGCATGGAAGAGGAGCCCAAAGAAATTGTTGCTAAGGTAGAGCCTACACCAACACCTTTGGTCTAGAATCCACAACCACTCTCGGTGAGCACAAATATTTTCCTAGTACATCTCTGAGTATGAAGATCTACTCAAAAGATGGGTCGAGTTAACTATTAATCTTCTTGAAGGAAAAGAATTTAGTTCTCGGGGAGGAGATAGAGGTCCAAAAAGAAATATTTCTGAAGTTGTATGTTATGGTTGTTATAAAAGGGTCATTATAAGTATAATTGTCCGAGATAGAGCTTCTACATCAGTACAAGAGATAATGATAAAGGAAAAGACACTGTGAATTCTTTTGATGTAGTAGATAAGAGCATAAATAATGAAGTAGATGTGTTTGTAACAAAAAAAGAAAGAAAGAAAAAAGATAACCAAGATGGAAATGATCCTAAGAAGATGAAAGGAGAAACTAGTAAGAAACATAGGAGAAGAAAGTTGGGTGTGTAGGATTTTCTGATTTCACAGGGACAAGGACCATACTCCATCTTAGAAGATCTGTCCAAAAGGCCTGTAAATATTACATATGGTCAACTCTTGGCTATGTCTTCTGAGAAGAGGCGGGAGCTGCGAAGTGGACTCAATGCTCGACGAAGGAAGGAGGTTGAGGTCCTGTTTTGGAGGTAGAGGCGGATCCCTATGCTCCACAAGCTGAGGTATTATGTAATGGTATTTCAATTCATGATGTCTTAGTTGATGGAGGTGCTTGCTAGTTAATGTAATGACCGAGTCTGTAATGAATATGTTGGGTTTAAAAATTGATCGCCCCTCAACACTTATGTTAAGGTCATTAAATAAGGGAAAAACTAAACCAGAAGGTGTAGTTTCAAATGTGGCAATATCTATTATGGGTGTTGTATGTGTGGTAGAATTTCAGGTGATGAAAAATGGTACTTTGTACCCAATGTTGTTGGGAAGACCATGGCTAAGGAGAGTTCATGCAAGAAACTACTGGAATGAAGGCTTCATGACACTTGGACGTGGTAGAGAGAGGGTGAAGATAAATGTGATCCCTCGGCATCATAAGGTAGAACCTGTGGATTCAAGTGATGAAACTGATGATTGGACATCCTCTTGATTACTCTAGTACCAGTGAAGTGGACACAGAAGATGAAGAAAGTGAGGTTGATGTTTCGGTCATGGATATCCTTCCAGTCACACCGACTCATGAACCCATAAAATTATCTAAAGAAGAAATTGATGATCGTCTCCAACAAATAAAGATTGGTGATGCTGTGATGGAGAGTGAGAAGGAATCCTACCTCCAGCTCTTTTGAAGGTACATACACATATTCACTTTTGATTACAAGGAACTCCATCAAGTAAGTTGGGTAGAACATTCTATTGAGCTAGTAGATGGTGCTAAGCCCATAAAGCAAATGCCATATAGAATGAATCCTAATTTTTCCAAGACTATAAAAGAAGAAATAGATAAGTTGCTTGATGCAGGATTCATATTTGTTGTGGAGAATTCAGAATGGGTTTCTCCCATTGTGATCTCAATAAAAAAGAATGGGAAGCTACACATTTGTGTTGATTATAGGAAGCTCAATAAGGCAACAAAGAAGGATCATTACCCTCTTCCATTCTCAGATCAGATCTTGGATGAAGTAGCTGGCCAGAGTGTTATAGTTTTGTTGATGGATATAGCGGATACAACCAAGTTCATATAGCGAGAAAGATCAGCTGAAGACCACGTTCACCACTCCTTGGGAACATTTGCTTATAGAGTTATGCCTTTTGGGTTGTGTAATGCTCTGCAACATTCCAGCGTTTGATGAATAGGGTGTTTGAACCCTACATTGGGAACTTCATCAGAGTATTTTTGGATGATTTTTGCATCTATGGGAGCAAGATGGACCACCTGCACTAGATGGAGACAACATTTCAAAGGTTAGATGAAGCACAAGCCTCACTAAACCCTACAAAGTGTGTCTTTGGATGTTCTAAAGGTGTTTTGTTAGGGCATGTTGTATCTAGAGATGGTATTGGTACTGATCCTAATAAAGTTTCAAAAATCAAAGAGTTACCATTTCCTATGAATAGAAGTAAGTTGAGATCATTTTTAGGCCATGTGGGTTACTATAGAAGGTTCATCAAGAATTTCTCAAAGATTACACAACCACTAACCCAGTTCTTGAAGAAGGATGTTACTTATGAACCAGGAAATAAGGCGCATGAAGCTTTTGAACAACTGAAGGAAGCCCTGGTGTCTTCACCTATTTTAAAGAATCCAGATTGGAGCAAGCCATTCATTGTGTATACTGATGCCTCAGATGCAGCACTAGGAAGTACTCTGAGCCAAAAGGATGAAAATGGGAATGATCATCCAGTTTACTTTGGGAGCAGACAAATGAGCAGTGCTGAGGTAAATTATATTGTAACTGAAAAAGAGGCTCTAGCTATCATTTTTGTTGTAAAGAAGTTTAGAAATTACTTGCTAGGGCAGAAATTTATAGTTGTAATAGATCATCAGGCTCTAAAATATATTGTAAATAAGCCTAACCCATCAGGGAGGATAGCAAGATGGATAATTTTGCTACAAGAATTTGAATTTGATATTATAGATAGGCTAGGAAAGAAGCATGTCAATGCAGATGCACTCTCTCGAGCCTATGAGGGTTTAGGTTCATCTTGTGATGATGATGATTTCCCAGATGCAACATTGTTATCCCTTGACACAATCCCTAGTGAATACATAGATATTTGGAATTATCTGAATGAATTCAAGTTTCCTGATGGTGCCAATGCAAAGACTAAGAGGAATATTACTCAAGCCAGTCATCCATATTCTATTTTGCATGGAGTATTATTTCGAATAGGACCTAATGGACAATACAAGAGGGTAGTTGGACGTGATCAAGGGAAGGAGATGATAGAAGAATTCCATAATGGTACATGTGGAGGACACTTCTCTAGACAACTTACAACAAGAAGGATCTTGGATGTAGGTTATCACTAGCCCACTCTTTTTAGAGATTGTTATAATTATTGTAAGACATGTGATATTTGTCAAACACATGGTAACCGTAAGACTTCATCAGCTCCATTATGCCCTATTCTTCCACTTGGTCCCTTTGAAAAGTGGGGAATAGATATTTTAGGTCCACTTCCAACTACCCCACGCCAAAATAAGTATATTGTAGTTGCCACAGATTATTTAACCAAGTGGGTTGAAGCTAGGCCATTGAAAACAACTTCCATGGATGAAGTGGCAAGGTTCATATATGAACGCATTGTCACCAAGATTTGGTTGTCCATTAGAAATTGTAATAGATCAAGGAAGCCACTTCATTAATGAGGTGGTAGAAGCCCTAGTCAATAAATTTTCTATTAAGCACATGAAGGCAACAACATACAAGCCAAGCACAAATGGACAGGTGAAATGAACAAATTTTGTGTTGTGTCAAATTCTAGCAAAAGATGCAGCCTTGTAGGTACATAAGTGGGATAAAAGGATTCATGCAGCATTGTGGGCATATAGGGCAACATCAAAGTCAGCAACATGATACTCCCCATTTCAGTTGGCTTATGGCATTGATCCAGTTCTTCCTATTGAGTTTGATATTCCCACTGTGAGAGTTATGAAAAATGAAAGGATGGATGAAAGTGATTCAGTAAAAGAAAGGTTGGTACATCTTCATTTGCTAGAGGAAATGAGGGAAATAGCAAAGGATACAAGCTATAAGAAGAAAATGAAGCAGAAGGAATACTTTGATCAAAAGATCCGTTGGTCTCCATTTCATGTGAATGACTTGGTTCTAGTATATGATTCCAGATACAAAAAAAGAAGACAGAGAAAATTTCTTCCAAAATGGATGGGGCCCTACAAAATAGCAGTTGTGCATGAAAATGGTACATACCGACTGGAGGAATTGGATGGTACTCCCATTACAAAATGGGTCAACCATGACAAGTTAAATATTTTCCAGCACCAGCTTCAGAATGTCCATAAGAGTCTACTCCGAGGACGGAGTAGAAGCTAGGAAGGGGAAAATGTCGACATTAAAATTTTCCTCCATAATTTCTATTTTATTAATGTATGTATTAGGAATAGGATGTTGTTAAGTATAATTAGTAGTAGCGTCCGATAGAAGATAACGGCGTTGTCGGTACGATGCCACCAATAATGTATAGTATGGTAATAGTCAAAAGTACAATAGGAATGTTGTAAAAAGTAAATATTTGTCGTAAGTGGTCCGGTAATGTTAAAATGTCAAAGTTTGGGTAAGTAGAGAAGTAGGGTCTACATGATTAGGAATTAGAAATATTATATTTGTAATAAGGACAAAGAGTGAGGTCATAAATATTTTGTGTATTTTATTTGTAAAAAGTCTAAAATGTGGAACCCATGTGAAATGATAAGGTTTATCTTATCTTAAAAGATAAGCTTACATGTATAGATAAGAGTTAAGGTATGGAATATGATTCCTCGGAAGAGATTTCTTATCCTATCTTAGAGATAAGATGGATAAGCTAGAAGTTCTATAAATAAAGAGGCCACCCCCTCATTTAGCATAGAAGGAAGTAGTGAGAAATATTGTATGAGTAAGTGTGTAAAGGAAGCCATCATTTTGAAGGTGTGTTAAAGAAGCCATTAAGAGGTGTAATTGTGAAGTTTCTCCCATAGTTATTGTTGGAAGGCAAGTGAATTCAATAACACTTGAAGTACCTCATGGGTGAGATTGTAACAATTTCATGTTGATATTATAATTTACACTTATATTTCAGATTTATCATCATTCCTTCTTATCATAGTCTATGGTATTCTTGTGTTATGTTTGTTGTTGTGTTTCCATATTCCATCCACCAAACTAAAAGTTGTGCATTAGTAAATAATCATAGCACGAGGAGTTCTTGGTAAAGAATTATCATAGTGCCGGATTAGTGATGACAGTTGAAAGTAGAAAATACAAATGTACAAATATACAACACTCAATATTTGGACCACCGATATTTTAAATGTTTTCATACTCAAAAGATTATCAATCAGAAGGAATGGAAGAATATAGAGATGGGAGAAGGAAGAAAACAAAATTTTTTGGGAAATATAGATAGCAGAGTATCTCCCTACTCACATTGAACCAAGAAAATATAGAAAAGGATCAATTACTTCACCACCAATGCAAATCTGTAGACACAAAGTTCTAAAGATTACACAGACCAAAACACAAAGTTTCTATTGAATGCAAAACAAATGATCCATGAATCGAGCAAGGAGAGAGAAAGATATAACAAAGGAAAATAAGAAAAGAAAGAAATAACTTCTATATTGAATTACTTCAGAATTTACAACTTTCCCAAAAAACTAGAATCCCCTTTTCCATGGCCAAAACCATGTTCTTATAATAATTTGTGTACATCCATACTTTTCCCCAAGAAAAGAATATCCAAAAGGAATAATTTTTGTTATAGATCCATTTTTGGAAAGTGACATGAAACAAACACACTCATGAAAACTAGAGGTTCAAAAGGAGAATATTTCATGAGTTTGAGCATGATTATTTTAGCAGGGGGCATCTCATGATTTTACTCTTTATGTGGTCCTGCCATTTCCACCTTTTAACCAATTTCATAGCATTCAAGTGCTTGTTGGTAAGTTTTTACCCTTTTTCATCGCGTATGGGATGATAAAATCCATTTTCTGATGATTAAACTTTACATCCCTTCAAACTTATCAATTTGGCCATAATAAACCAAAAATGCATCTCATGGGGAAACGACGAAGAATACAAAAAGAAGAATGAAGACCGATTATTTTTGTGTTTCTTTGAATAGCTCTAGTTAGTTAATGGTGTTAAAAACTAGATCAATGCATTCATCTATCGTTTCCCATTTTACCTTAAAATTTAGACCTCTACGCATGGCAAGATCCAAGAAACGATGGCCCTGGGGAAGAAAACTACATTTCCTGACATTTGGGAGAAAAAGCATGATTTCTCATTTTTTCTTGCATTCCCGTAGCTCTACCAAAAGCCAGACACGTGTCGCCATCTGAGTGGCTTAGGAAATATGGTTCAAATCTGCCATTTAAATTTTTTTAACAAAAATCTCAAATTCTCAAAAACCTCCACCAACCCGCTTTGACTTTTCAATGTGAACATGTGGCACACCATGATTGGAAAAAGGGGTCACAGCTCAATTTGCAACATTTTAACCTTTTGGTGAAAAAGGCTCAAATTCTCAATTTCCTCCACAGGCCCGCTATTCCAATTTCATCCTTCAACATGTGGCATCACCTGACTGGGTGCAGGAATGCACTTCATTTTTATACTTTATCCATTTTTGAAAAGGGAAAAATTCCAACTTTTCCTCAAGGTCCAGCCCTCGCCATTGACTTTTCAACATAGGTCAGGTGTCTCTTTCTAATCCATCATGCGGGCCTTAACATAGGAATTTTCCCTTGGCATGAGCGGGGTCATGGGCCATTTTATAACTTTTCACCCTTTCTGGGAAACAAGGCTAAAATTCCCAAAGTCCTCCGCTGGTCCGGAAAAGTTCCTATGAATTGAAAAATGGCCACGTGTCTATTTCTAATTTCTTCAACACGTGTCCTCACTTGATTAGTTGCAAGGATGTGCTTCACTTTTAATCTATTTTGAGAAGGGGAAAAATTCCAACATTTCCCTAAAAGCCCATGCCTCTGCCATTTACTTTTCAACATGAACATGTGTCTCTTTCCGATTTGCTCTGATTTCAACTCGAAATTTATCCTTTTATTTGGGTGGGGCCGCATGTAGGTATTTTTATAATTGTTCACCCTTTCACCATAATTCCTTATAGAATAAAATGGATCTGTCACCCAAAACTTTTGCCAAAACCGCTCAAAAATCAAGGACTAGTAGGGGATACGGGAAAAACTTACATTTGTTCCAAAATCACCGAAAGTGATCAGCTTAAAAAAGAACTCTCACAGCCGCATCCAATGGGAAATAAACACATAGCTTCACCTTTTCAAGTAAGAATTTGATGGGGAAAAGAACATAGGAAGTTACAGGAAATGGGAAGTGGCCATTTTTTCTCCCGTTGAAGAATTTATTTCTCTGTAAAAGGTTTAAAAAGAGAGATGCAACATCCCATGAATTCCAAATGTATAAGAGAAGAACTTAAATCATTTTCCATCCATCAAAAATAGATAAAAAATTTTAAAAGAAATAGATTGAGGAATTTTGATTAAAAATGTCATCGGAAATGAAAACGAGCATTTGAGGAGTTTAAAAGATGAATTTATTCTATGTTAGGGTTCCAATTTTCCTAAATTTAGATTTGAGAGGGTGGGGAAAATTGAGAGGACAACAAAATTAAATGGTTTGTTTTGGGATAAGAATTTTCTTCTCCAACACTCATGATCCTTCATAAATACTTCTTTTCCAAGGCTTCCATTTCTTCATCTCCATAAGAAATAAAATCATCCAAAGGAAGAGAATAAAAAGATAGGGTTTTGAGATTCTCATTTAGCAAAGGTGAATTTAAAAACATTATCTTCAAGATATTTTTCATCTGCATGATTTTAATACAAAATTTTTTATCTCTTCTGCATCTTTCTCATCAGCTTTCTTATATTTGTCATCATCAACAGTGCAATTCCAGACCTCTTTTCTATAGCCTTAGAGTGCTTGTTTTTAAGCCATAAGGATTTGATGGTAGGATCTTTATAAGTAGAAATTTTATCTATTCTAGATACTCTTTCCATAAATTTTGTAGAAATGTTACATACTTTCATTCCATTTTCTAGTTGCATATTTTTACTTGAAGCAAGAGACCTCTTCACTATGCAAAACTTCTCACATTTGCAACATCTTTTCCATAATGATGAGTAATTAAAAAATTTAGAACTTGGTGGTCATCGTATTATTCATTTGTGTTTTTCACTTATTGGTGCCACACACCGATCATGGATCTTCATCATCATGTGATGTGGGAAATGAATGTGATATGAATTTTTTTATTAATAGAGTCACTTTCTAAATCTCGTTTTTACTTTGAAACTTGATTTTTTTATTTTTGAAATATGTTTTTAATTTTTTATTTTCCATATATTAAGGTGACACGAGCACGTATATATCCCTAAAGCAGAGTCCAAAATTACACGTGTTGTCATGTTAATTGAGTATTAGAAAAATGTAAAAATCAAGCCATGAGATCGATCCATATTACAAATTCTACCTTCCAACCCTCTTGAATCTCTCCCTCACCAACTTGCCTCTTATTTCATTATCTTTAAATCCCTAGAGATTTTCCTAGTGCATTTGGAAAAAATGATTCGATGTGAAAAAATATGTGACAAGGTTCATGAGTTCATCTAGTGATGTGCAAAGTGAATGACTTGTTTTCTTGGGAGCCTAGAAAGGCTAACCTTGGATATTCTCAAGCATGTCTACAATCCCCGAGAGATTTTTGAAAAGTTCTTAATCATCTAAAGGTGAAATTGGTGATTATTAAATATACTAGAAGAATCTTATAAATATTTAGGAAATTTTTATCATCCAAGGACATTCTTCTCAATAACCGGTTTTCTAGGTGCAGAACAACCAGTCTAATAGTGAACCTTAACTTCTCGAAAATATTTTGGGAGCTCCGTATGGAAGTAAGAAGTAAGAACTAGGAATTGAAAAAAAATTATAATTATCTATAAATTTTTAACATTAATGTTTCTCCAAGGCTTGATGGTTTCAAGAATAATTCCAAATAGTTCATTTGCATCTCGTTATTCTAAAAAAAGAGGCCTAGGTTTTTATTTCCATGTAGAATAAAGTTGTGAAACCTATTCCATTGGTTATATAATGTGTTTTGGAGTAAAATCAAATATAAAATTTGGCTCTAAAACACAATCCTATGCCTTAAGGGTGAAAGAAGTATGTTCAAAGGCTATTTTTTTGATAGCTAGTGTAAAATATGGCTTTTCATTAATGAAAAGGTGCACTTATTTGATAATCTTCTCCCTAGTTCAACCTTGGGTTGATTAGGGACATTAGGGACATAAAAGTGTACTCTCACCCTCCTCACATAAGGGCACTTTGTTGCACATGTTTTCCTATTGTCCTTATTGTCCATGTTGACCCTATTTTACCCGTTATCACTTGTGTCCCTTGTCTCCCGATGCCCCCATGTCCAGGGGGAAAATAAGGAAAATAAAATTCACCCCATTCTATTTTTTATCTCTTAAACCCTCCACATGAAGTTAAGTTAACGTGAGTTCGGTTTAAGCAAAGTTAAGATGGGTGTGAGGGAAAAGTTACAAATCCATACTTAGCCAAATTTCCACCATGAAACATGTCAAGACATTGATATAAGCATAGATTTGGTGTCCTTTTTTTCCATTTTTTCCCCATTACAACATTAAAACCATCTCTTAACCTCATATGAACTCATGTTTAGCCCAGATCCCAACCAAAGTTATCGGGGTAATACAAAAGTGCAATAAAACACATATTAAGCTATTTTTTTCAAAACAATTATTCATTTTGGTAAAAAAATTCATCACACCTTTAAACCTCCATTAATGGATGCCATGCCATAATAGAAAGATGAAAAAAATATCCTTCTTCATTTCTTGAAGATCTAGTGGGTGAAATCACCTTAAAATTGCAACAAATGATCATAAACAAATCTACTTTTATGAAAGAATTCTTTTTCAGAATAAAGTAGATAATTTTTATGGTTATTGATGACTATTTTTTTGTTATAATTTTCCTCTTATTGAATATTTTTCACTTTCCCAAATATCCGGGAGGTGAAAATCTTGAAGCTTTTAGAGAAGGATCTTAAAAAATATAGTTTTATCTAAAGCATTTATTTCATGAGGGGCTACTAATTTTTCAATATAAAGAGGACTGATTTTATCTCAATATTCTTCCAAATAGAATGAAAAATAACTTTTCTCACTCATCTAGATGATATAATCATGTGAAATTTGAGCAGGTAATATTTCATAAAACCTAGAATTTCAATACTATTTTCATCATGAGCTTGACACATGTAGTGCACTTAATAAAAATAGAAGGTGTTTATGTTAAGGCATGTGTAAAAATAGTAGTTAGTAAAATGACGGATTTTTTTATCATCCGTGGTCCTATATATGGGAAACAAACATCAAGAAGTGAAAATAATTAATAATTTCTAAAAATAGTAGTTCTAGATAGGACAAGTGATGATATTTGTTGCAATCCTCAAAGCATTTAATCTTAAAGATTTTAAAAACTATGTGGTTTCTAAGGATATGTATAAAATGGGATAAAGGAAACAATTATATTATAGTTCTTTTCTCTATAATTAAAAATTCTTGAAAATAAATTCAATAACTAAAAATGAATCTAATCTAAGAAAATGAAATTAATAACTGAAGAAAATCTAATCTTTCAAATAGAAATAAATAACTAAAATAAAATAAATGATAGTAAAAACATAAAATTGAAGCTTCACAAACAAAGAAAAATAAAACACACAATAATGATTTAAACAATTTAAGGAAAACAACAATGCTTATATTCTAAAGTAATAATAAACCATCCTCCTTCTTAGGTAAGAGTGGGTCATTTTTGTTCCATCGAGTTAGGTTAGCAAAACTAAAAATACTTTTCTTCCAAGATGATTGAACTGTGTATTTTATTGATCATAAATGATGTAACCAAAACCATACATCTACCACTATCGCATTGAGTGATTTAGAGAATTAGTTATAACTCATCCCTTATCCAATACTCCATGATTATAGAACTACCTACCTATAATATTGGGAAAGACTTGACTACATCTTCCACTTTACAATGAGATAAATATGGAAGGATTTTATTCAAATACTAAAACTCCATATTTAACTACTTCTTTTACTTATGTTCAACTATTTATACCATGTGACAAATATGGAACATATTTAATCAAACACTAAAACTCTAGATTAAAAGGCTACTTCTTCCACTTCACAAGGAGACAAATATGGAAGATATTTAATCAAAAACTATAAATCTAAATTAAAGTAATACTTCTTCCACTTTACAAGGAGATAAACATCGAAGAGATTTTAAAAAATATTATTACTCAAAGGAGCACGTCAAACTTAGTTATTGTGGGTTTCACAGTATTTAATGTTTGTGTATTTTTTTTGTAATGTACTTTGTATTTGTAGGCCTGATTTCCATAATAAAACTAAGTTATTTTGGTAATGTTAGACTATAATATTAGATAGAAGCATTAATCCAAAATAAGAACTAACGCCTAGTAAGATATTTACTAGCTAAGGTTTTTACTAATTTATTTTCACTTTACAAGACAAAGCTAATTTCCTATGAATTTGGGGCATGAGGCTTAACTCCTTGATAAACATTATCTAAGTGATGTGGTGCAAAGGATGTAACATGGTTGGGATTTGGCATGTTGTAAAATGGCTTGAATCTATGATTTTTATATTGAGGGAAAGGGGTTCTACTAGAATTTGATGCAGAGGAGCCAGCTTCGATTACGTAGTTTTCAAGTCTAAGGTTAATGTAAGACCATCTACAATTCCATTCTAGTGAGATTTCACTATAATCGAGATGAAGTATAAACACAATATTGATGACGTATTTTCATTACCAGAGCAAGTATGATGGGAGCTTAGTGACCTCTAAACTAGAGCATAATCTTTTATTTTATAATTATTTTCAAATTATTAAATTATTGAACCTAGCATGTACGATGCCCTTACTTTTGATAAGGAAAAATTGTGTACCATTCACTAAGCATTTTCTCCCACAAGATCTGATGTGAATTATGTTTTTCAAAAATATACCTTATGGGAACTACGTATAGTTTGGTACCTTATGTACCTTAATCATTCCAAGAAACAAAAACATAGGAAAAAAATTACCTACCTTTAATATTTTACCTTAATCACTCTAAGAAATAACAACATATATTACGTAAAAAGGAAAAAAAAGAGAACAACCCTAAGTACAAGTATAGATAAAGACACAGGGTTTTTCCTAGTCTTACCTTTTACCAAGAAGATGCAAAGTTGTAGAGGATTTGTGGAAGAGGCACAATTTGAAGGGTCAAGAAAAATACCACCAAAGTTAGGACCCATCTCAAGTTGTGGAGGTGTTCATCCATGTGACAGGAGGAGAATTTGGAGTGACCTCTTCATTGACCCCTAAAATGTGTCCTTTGGGTGTTTCTCCAAATAAAATCGAGAAGACATTGAAAGGAGACTACAAGAGATTAAAATGGTTTGAGGGTTACCGTGAAGTTCACCTGTATAAAATTGTGAGGCCAAAGTTACAGCTTGTTCTCAGCTTAGCTACCTTGGTGATTAAAGCCTTAAGGAACCTAAATGTTATAGGAAAAATATGAAAAAAATTAAACTTATTAGGAACATATCGTTGGATGATGTTATTGAAATCGTGAAGGTCATGAAGCCCCTATCAATGTTAAAACATATTGTGAGAACTTTGAAGGAATTTTTGGTACATGTGTTTCTTTCGGGCACAATGTCGATGGAAAGGATCCCAAGGATTTACAATCAAAGATCGATGAAGGAGGGGTTGAGATTCTAGAGGATTGATTGGAAGGAAGTGATTTTTTTGGTGTGTTTTCTTTAGTTTTAATGTATTGGGTATTTGTTTTTTTAGGTTTGATTAGGGAACAATGGATTAAATATTTATGGGTCTTTCATTGAGTAAAAGGAGGATGGCAAATTTGGTTATAGTGGGTTTCGTTTTATTTAATGTTTTTGTATTTGTTTGTTTAATGTACTTGTATTTGTAGGCCTACTTTCCTTTATAAAAATGATTTTTTTGGTAGTGTTAGAATGTAAATATCAACATGAAGCATTAAACCAAAATAAGAAGTAATTTCTAGTAAGATATTTACATGATAAGGTTTGTAATAATTTATTTTCACTTTAAAATACAAAGCTCGCTTCCTATGAATTTGGGCATGAGGCTTAAGTCATTGACAAACATTCTCATAAGTGGCAGTGTAAAGGACACAACAAGGTATGGGTATGGAAAGTTAGAAATGGCAAGAATCTATGATGGTTATGTTGAGGGAAAGGGGGTTCTGCTGCAAGTTGATGTAGAGGAGTCAACTTGGATTACGTATTTTGGGGTTTAAGGCTAATGTAAGACCATGTAAAAATCCATTCTAGTGATATTTCACTACAATTAGATGAACTATAAAAACAATGTCGATAATAGGTTTTTAGTATCGAGCAAGTATAATGAGAGCCTAGTGACATCTAAAATAGAGCATGACCTTTTATTTTATTGTTATTTAAAACTATTAAACCGTTGAACCTAGCGTCCAACCATGCCCTTACTTTTGATAAGGAAAAAATGATTAGCTTTCGCAAAGCATTTTCTCCCATAAGCTCCATGTGAAATATGTGTTTCAAACAATATACCTTATCGAACTATGTAAAGCTAGATCCCTCTATATGGTATGCATTATAGATATTTTCTCCAAGTACATTCCATCCAACATGATATAATTATAATCAATGAAAAACACTAGCAATCCAAATTTGTACATATAGTGTTTACAATGACCGTAATGGTAGGAGGCTCACTATCTCTCAGGTAATAGGTAATGATTTATTATTTTATCACAATTTTCAATAAAATAAACTATTGAAAGTATCACCTTATGTTCAATTAATTTTTATAAGTAATTAAACTAAGCATTAGGTAAACAATTTTTCCTATACAAAAACGTTGTGAAGAGGTCCATACTTACATTTAGGAAAAGTGTAATCCTTCCCTTTTGATATCTTGCTATGGAATTTCCCACCAAGCACTACGCTTAAAATATCGTACTTAGAGTAGCTATATACATTTAGACATAATGAATAAAGTATGTCCGATATACATATATTTCACACTATCTTATATATAAAAAAATGATGCATTATCATGAATTTCGTGAATGTGATTTGTTGCTCAAATACTCTCCTCAAAATACCAAACATTAGATCTTGCTAATGTTATCCTTAAACATGTTCATTAGTCTTGTTACAGCATCTAATCCTCACTACTACAAAGATGACCGATATACACATAAATCACATAGTCTTGTAAAATAAATAATCCAAAGCTACATGCAAAATCTCTTCAAAATACCAAATATTACATCTTAATCTCCTTTACGGTTTATCATTAAAAAGGTGTAAATGGCTGAAAATTTGTTTTAGGATGTTATTTTATATGTTGAATCAAAGTCTATTTGCCATTAAAGTGTGTATTTTTTAATGTGATGTCAAAAGAGGTGTTGAACTGGTAAACGGAAATCTGTAAAAAGTAACGGAATTATTAATGGAATTGTGAGTATGTCAATGGAAATAACCAACAACATATAGAGTAGCAAAAAGAGCAGAAATCAGATATTTATATATGTGAAAAGGGTCACCTTTATAGGAGAAATACAACAGTATCTGTGTAAAGCGAACAACATTCAAGAAAGAGGAAGATCTTGACAACCATGATGAGAAGAAAGCAACGCTTTTTCATGAAGACCGTGATTTATCCTTGGAGGCCCACGATTTGCACAAAAGAGGGCCCACGACTTGCTTAGAGAGCAGCACTCATGTCTTAAGGGGCTGCATTGAATGTTTAGGTGATAATTAAATTATTTGGGGCAGTCTTTATGTGTGCATTAATTAATTCAAAGGGGGCAGCGATTTGTTTAGAAAGAATAAATTAATAAATAAAGGCCGACTAATGTTAATGAAAGGGTGTGATGGTTTAAGGTGTAATGCCCTTTTGAAAAGGTATGAAAGGCTATATAAGAAGATTCATATGAGACTTATTAAGCATGGATTCAAGTTGAATATCTTAAGGAAAAAGAAGAAGAAGAGGAAGCGTAAGGGCAGAATTTTAGAACAACAAATCTGAAAGTAAGAAGAAGAATTTTCCATTATTCGTTGAGGAAGCAAAAAGTTCAAAAGTGGAAAGAAAATTTTGTAAGGAAGGTTGGTGCCTTCATATTCGAAGAGATCGGTGTCTCTTGCTGAGTTGGTGCTTAGCAAAAGGGGTGGGTGCTCCTGTAGGTTGGTGCCTACAAAACTGTAATTTGGGGATTGGTGTCTCCAGTAGGTTAGTGCCTACAAATTTTTGAGAAATATATATAAAGAAAGAAGTTTCTCCGTGGTTTTCTCCCAAAAGGGTTTCCACGTATATCTGTGTCTACTTGCATTAAGTTTTGTGTTCTTTGATTGATTTGATATATTCACATTGCTCGTGATTATAGATCTAAGTTTAAGTATTAAAGTTTGAAATAATATCATAATACTGATTCACCCCCTCTCAAAGTATTATCTTGTGCTCAACAATTGGTATCAAAGCAGTTCCTTCAGAACAATCTAACAGTTGGAAGGTAGATCTCGGGAGCACATATGGCTAGTCAAGTACAAGAAGGTTTTTCCTCGAACAAGGCTCCGTTGTTTGACGGAACAAACTATGCATTTTGGAGCGTAAGAATGAGAACCTATCTAATGGCACTAGGGTTTGATATTTGGCAATCAGTAGTGGTCGATATATCATTCCATCAACTCCGCCAATAGACCAAGCCGGTAAGAAGGCTTTTGAAAACAATGCCAAGGCGATGAACGCAATCTTGTGTGGTCTGTCAGAGTCCGAATTTGTCAAGGTAATGCAATGTGACACGGCAAAGGAAATATGGGATAAACTTCAACAATATATGAAGGTGATGATAAGGTCATAAAAGCTAAGCTTCAAACCCATAGGAGAAAATTTGAGAGCCTAAAAATGAAGGATGAGGAAGATGTCAGTAGCTTATCTTCTCGGGGATGATGAAGTTGTCAACGCCATAAGAGGGCTTGAGAAAAGATTGAGGAACCCGTGATCGCCCGTAAGGTCTTAAGATCTTTACCATTAAGATTTGATGCTAAGGTGTCTGCCATCAAAGAAATGAAGGATCTTGACAAGCTAAGCATGGACGAACTACATGGAATACTGACGGCTTATGAAATGAGGACCGAATCTAATAAACCAGCAAAGAAGGAAGCCACATTCAAAGTCTCGAAGAAAAAGGAAATCAAGGAATCTGAAGCGAATGATGAATCAAACAACGAAGAAGATGAAAAGGAAGCTTTATTCATTCGAAAGCTAAAGAAAGGATCCGGGAGATACAAAGGTAAGTTACCATTTAAATGTTTTAACTGTGGTAAAATTGGTCATTTTGCAGCTAAATGCCCAGAGAAGGAAGATAGCGAAGATGAAGAAAGCAAGCCCAAGTTCAAAAGAGAATTCAAGCAAAGCAGAGGCAAGAAAAGATTTGAAAAGCAAAAGAAGAGTCTATATTCAAAAAGAGGTAGCAGCTCATCCGAAGAAAGCGGAATAAGTGATTCAGATAATGATGATGAAGAAACATTGTTTATGGCTATAGAAGAAGGTTCATCAACTAGCAAAGTTGATTTGGAAGGAATCGAGGACATAGAAGAAGAAGGTGAGGTAAACCTCGAAGAAGAACTCATTTGTGCATTGGGTGAAATAAAAGCACTCAAAAAGAGGAATCAGAAGCAAAGACTTCAGCTCCAGAAATATGAAGAACAAAATCAATCTTTCGAAGCTAAGTTAGCACAGAGTCTTGAAGAATCAAAGAATCTAATCATTGACCTGAAGACCCATATTGAAGAAGCAAAGAGAATTGAGGAAGGGTTGAGAAGTCAGCTCAAGGTGAAACAAGAAGAATGTGAAAAGCGTGAGTCAGAGATTGTTGCGATGAGAAAAGACTTAGAAAAGGTAAATACCAAACTAATGAACAACTTGAAATTTGAAAAGAGTACTAAGGTTCTAGATGAGATTCTAGAAAATCAAAGATCACCATCCAACAAATCAGGACTCGGATATGAAGAAAAACTAGAGAAAGCTTCAAAATCCATTGAGATTCCAGAGAAGAAAGGTTTAGAAAAGGCAAAAAGTTATGCAGAAATTCTAAATGCACCTACGAAGAATAAAAGCAGAAAGGAAGAGGAAACTACGAAGACCAGTTCCATCCACAAGGAAGGTGTTAAAGAGAACGACATCAAAAGACCATTTACTCCACGACATAGGAATATGAACAAGTTCGAAAGTTCCTTTCATGGTTATTGTTTTTATTGCAATATATATGGGCATAAAAAGATAGAGTGTAGAAAGTGAATGAGAGATAATGAAGCCTGGAACAAACCAAAATCTGCTCATAGAGTGTTGAATATGAACTATAATTTGTTTGCTCCACTATCCTATTATAACGAGGAAGCCATTATCTGCTACAAGTGCAATAATTATGGACATATAGCACGCTTTTGTAGAAGTGTGTTTGACTCGAGACAAGATCAAAAGACAAAGCCTTTAGATACAAAGAAAAGGGAGGCTACGAAATCCTGACAAGGAAGCAGGAGAAAGATGGGCTAGATAAAGAAAAATCCATGCTCGTTCAAACAACTTTTCATGCTCGAGATGAAGGACAGCAGTGGTACATTGATATGGATGTTCAAGACATATGACTGGTGATAAAAGTAAGTTTCTCTCCTTAAAGAAAGTAAATGAAGGTACAGTAAAATTTGGTGATAATGCTACAACGAAGATCGTTGGCAAAGGTATGCTGAGTCTGGATAATGGAAAAACAAAAACAGAGAATGTTTTGTATGTTGAAGGATTAAAACATAACCTCTTGAGTGTGAGTCAAATGTGTGATCAGGGACACACTCTTAAGTTCTATGCCAAAGGATGTGAAATAAGGAAAGCAGATACAGAGAACTAATTGCAGATTGCCACCGAACTGCAAATAATCTATATATGCTCAGAGAAATAAAAGAAGAAAAATGTTGCCTAAGTCAAGTTGAGGAGAGTTGGCTATGGCATAGAAGGATGGGACATATAAATTTTGATAATCTTGTGAAGATAAGCAATAAGCAGGCCATACGGACATGCCTAAAATAACAAAGCCTTCGAGTACTCTATGCAAGCAAAGGCCACTGGGAAAGCAGCACTCAGAACAAGATTCAAAACAAAGGAGTATTCATCCACCAAACCATTGAGCTAATTCACACGGATTTGTGTGGACCTACCAGAATGAAAAGTATTCAAGGTGAGAGTTATTTTATGTTACTCATTGATGACTACACTAGAATGACATGGGTAGCATTTTTGAAAGAAAAATCTGAAGCATTTGGAAAGTTCAAAGCTTTCAAGGCATTAGTAGAAAATGAAACAGGGTCAAGATAAAATGTCTAAGGTCGATCGTGGAGGTGAATTCATGTCAAATGAATTTATTGAATATTGTGAAGACCATGGAATTAAAAGACAATACTCACCATAAAGAACTCCACAACAAAATGGAGTAGTAGAAAGGAAGAACATAACCGCTCAAGAGATGGCCCGAACAATGCCGAATGAATCTAAGCTATCGATAGATTCTGAAAGAAGCGGTAAGTACTACTGCCATTTATATTTTGGATAGAGTGCAAATCGAGTCGAGTTAACCATGACAAAACTCCATATGAATTATGGAAAGGAAGACCAGCCTCGGTCAAATATTTTAAGGTATTTGGGAGCAGATGTTTCATTAAAAGAACCGAAGAGGACTTAGGAAAATTTGATTCAAGATCCGATGAAGGGATTTTTCTTGGGTACTCCACTAAAAGTAAAGCCTTCAGATGTTATAACAAGAGGTTATGGACTATCATAGAAAGTGCAAGTGTCAGAGTGGATGAGGGTCTGGATCTAAAGACAAAAGAAAATTCAGAAGAGTCTTTAGAAATACCAAGTCTTGTGAAAGAAGAACAAGAGGAAGAAGAAGATATTGAAGAGTGGAGTAAATCAGAAAGGCAGGATACCAAGACGCCATCTCGCTTTGTTCAAAAAAATCATGATGAAAGTCAGATTATTGAGAACTTGATACCGGGTTCAAACCAAAGAAGAATTACAAATGCTTCGAGCAAGGGTATTTTTCTCTGCTATCTAAGGTAGAACCTAAGAACTTTTTTAGAAGCAAGACATGATAAACATTGGTCAAGGCGATGGAAGAAGAATTAGATCAAATTGAGAAAATGAAACTTGGGAACCGGTTCCCGCACTAAAGAGTCGAATGTGATTGACACTAAGTGGGTATTTCGGAACAAACTAAATGAAGATGGTCAAGTCACTCGAAATAAGGCAAGATTGGTATGCAAAGGGTATGCTCAAGTGGAAGGTGTTGATTTTGAAGAGACTTTTGCTCCGGTTGCCAGACTAGAAGCAATCAGAATGTTCCTTGCTTTCGCAGTGTTTAAAAATTTCAAAGTCTACCAAATGGATGTCAAATCAGCCTTTTTAAATGGGAATTTAGAAGAGGAGGTTTACATAGAACAACCTGAAGGGTTCCTATTATCAGAAAATGAAGATTATGTGTGTAGGTTGAAAAAGGCATTGTATGGATTAAAACAAGCCCCCAGAGCATGGTACTCAAGGCTTGATCAACATCTACAGGACCAAGGATTCAAGAGAGGACATGCTGATAGTAATCTTTACATCAAAACTGAAGATGAACACCAGTTAATTGTGGTTGTATATGTGGATGACATAATATTTGGAGGAGACAATGAAGAAATGTCTAGAAAATTTGTAGAAGACATGCAAAAGGAATTTGAAATGTCTATGTTGGGTGAGTTATCCTTTTTCCTTGGATTGCAAATTTCTCAATCTAATAAAGGAATATTTATATCCCAAACCAAGTATGTGAAGGAAATGTTGAAAAAGTTTGGTATGGAGGAGTGTGCACCTGTCAGCACACCGATGATCACCGAACCAAGTTAAGCAAAGATGACGAATCTCCGATGCCGATCAATCTCTATAGATCAATGATTGGGAGTTTATTATATGTGACAAAGATCCGACTATATCATGCAAGCAAAGGGGTATGGTGGCACGTTTTCAAGCAGGGCGAAAGAAACACATGTGCAAGTTGTAAAACGCATATTCGTATATCTAAAGGGAACTATGGAATACGGGTCAGGTATCCAAAAGGAAAAGATTTCACATCGATAAATTTATACAGATTCAGATTGGGCAGGATGTGTAGATGACAGAAAAAGTACAAGCGGAGGAGCATTTTTTCTTGGAAACAGCCTAGTATCTTGGCTAAGTAAGAAGCAAAATTTTATATCCCTATCCACAACAGAAGCAGAGTATATAGCAGCGGTACTATGTTGCACGCAAATTTTATGGATGAAGCAGACCTTGAAGGATATCAAAGTAGAGTATGATCATCCCATCTCCATATTATGTGATAATACCAGTGCAATAAGTATTTCAAAGAATCTGTTATGCATTCCAGAACAAAGCACATTCCCATAAGATATCACTTCTTAAGAGAGCAGGTGGCAGAGAAACAGGTAAAGTTGGAGTATGTCACTACATCCGAACAGATAGCAGATATTTTCACTAAGCCACTTCCAAAGGAGACATTTGAATATCTACGGCATAAGCTGGGAGTAATTTCTTTTACATCTTTACATTGAAGAGTCAAGGGTAGCACTGGTTAAGGGGGAGCTAAAACTTTGCAAATTTTTCAGCTCCTAG
This sequence comes from Taxus wallichiana var. yunnanensis, assembly GCA_018340775.1. Lineage (NCBI taxonomy): Eukaryota > Viridiplantae > Streptophyta > Pinopsida > Cupressales > Taxaceae > Taxus > Taxus wallichiana. The sequence goes on along the minus strand of CM031242.1, from coordinate 585,689,075 downwards.
GATGACCCTTTGCCATTGATGTCAAAGGGGGAGAATGGTAGTAAGGGGGAGCTACGGCAAGAGGAAGCTGCAGAAGAGGAGATTATTTTTTTGGGGTTTCCATCAATGACAAAGGGGGAGATTGTTGGAAATATTGTCATTGATGTCAAAAGAGGTGTTGAACTGGTAAACGGAAATCTGTCAGAAAGTAACGGAATTACTAACGGAATTGTGAGTATGTCAACGGAAATAACCAGCAACATATAGAGTAGCAAAAAGAGCAGAAATCAAATATTTATATATGTGAAAAGGGTCACCTTTATAGGAGAAATACAGTAGTATCTGTGTAAAGTGAACAACATTCAAGAAAGAGGAAGATCTTGACAACCATGATGAGAAGAAAGCAACGCTTTTTCATGAAGACCGTGATTTATCCTTGGAGGCCCACGATTTGCACAAAAGAGGGCCCACGACTTGCTTAGAGAGCAGCACTCATGTCTTAAGGGGCTGCATTGAATGTTTAGGTGATAATTAAATTATTTGGGGCAGTCTTTATGTGTGCATTAATTAATTCAAAGGGGGCAGCGATTTGTTTAGAAAGAATAAATTAATAAATAAAGGCCAACTAATGTTAATGAAAGGGTGTGATGGTTTAAGGTGTAATGCCCTTTCGAAAAGGTATGAAAGGCTATATAAGAAGATTCATATGAGACTTATTAAGCATGGATTCAAGTTGAATATCTTAAGGAAAAAGAAGAAGAAGAGGAAGCGTAAGGGCAAAATTTTAGAACAACAAATCTGAAAGTAAGAAGAAGAATTTTCCATTATTTGTTGAGGAAGCAACAAGTTCAAAAGTGGAAAGAAAATTTTGTAAGGAAGGTTGGTGCCTTCATATTCAAAGAGATCGGTGTCTCTTGCTGAGTTGGTGCTTAGCAAAAGGGGTGGGTGCTCCTGTAGGTTGGTGCCTACAAAACTATAATTTGGGGATTGGTGTCTCCAGTAGGTTGGTGCCTACAAATTTTTGAGAAATATATATAAAGAAAGAAGTTTCTCCGTGGTTTTCTCCCGAAAGGGTTTCCACGTATATTTGTGTCTACTTGCATTAAGTTTTGTGTTCTTTGATTGATTTGATATATTCACATTGCTCGTGATTATAGATCTAAGTTTAAGTATTGAAGTTTGAAATAATATCATAATATTGATTCACCCCCTCTCAGTATTATCTTGTGCTCCTATGGTTATGGTTGTTTTTTGTTATAGATGACAATCACAAGGAAGTTGGTATTGTTCTATCATTAGAAGTTATTGATTTGGGGACACTGCATGTCTAAGTGGAATGCTTTGACTTTGAAAACAATAAGTTTCTTATTCGGATATGGAGTTGGATGTTTCTTTGTTCAGGAAATGGGAAATACATTCCTCCATAAATGGTGGACCATATTATTGTTCAAATATGGTTGGAATTTGGGGATTATAATAAATTCTAATAAAACTAGTTGTTCAAATGCAAAAGTCATTCAAAATGGTATATTTACAAAGATTCACAAAATTACACAGAAACGAAAACGATTTTGTTTGTCATTTTGTTCATAGAAAAGGCGTTTTCTTTCACCATAAAAACATGCCAAGTTGTTTACTATGCTGAGGAAAACATATTTGACTAAATTGGAGATAGACCCATCTAAATCAAAATTGCATCGTTTGAAAAACAACTAACTCAACTGGTTCTTTTTAGGCTAGTGTAATAGCAAAGAGATTTGATTCTTACTGCAAGAGAATAAAAGGAGACAACAAAATGAGAGAAAATTTTCTACATTATTTGAGAAATAAGTGTCTAGATAATATTTTATTGACATCATACAATGAATCCAATGTAATCAAAAAATTTAAATTGCATGAATCACACTACCACCAGAGAAAAATTCTAAACTATTAGGTGAAGAGAGCAATGGAAAATAAAATATTATTCCCATATTGGGGAAAAAAGGGAAAAATGGAAAACTTATCACAAGGTGGAATAATTTCTTCCCATCATGGCTTAGAAAATATTAGAAAACTACATGATGTCACCACAAGAAAGGAAATATACCCGCATTGAACTACATCTTCCACATGCACTTGATTATTTCTTTCTGTTTTCCAAGTTTGTTCTTGCATGATTGAATCTATCAACATGATAGTTATCCCTCCATATTCTCATCCTTAATTTTTTTATCATTAATGTGAATTTAAATTAAATAATATGTCCAAACCTTTATGGGTTTTGTTTTCCTTGTTTTAAAATTTCCAAAACATCTTGAAATATTTAGTTTTATTGAGAAATGATAGATATATCACACTTTTACTAGACCAATGATTTTTTGACTTATTTTCTTTCCTTTAACCTTATTCTCATTGAAACTTCAAATGAAGATATCTCATGAATTAATTATTTTATGTACAAAAGGATATATTTTTTCGTTATAGAAATCAGATAAATACAAATTTCCTTGATTTTCTTATTTGGAGATTTACAATTTTAGTAGGAGAAAATTTGGTGTTGTTTGTGTGAGTCCTACACCTAAAAACTTCTTTCCTCATATTGTGATATCTTAGTAACCATTATTTTTGCATAAAAATGGAGAGAGGTTTTTACTCCTAAAAATAAGAGGAAGAAAAACCTCTCTCATATTCTAATTTGAGGTCCACAATTTTATTTATAGTGATTCCTCGCTAGTTCTACGAGTCCCGCACTAGTATTGTCCTACCATGACGTCCTACACTCTACGACCTATTATTCATGTTCTCTTCAATGTGTGATTCATGTCATCTTCCATTCTTTTGATCTATGACTCACGAGTCTTACGATCTTCAATGTGTGAATTTTTTGGTCTGCTTGTCCCACACTCTATGACCTGCAATCCTGCTTTCTTCAATGTGAGTCTTGTGGTCTATGAGTCCCGTGCTCTATGACATGTGGGTCATGTGCTCCTTAATATGTGAGTCTTTTGGTCTTCAAGTCTTGAGATCTTATCCATGTCAGTCATTTTCTTAACCATATGAGTCTTGTCGTTGGCTATACATTCTAGAGATTGAACGACCTACTCATATACAATACTAAACTCCAACTTATAATAAATATTAGGAAATGGAAGTATTCAAATTAAAATGGACATTTGAAAGGTAGATCATAGATTTTTTATATTTTATCTTCAATAAGATATCTATCCGTTAATACTACATCTAAATCCACTTTATAAGACAAGGAATAATGTTATTTTGTGTAATGGATGAGACATAGTTTGGTCTCATCGGCTACTAAAAATATTAAGTCCGAGAATTGAGCTGAGAAATGCATGACAACTCTAATTTTTATTATCTCATTGATTTTTTCCATCATCAAAAGGTTGGGAATGTGTCTCATGCTCTGAAAAAGTTTAGGAAACACTCTATAGAAGCTAAATCATTCAAATTGTGGTAGAAGATCGTCATTCTAAACATGTTTCCATCATAAAGTAGACATAATTTTCACTAATACTCTCCCCAAATTTTAATATCGTCATATGAATCAGGTTATGATGAGAAATGGATCAAAGTGACTCACTACGGGTTAAGAAGAGAGACACTTGGGTAGTGGGATAAACTAGGAACATTGTGGGGTCTAAAATAATTTGAAAAATCAAGAGATTCATTCAAGTTCAATTCACCAAGAGTATTACCATCATGAGAATGGTGATAAATTATCACCTGTTAATGAGGATGGAAGTCATCTTAAGAAATGCATACCTTGAGAAGTGTTTCTAAACACACGTTCTATATATGATAAGAATATCACATCTTATAAGTTAAAGGAGGTGGAAATTACATTGTTTCATTGTTGTGTGAGGGAAAAGAACATAAAAATTATTATCATTCATTACTTCAAGAACCATTGAGGGATCAATCTTGATATTAAGAAGCATAAAACCATCTCCATGAGGAGTAATTGAGAAAGAGGTGTTTAAATACCATAGGAATGTTTTAACTCATGTTCAAGAAAGTGAGTTGTGAAGAGGTCATCATGTTCATAGGTGAATTATGAGACTCAAATAATGAGGTAGTGATCACTACACCATTATGTTTAAATCCTTTTCATGGAACAAGCTATGAAGAGATAATTAAAGGCATCTTGGACTATTATGTGTTAAGAATCGAGATATCATATATTCACATGAAAAACATCAGTGCAAGAGAAGTATGAGTTGTTTCTATTAAAGAAGGATTATATATCTAAGACAAGAAAGAAGGTGATTATCTCCATATAGAGTACAATGTATGTATAAATGAGAAACCATATCAATTACACTTTGTGTCATTCACATGGGAGTATGCTTAAGCAATCATTCCACACCTTGTACTATCATCACACCTCAAGGAAGAAGTAAATTGTAATCACCTCATCTTAGTTTTAGAGATAAATACATGAAAATAATTCCATACATGGGTAATCCTTTCACTCACGCGATGAAGGCCTATTTTACTAAGTGAAGGAAAAACATGAACAGGTTTGAGCATCACGTAGTTGATTTTTATCACTAAAATGAATTTTTAAAACCTAAAAAGAAATAAAATGATCCTCACTCTCACTCTTAGATCATGAAAGAAGCATCATGAGTGATCCCCACAGTACCCCTAGGATCACATTATAATGCCTCACAACATTGTTCTAAAACACTCATTCAAGTAATCTAGAGTGTTCATGTATCTTGTAGGACGATATCGTTATTTGATGCTTTAAATATAAAAATCCATAAAAAAATCCTCATCTTCGTCATATCATTCAACCCTTCTCTCTCTCTATCTCCCTTCTTTCTTCTCTCCCTATATTCTAATCCCTCATTGAGAATGTAATTTTTTTATTTTTTCATTTACTCACTTAAGTGAATTCCATCATTAACAATGTAAGGGTCCCTTTTCACTAAAAATGAAAATCCTCACCTCCTAGAAATATGATAGGTCACAAGTGATGAAGATAAGTAAGAATTCATTTCGGGGGAGATGAAAGAATGATTTGTGATGTTATAAATTAGAATGGATTCTCTGGTCTAAGGGGTTGGAAATTGTTTATTGAATTTATGTTATTGATATTTACAATTACTACATCAAGTAATAATAGTTGCAATTCATATATTCCTTTCTTTATGCTCCTCTACTCCCTCTCTCTCTACATTCCAACTTTTTGTACATAATAATCTTGTTAAAACAAGAAAGGTTTGTATGGCCGTGATAAATAAATCAATGGAATTATGTGTCTTTGATTTTTAGTCTTATAATATTTAGCATTGTTGTGTTATTCTAATTGAATTTGGACCTAGTCTTGTTATTGTACAAGAACTATGTGATCCTACTCACAACTATAACCTTCTCTCTCCTTATTTCCCTAACTTCCATTTACCTCTCCTTATAAAAAAAAAATCCTCCATTGTACTATGTACAAGAACTTTGGCATAGGTTTGGAGGAGTATTTATGTGTTATCCCCATCCTAACAAAGACCAAAAACTTTTACATAATTTACATTCAATAATGGTATCGTCCCCATACACAAGAAGGAGGGCTTAGTCTCGAGCGGTTGTGAAAAATGAATAATTTCAAGATAGAATTTTTTTCACCAACAACCCGTGGGGTCAAATCAAAATTTATTGTGTGGAATTCATGTGGTAAATTTATGGGACAAGAAGTGAGGAAGGGAGATTGTACTCGACTATATGTTTCTCATTAATAGAAAATATTTCACTTTGTGGTTTTTCCCCTTTGATGTTTTCCACATTAATGATGGTATTTGTGTTACATTTCATTTTATCAAAATTTATTTTTAATGTTTTGTATGCTATTTACTTTAGTTTATTTAATAAATATTTAAATTGGTTAATTTTTTTAACCCCTTAAACCTCAAAATGAAGTTTTCACAAAAAATAGACTCAAGTTGCACCTGATCAAATAAGATCACAATATTATTATTATCAAGAGTAAAGGAATCAATACTCACTAGCTTGGTCAAGGATGCAAGGATTTCTTGTAATATACATTAGAGATAAGGCCATGGAGTTATGATGTTTTCCAATAGAAGGAAAAATATCAATATATTTAATGGTCTAATTATAAAATTGATAAATACTTTGGAATGGCATATGAGAATATCATATGCACATTGTAGTAGTATAATCCAACAAAGAAGGCGCACCAAAATTACCCTTACATTATTATTAGGCATAATAAACAAGGAATATATCCACAATATTATTATGATCAAGAGTAAAGGCATCTCGAATATTATTATCATTTGAAACTATGACACTAAGAGGGGGTGAATCACATTCCTTCACAAATTTACCTTCTTAAATCTAATATGATAAAACCATAAACAAAAACAAGAAAAATTTGAAGAGAGTACTATTTATCCAAAATTCACCCCCTCAAGGTAATTTTGATAACATGCATTAGATTATTCAGTCCCGAGAAAGTATATTGATTCAAGGCAAAAATCATGTTTCTGGGGTCCCCTCGGCTTCTTTCTAACTCTCCTGTCCAAGAAGAAAACCCAGCAAGTTTTAAAAATGTGAAAAAATTGCAAAAGCCAAGCTTGGTGCCGAAAAAATGAAGAAAATCAGCTAAGTCCTAGTCTACGCAGTTGGGACAGTTGGAACGTCGGGTATTACGAATCGGCGAAAATGCATGCTTGGCGGTCCGAATATCACATCGATTTGGGAATTGGACGCGGGACGACGGGGCGTGAAAAGCCGAACCGACCGAAAGTGGAAAAAATCACCAAGTTTTGTTTTCACGCAGCTTAGGGACATCCGGCCAAAAAGTATGCGTGGGACGCGGATCGGCTGATTTGGCGCAAAATAATCAGTCCATTTCACTACACCGGTTCAAGATATTTGTCCCAGCGATCCAGAGATAATTGGGACAAAAGTACGTGGAGGATGTGAATTGGCCAATTCGGCCAAAACAGGAGAGACTTTCGTCCAAGACAGTTTCAGACATCCAAAGCCAAAGGTATGTGGAGGACGCGAAAAGCCGAAAGAGCCGAGAGCGAATGGAATCTCGCCACGTGTCTTCACCGCAAACAGAACAAGGGAGCCCGAATCACCGAAACAAGAGATTTTCATCTGAGACAACCAAGACAAAGGTAAGCATGGGATGCAAGGGATGTGAAAAAGCCGAAGCAGCCGAAGGCAAGAAGAAAAGTCAACGTTTGACCCGTGAAACTTCAAACGGCCATAACTTTTGACTCCGAGCTCCAATTTTCATAAAATTGGACTTTTTGGAATGAGCACGATGTCCTCTACGCCACAAAAACTAGATTTCTTATTTTTAATGAGGGTAGATATATTTAATTAAGAGAAACATATTCGGCTCCAGTTAGTTAATGCTCATTCCCGTGAAATGACATTCAACCCTAAAACGCCTACCAGACCCAAAATAGCTACCCGCACTCAGAAGGCCATAACTTTTGCATTTCTCAACGAAATCACACAAAATTGGTACCGTTGGAATCGTAGCTCAGATCCCGACACATATAAATCAAGAAATTACAGATGTGGTGAGAGATCAATGGGTATTTTTATAAAACGTGGCCGAGTTCATATTTTTTATGTTTCATTTGGTGGTTTACTGGAGTGCAATAAAGAGGCATGGTCATCATTATTTCTCTAATGCAGCACCCGGGATAGTATGGGGAGCTTTTTGCAAGTAATATATAATCATTTTACTCCATTTAATTCATCTTATAGGTGGTTGAAGGATAGATTTCGGGATTTCCATTTTCCTTCTCTTTCTCTTCTCATTTCTTCTATAAATTGGAGTGTTGGGCTCATTGTAAAGGAGGGAGTTTTCCAGATAGCAAAGCTCTGTCAAAATTGCTTTGTGAAGCCAATGTGCTGCAGGCCCTTGTAGTGGACTCCTTGCATGGTGATCCAGGCCCTTATCTTGTAATAGATTGAATCACCAACAATATCATGAAGCAATAAAATATCAGTTTGTGGATGTATCTTCCCCTGCTATGTTTTCTTGCATTCTTCTTGCCCCTTTAATATTTCTACAAGAATATTGTGTCTATTATTATGTTCTTGTAGGGATCCATTATCATTGTGTATGCTTGGAATATTGTTGTGAATGCATTTTGCTAGATTATGGAGAACTGTCATCACCTCTTCTAAAATAAGTGCACTTCAAGCCTCGTATTTCACGCATTTGGAGACTACTCTCACACCCTCCTTTTCTGGTGTATCACTGCTTTAGTGTAGGATTTCATTTTATGCATTCTCTCTCCTTGGTCCCTTGGAAATTTATATTAGAATAGTTAGTTTCCCCTGCATTAGAGTAGATTGTGGCAGGTAGTTTAGGAGCAAGAACCAGCTTTCTCTGGAGGTCTATCTCAAGTAGCAAGTCCCACAACTTGGAGATAGTACCCATGTTATCCAATCACACTATGATTTCAAGTATATACACTTGTATAAACATAAGGGTGCTGTGATTCAGTGATAACAAGTACACAAGGTTTAATGTGGGAAACCCAAAATGGGAAGAAAACCAACTGAAACTATCAACTATGCTTAGGACTGATTTTTCCGACTTTTGTTACAATAGTTTCAAGATTGTGCTTCAAATCAATTTGGAGCTGCAATTCCTAAATGTTACCTTACCTAGCTTCTACCTAATCGGGAGGCTTCAACCACTGGTCATTTAATCATCTTATATTTATATTTAGTGAGATTCAACTCACAGGGAAGATTTAACTCCCCAATTTGTTAAGTTCGCGACTTAGACTTGTACAAATAATTTGGCCATCCTTAATTTACTGTCTTCAACAACTGATAATGGCCTCTATATTTTTATCACTTTTCTTCATCTTCTCTACTTCACAATTTTCCCCCGATATAATCTCTTCTTATCACATGACTTAAATCAATCTCTTATCACCTATTCTCTAACATCTTCAATCATCTAAGTTTGATATAACCTTTTTATATTAACTCTAAAGGTGTTATCAATTTAGTATTCCTTCTCATTATATCTTTCTATCACAAATTTTTCATTCTATATTTTATGTTATCAACAACTCTCCATCCTTCACAATTTCTTATTCATATCATAAACATTTTATACCTATTGTTTGTGCTTTTCATCACACCTTTAAACTTGAATCTCATATTCTTACCACATTACTTCATAATAACCTCTTTCATAAGTTACCAAACCTTCCAATTCAAACATTTTTTTCATTTCAAATATCTCACACTACTTCAACATCTGCATTCATCTCATTACTCAAATCAACTAATTTAATATATTCTTTCATTCCACAAGTATAATAGAAAGACAAGATAGTCTTTTACACTTCTTTCTTACATTTTTAAACTTAACTTCATTCCTCAATATTTTATCCCTTGAGTTTAAATTTCCATCATTGTCACTCTTCAAATCATTACACAAAAAACATGTGATGACTATTCATATTTAATAAACTTGTCCAAAGATTTAAGATCTCTCTCATCTCATTTTTTTTTTGAGTTCAATCAACTTGTCTTTATTAATAAACTGTTTATTTTTCCTTCAAGATTCCAAGATTCATTTTGTAGCACTAACTTCCCATATGTCACCTTATTTTCAAAAGACATTAAAATTTCCTTTCCTATTCAACAATGAGCTAAAAATAATGTAACAGTTCATTTTCACAAGAACATGTGTCTTTTAGTCTTCTACAAATTGAACCATTTCGATATCTCAAGCATTTGGAGTAAATTGGAGCTTTCAAACTTCCATATGATGTCATTATGACTTCCCTCTATTCTAAACCTCTTCAAAGACAATTTGTATGAGCCTTAGAAGCTATTCAATGATTCTAGACTTCTTTGATAATAAAACAAATTCAAAGAATTTTTTTTGAAAAAGAACAAAACTTACAACAAGGTGACAAAACTGGTTTACTCAGTCAACTACACTATCACAATATTTGAAGTAAAAACACTTGTAAACCAAATTTTCAAGGTTGTTCAATATTTGAAGACATACCCTAGTTGTGAAAAATAATATAAACAATTTACAAAGAAGAAAATTGATTGAATTTTCTCGAGGATGCACGAAATACAAAAAATGTGTCATTTCAAAGTCTAAGCACGGTTTACAAAGAGTTATGTTATAAACTTCTCTTTCCATGTTTCATCATTTCATGAGATTCCTTTTGCAACTGAATCTAAGACCATGGTAGATATATCCTCTAATTTTAATGATATTTGGTTCGAGATTTTGTTTTATCCGAGAAAAATACTTCCATGAAAACCCTAGTTCGAGTTTGCACAATCCTTTTCCTAGAAAAAATAAAACCATTTTTCAACAATTGTTCATGAAAATGATGTATAAATCCTATGATTCTTCTAATAACCTATTTCCCCATTTCCAAATTAATTAGATGCATTGACATGATGGAAATTTTCTTGAGAGGATCATTACTTGTATGTACAATTCAAATACAAACTGCACAGTTGATAAAATAGGAAATAAAACATGATGAAAGGCATAGCCATTTCTCTAACTAGATGGATCTAGTTAGTTGGATAGGTGAAGACCTTGAAACTCTTCGGTTTTAGGTGATACAAGTCTCATAGAGACTAATTAAGGTTGATATTTAACTTGGTATTTACTACGGAAATAAAAACCTTCAATTTTCATCCTTGAGTCTAGGAGGACTAAAACTTCAAGCTTATCATTTAAAAAAATCAACCCACAGTAAAAAAATTCACCATTTCCTTCCATTTACTCTGTCTCAAGGATATCAAACCAATCAATGCATTGCATTTGGCAACAAGACTGTTGGAACAATGATGCATTGAGTCAAGTGCTCTTTAGGACAATCTTGGCTATCAAATTTTTAATGAATTACCATGACAAAAAAATTGAGAATGCTCACACAATTTTCCATGTGCCTATAGAATAATTATGAGCATTCATTATTAAAAATATTCCATTTGAAACAACTAGAATCTTCATATGCCAGAGCATTCACACTAAGACATAGTGTCAGAAGCAAGTACATGTACCTTCAAGAAAAAAAACCTTCAAACACCTTCTGAGCCTAAGAAACATCATTAATTATCTAATAATATATTCTAGAGGTGATAAAACAATACCTGTAGTCCACATTCACATTTTTTCTCTTATCGATTTGGTGCACAACCAGGAGAGAGAAGAACTACTCCACCAAAATGCTCATAACTTTTCAACCACACCTCCTTTTGAGAAAATTATTTTTGAACATAATTTTATACCAATTTAATCTAAAAATTCCTTCTATGATTTATTTGAAGGAGACTGTATAATTTTGTTTGAAGGCTAAGAAGCTAGGAAGCTCAAAATGAGTTTTTCAAAAGCCTATTTTACAAAAACTCACATAACTTGAACAAATTATTTTAATTTGACCTGAAATTTTACATGAATCATTAAGAAAAATTCCTCTATCATATCCCATTATTGATATAAACTAATATGTCTACATTTTTCTATCCCATCTCATTTGCATGTGAGATCATTGTTTGTTCTTAACAATAATTTTTGACCAACATACAAAAATGACTCCTGGTGCTGAAATGAGTCTAACCTTTTCTAATAAATTCTTTAGATACTCTCCTAACACCTCTCTCATGATTTTCTAACCTTTACCATCCCATTTCACTAATCTAGGTACTTGAAGCTAACTCAGGATGGCACTTACCAACAATTTCCAAGACCATATCTTCTTGAAACCACATGAAGTCATATTGAACCTTTGAAAACACCTAAGAAGAATTCTCTTGCACTCTCCCTTTGAAATCAATTCCTTTTACATCAATGAAAACTATTGAACAATTAATAGGGTGCAATAATCTCCCCATTTTTCATTAATGGCAACATTCTAAAACTTGATGGAAAACTAAAATATGAAACAATTTTCTAGTGCTCTATCTACCCCTTCAACATCTATGAAAATAATGCACAAGAACACTAAACTGATTAGATTGGAAAAATTTAACAAAAAAATGCCCATACCTTGCATGCACTCCCCACAGGAAAGTATTTTCTTTAATTTGATTCCTTCACAACATGGAAATATTCTCTTGGCCTGGTAAGGGCTCCCCCTCAACTAATACTCCACCTACTTCTCCTTCATCTAGTCCAAAACATTATTTTTCTTGATTTTATCTTTGAAAAGTACCCCTGGACACAAACACAACTCTTTTTCCATTAATTGTCCTATCTCGCCACTTTTAAGGAAGCATCTTTCTTTCCTTCAACACTTGAGGCCTAGAGCACTTGAACATAACCTTTATTACACTTAGGATTGATTTTGGCAAAAAAAAAAACATCATTCAAGATTTGTCTCAACATTCCATCACAAGATTTTACTTCTCTTTCTAAATCTATCATAAAAGACTTATACAAAAGATCTGAACTATATCATTTGATCCTTAAAAAGTAATATCATCATGCAAAAATAATGCTTCTATAGACAATTTCTCTATTTCAGAGTACTATAGTTGAAGCTCAATCATCTCATGAGTCTTAACAACTTTTGAGCCTAAAATTTGATCATTTCAACTATGAGAACCTTCGTCATACATATACACCCTTAACTTGATTCCTCATACTCTATTTTATCTCATGTTATACAAAACTTTCAATAATCATGCCAAAATCTGTTGAAACAACATCTATACCATTAAGACTATGAAAATTGTTATGTCGGACCTTGAATGTTGTATTCTATGAGAATATCTCCAACTCAATCTTGACAAGTGTTCATACCTATGCCTCCATAATTTCACATCAACAAGATTCATGTGTCTAGGTTATCCACACAAATTTTTATCTCTAATTACTTGATATGACCCCTCAAAAACAAGATCCCATGCTCACCGCTTACTAAAACTATGAAAGCATGGTCGGGAGCCGAAAAGAGACAATTTCTACAAATTTTGACTTTGATATCTGAAGCAAGCACCATTTCCTTACAATATTTTCTTCTAGTATGAATAATTCCTCCATCAAATAAATATCACGAATCATTGTGATACACATATTCAATCGTCATTTTTTCTCGAGAGACTTTATGACTCTATCGTTGTCTCAGTCAAATTATTTGAAGTTTCATTGATCAAGTGGGACTTGATCATAACTAAATTAACTTCTATAGGTCTCGAGAGAACCAAATAAATGTAATCACATGATGCATACTAAGACCATCTAAAACCTATTAAAAACATGTTAGAATTGATTCATAATCGATAAAGCTAATATGACCGATATGATATAATTACAAAGAATACCTTTTCAATGATAAGACATACCATTATATTTTCCTCACTTGATATACACATATATTTGAGCCACTTGTGGCTCATTGTACTATGATTTTCTCATAAACTTCATAGTTTTGTCCCCAGTCTCTAACTTTAGTTCCCTCTTTTGACCATTGAGGTCTTTGACTTTTAGAATACATGTTATCACCGAATCACATCACCCTTATGTTTACACAAGTGCATATACTTGAGCTCATAGTGTGATTGGATAACATGGATACTATCTCCAAGTTGTGGGACTTTCTACTTGAGATAGACCTCCAGAGAAAGTTAGTTCTTGCTACTAAACTAAGCTACCACAATCTACTCTAATGTAAGCAAAACTATCTTTGCTAATCTAACTTTCCAGGGACCAGGAGAGAGAATTCATGAAAAAAAATCCTACTCTAAAATAGTGATGCACCGAGAAAGGAGGGGTGTGAGAGTAGTCTTCCAATGTGTGAAAAATAGAAGTAAAATGCATACTAGAAGGGGTGATAACAGTTCTCCACAATCTGGCAAATGCATTCACAACAATATTTCATACATGCATAATAATAATGAATCCTTGCAAGAGCATAAAAATAGACACAATATTCTTGTAATGAATGTTGAAAGGGAAATAAGAGTGCAAAAACACAGCAAGGGAAGAAGCATCCAAAAACTTGTATTTTATTGCTTCATGATATGCACAGTTCAATCTATTACAAGATAAGGGCCTGGATAACCATGCAAGGAATCCACTACAATGGCGTGCAACACATTGGCTTCACAAATAAATTTTGAGAGAGCTTTTCTAGGACAAAACTACCTCCTCTTTACAATGAGCCTAACACTCCAATTTATAGAAGAATGAGAAGAGAGAGAGAAGGGGAAAATGGAAATCCCAAAATCTGTCCTTTAACTACTTGTAAAAGGCATTAAATGGATTAAAATTATTGTATGTTACTTGTAAAAGGATCCCCATACTATCCCAGGTGCTGCCGCAGAGAAAGAATGATGACCATGCCTCGTAATTGCACTCCCAACTACCAAATAAAACACTATCTTGAACCCTACAACATTTTCTACAAAATCTCTCTCTCTATCCTTCATCAAATCCAGAATATTTTGATTTTTTTGCATCGGCATATCAAAGCCATGATTCGAATGGTACCAATTTCATGTGATTTTGTTGAGAAATGCAAAAGTTATGACCTTCTGAATGCGGGAAGCTATTTTGGGTCTACGAGGCATTTTCTGCCATTTGATGGGAACAAGCATTAATTGAATGGAGCTGAATATGTTTCTTTTATTTTAATATATATACCCTCATCAAAATTAAGAAATACAGTTTTTGTGATGCACATGATGTCATGGTTGTTCCAAAAGTCCAATTTTATGAAAAAAGTTATGGTCGTTTAAAGTTCGGGAGGTCAAACATTGACTTTTCTCTTCATTGTCGCTATTTCGGAAAAATCGGGTCCATGTGTCCCAGCTGTCTCGGACAAAAATCTCCACATCACCTGATTCGGGATTCCTTGTCCCTACCTATCCGCCATTGACTAGGCCATGAGGGCCATTGATCTCCGCATTCGCCGCAACGCATGGTTCCTTTTGTGGATTTTTTTCCTTTACGTCCCGCATGTAATTTTGTCCTGATTATCCCGAACACATTTCTCTGCACCATCTACAATATAATGACTTACGGTAAAATCATCTTTGCATGTACCATGCGTACCTATGTCCCAAATGTCCCGTGAACTGCCTAGGTACAAAACTTCCACTTTTTCTCGATTTTATTTACTGCGCGCATGTGTGTCTCACGTGTCCTTGTTGAACTTGTGTGGTCTGGGACATAGAAAGCCAATTTAGCCAATTCCTTTGTATTTCAGCTCCAAACTTGGTATGATGAACCTTGGTATGATCCGATTGGTACAATTTGCACCCTCCAACCCCAATCCATTAAAACAAGCTCGTGACTTCAATTTTGGAATTTTTCAATTTTTTCTAACTTATTGGATTTTTTTCATTGGATGGGGGAGTTAGAGAGAAGCCAAAGGGACCCCCAAAACATGATTTTGGGCCTTGAATCAATTCTACTTTCTCGGGACTAAAGAATTTGATGCATGTTATCAAAATTACCTCGAGGGGTAAATTTTGGATAATAGTTTTGATGACTCAGCGGGGTTATATGCCTGCCAAATGAAGTATGGCCAGCTACCTATAGCAATCCATTGGGCATGGAGTCTGTCTTATAATCTCACATCTGATCTGAAGTTTGAAAACCTACATCCTTGAGCCATTGAAACATTTGTTGATTTTATTCTCTTGTGGCTACATTTTATTTTCCTGGGAGCTTGATGAACTATAAACATGCACATACTAGAAGTAATAGGACATGTGTGCTAGCACTTAGGGAAATAAAAACTATTCTAACAATAGTATAATGTGCATAAGCACTTGAGGAATGGAAATTCTAAATTAATATTTACAAGGGTGAGAAACTCTTTCTAGTAGCAACGTTTGAGATAGATTCCATTGACTGGAATCTGTAACTCTTCACCATCCAACTTAGCCAACCGGAAGGCATTGCTACCTTTGTATTCAGTGATCATGTATGGACCACTCCATATGGCATCAAACTTGGAATGCTTTCCTGGATTTGCACGATCAACATCCCACTTTAGTACCAAATATCCAACTTGCAATATCCTGGCCTTAGCTTTCTTGTCAAAAATCTTCTTGATCAATGCTTGATCCTTTTCCATGGTCTGCATTGCATGTTATCTTGTTTCTTCTAATTCCATCAGCTCTACATACCTGATTTCCATAGGCTCAAACTCAGCTAGTTCCAACTATTTCATGAGTTCTAATGCTAGAAACTCGAGTGATATAGGTAGAACTACTTCCTTCCGTATACAAGCTTATATGGAGAGCTTCTTGTAGACCTCTTGGGTGTGATCCTATCAGCCCATAGAGCTGATTTGAGCTTTGTGTGCCAAGTTCTCTGATTCTCATCAAGAGTTATCCTTATGATTCTTAGTAGGTTCTTGTTCGTAGACTTTGCTTGACCATTACCTTGAGGGTAATAATTTGATGAAGTGTTGAGGTACACCCATTCAGTGATCTTTGTGCCAAGGAATGCCAATGCATTGTCTGATATGATAGTGGCAGGGACACCAAACCTCATGACTATCCCTTCATAGAAATCCAAGATGTTGGATTCATTTGCCTCCTTGAGTGCCACTGCTTCAGTCCACTTGGTGAAATAGTCTATTGTCGTAAGTATCCACTTGTGGCCTTGAATTGAATTTGGATTGATAACTTGATGAATTCTAATCCCCATTGCATGAATGGCTGATTTACTAAAATGGGATGAAGGGGCTGCATTGCTAACCTTTCATTCCCCGAGAAGAAGGCACATCTCCTACACTTTTTGATCCATGAGTAGAAATCATTGAACACCGTAGGCCAATAGTAACTAGCCTTCATTATCTTGAGAGTTATTACCCACGGAGTGAAATTTCCTCTAGAATATCCGTCATGGAACTCATGTACTATCTTCTCAACTTGACCTGTTCCAATACATCTCAATAGAACTCCATTGATGTCCTTTTGATCAAGATGCCATTAATGAGTACATACGAGATGGCTTGTAATATAAAGTATCTCCTCGTAGCTTTGTTCCATTCTGAGGGCACAAACCTATTTGGAGATAATGCACCATGTCTTGGGTCCAACATGGAATGGGTGCATCGTCAGTTGGTTGTTCTTGATCATTTTGTAGTAACAGGACAACATCTTCTTCACCTTTTGATCCATCAGGTTGTTTGGAAGTGAGGTGCTCACACAAACCTTTGCCATGAACTAGCTTGGTCACTTTTATTTCAATATCATATTCCATTACCCAAGTGATCCAACCTGCTCTCTTCTCATTTAAATCCTTTTTAGGAGAAGTCCTTGACACCAGCATGAGACACCAGCAGTTGAATCTTATTTTTTGAGACCAAGTGTTTGAACTTCTTCAAACTCTTGATGACAACAAGGATATGCTTTTTAATGAAAGAATAATTTACTTCAAAATCTTCCAGGATTTGACTAAAGAATGTTATGGGATGTTCTAAACCTTCTCTATTTAGTTGTATCAAGATAGTTGCGATTGTATCTGATCCTCCAAAAGCATACAACATAAATTCCTTTGAAAATTTTGGGTTGATAAGAGTTGGAGCTTGTGATATTACATGCTTGATGTTCTCAAAAATCTCTTTGCCTTCTTTTATCCATTTGAACACAATATTCTTCTTAAAAATCATTGTTAAAGGCTTCACAAGGGTGACAAAATTAGGCACAAATCTGCAGACAAAGTTTATCCTTCCCAAGAAGCTTTGGAGATATTTCTTGTGGTGTGAAATTTAAGTGTTTGGATGGCTTCAACCCTTTTAAGATCAATTGTTAACCCTTCCCTTGAGACAATGTAGCCCAACAATTTTCCCTCACATGCCAAGAATACACATTTCTTTGGCTTCAACGACACTCGAATCTTCTACACCTATGAAACACCCGCTTGAGGTGAAAGAGATGGTTTGTTGCATTCTTTGAGAAGACAATGATATCATCTAGGTATACCAACACTATCTTGTTGGTTAAGCCTTTGAATACCATATTCATATCTCACTGAAATGTTGCTCCAGCATTTGACATCCCAAATGACATCTTCTTGTAAGCATATGTGCCCCATTTTATAGTGAAGGTTATCTTGAATTGATATTCTTCCTTCACCATTATTTGATTATAGCCTAAGTATATGTATAGCTGTGAAAACCTTTCTGAACCAACTAGAACTCTGCAAGATTTGTTCCATTGATGGAAGTGGATAATGATCCTTGAGTGATGCTCTATTTAGATCACGGAAGTCCACACACAATCTTATTTCTCCATTTCTCTTTCTCACTGGCACTAAGTTTTCAACCCAACTTGAATGTTTGATAAGGAAGATGATACTAGCCTTAATCAACTTGTTCAACTCTTTTCTCATGAGAGGTTCAATATGGGGATCACTAGCCTTTGCTTCTTCGATAGGCTTGGATTTTGAATCTTTGCTTCTTTGGGTTGAAACATCTTAAATCCTTGATCATTCGGGTCTTGAAAAAGAACAAACTTTACTCCAAGAATTATAAGGCCTTTTCACCCTTTACTTGGTAATTTCATTCGGGTTTCTCGGCTTTTGGTAATTTTTTAGTTCTCACCTGCACCACTTGGTCACCATACTGTTACTCTAGCTTGTCTTGATTTCTAGTGGAGAACTCAGCTTCTTCTTGTAGGAAATTGATAATTTTCTAATTATTCTCAAAGACTTGCCAACTTGTGTCATTATCCGTAACAGTTGGTCTTACAACCACTTTTATATGAGGCTGATATTTTTCACTTTTTATGCTTTCTACAACATCAAATGTAGCCCCAATTGCTACCAAGTCATCTGCTACTTCATTCTTCTTCCTTGGGATGGAATTGATGCTAAAAGCTTCAAAATCTTTAATGAGATCCCATACCTGATTTTTGTAGCTCTTCAATAGATCATTCTTGGTAGCATTTTGTCCTCTAACTTGGTTCATAATCAGCTCACTATCACCAAATACTTGCAAATTCTTAATGCCTTTCTTCCTTTCCTAGTGCAATCCGTGAATTAAGGCTTCATACTCAGCTGTGTTGTTTGAGAAAGAAAACTGGAAACAAAAGGTTGAGTAATACTTTATACTTCATGGTGAAATGAGCATAGCTCCTCCTCTTGCACCTTGTCTACTTCTTGATCCATCAAAGAATAATTGCCATACTTCATTCTTGCCCTTGTGATCTGGCTTGGTGATGCTAGGGAGAGGTTGATTCTCTTCATGCAAACAATAAACTCCTAGCTTGGATTCCTCCATTTCTTTGTATGGATCAAATGCATGTCTTTTGTTTTGCCCATTCATCAAGAGTCAAGTCTAGAATGCATCCAACCTTGGTGTCATCTTCATGAGTGCTTGGATAATCCTCTTGATCGAATGCTGAACAATTTGCATTGATTGGACTCGGCGTATGGGGCTCTATGTGAAAATATGCAATAGGCTCAGATCTAATTGTAGCCTTAGTTCCATACCTTGTTCTAAATAACATGTGTGACCAATCAGCCGAAAGATAGCCTCTAATTTTAGCAGTGAATTCTCTTGAAAAACACAATGCAAAGAGTGGTGGCGAGTCTATGACTGACACATCTTGTAACACCGTTACATTGGGACACGCATGCAATGTGAGGCTCAAATATTTGATTACTCCAACCATTGTCACTGTTGTCCCATCCAATTGCACTACACCCCTAGAGATGACTTCATATTGAAGACCTAACTGATCAACTATTTGTTTTGGCATGACTGAGCTACTTGCTCCCGAGTCAATCATGCAATTATGTACCAACTTATCTCTTATGATTAATGAGACATAGAATGGAGGGGGATTCAAATTTTTACCCCATTTTCCTACATGATTTCATTTAGGCTAAGCTACATGGTAAGAACCTTTTCTTATTGATCGGGTGGCTGATTTAATGTTGACCAATTTGCCATAGCAGCCTGCAATAGGTCTCTTTGTCCTAGGATAGCCAATGAATCCCACATTGAGATGTTTACATTTTTTTATTCATTTTCTCAATGATGTTGAATGGAGATGAGCTATCTCTTTGTTTCCCCTTGCCTTGCACATTCTTCTCTAGCACCTGAGTTGTTGCAACCGACACTTGAGATGGTTTAGAAGGTGGTTTGGGCTGACCCTGCACATTTGGAACTGCACTTTGATTGCCAACACCTTGTGGAATAATAGAGGGTTGTGGACCATTTGAGTTGGATGACTGTCCTTCCCCAATGTTTCTCTTCTTGGAGTGTGTATTGGCTGCTACACTTTGAGAAGGTATTTGATTTATACCACAAAAATCTTCAGCTGCTTAATTGACAAACATAGTTTCATTCGGGGTCCCTCTTGCTAAGCTCCTTGCTGCTAACTTTCTTCATGGCTAGATTCTTGTGACAAACTAATGGTTTGCACCATTAAAGCACATTGATTGGGTATGTGGCTGATTGCATGGGAAACATCAGTCATATTCTTGTGCCATGTTATTTTTGCTGGAACCAAGGCCCTTATGTTAAAGTTGTATTTGGATAGTATGACCTAAAGGTCTAGCAGCTTAAGGATGTCCTTGGTTTTGGCTCGATTTACTGATCTACGAGATGGTGTCCTATTTTGATGGTTTGGGGTCTAGTCTGATACTGACCTTGAGACTAATCCCGAGGCTATACGGCCTAGAACTTTGAGCTTGTTGTCTTTTGATGGTTACTACATCATTACCCAAGTTTTACAATTGCTTCATGACCTCTTGGAGTGCCTTGGATTTGTTAGATGATGAAGTGGAGGCTTCAACCAAGCTTTGACTCCTAGGGGTGGGTATAGGAGCTAATGTAGGTGTTTGGCTAGTTTCTGGGCTTCCTAACTCTAGGGTATAGAGGCATAGATGGCCTAAGAGTGATTTTTGAGCTTGAATCAAATGGTTCTCAGCCCCTATGGAAAGGCTATAGGATGCATGTAAGGTTGTGCCCCCCATTGACTGAATCATCAAAGAAATATCAAAATTCAAAGCCCTAAGAAAGTATAAGAAGGCACCTTCATTAGTGGGCTTTACTGTTGTTGGGATCCTATCCTAGGTCCACTGAAATATGAGGTTAAATTCTATCAGTTTCTCGTTTGGGGCTCTCTTGATTGTTGTTAGTTGCTCCAACAAAGATAAGTTGTCACCTTTCTCTCCAAACTGGTTGTGGAGAGCTATGCACAACTGGTTCCAATTCTAGATAGAGCTTGTCGTAAGGATCCTAAACCATTAGGAAGCTTTCCCTTTGAATGAAGAGCGAGAAGCTTGACTGCAATGTCCATCTCATGGATTTCATGGATTGTACAGACATTTGCAATATCTTGGACATGATTACCAAGGGAAGTCTGGTTTTCCCTAGTGAAATATGGGATGCTCTTTAATGCTGCAATCGCGATGGGATTTTGTGCATTCAAGGAGAGTGGGTTGCTACCAATGAAGTTGACATATGGATTTGGTTATGCCATCCTAATTGGTCAAAGAAATCTTGTTCATTGAATGAAAGGCCTCACCAGTGGAGGTGTTGACAAGGTCCTATTAGGTGGAGATGAGACCTTTGGTATCTTCTTCCCTTCTTTCTCTACCTAGGGCTATGTGTATATCAACATACAATCCTTCTTCCCTAGTTCTTGATCTCGGTCAAAATTTTTCTCATAAATTTGTCGAGCTTGGACTTCAAAACAAGTGGATTCTTCCTCTTTTGGAGTCGCAAGATTTACAATTTCAAATCTCCTTCAAAGCTAGAAACTTACAACAAGTGCACATCAATCTTGTTGTAATTAAAATGAATACATCTTCTCTCTTTGTCCCACCGGCATGCTTGAATCTGTTATCACGGAATCACAACACCCTTATATTTACACAAGTGCATATACTTGAGCTCACGGTGTGATTGGATAACATGGGTACTATCTCCAAGTTGTGGGATTTGCTACTTGAGATAGACCTCCAGAAAAATTTGGTTCTTGCTCCTAAACTACTAGCCACAATCTACTCTAATGCAAGAAAAACTATCTTTTCTAATCTAACTTTCCAAGGGACTAAGGAGAGAGAATGCATGAAAACAAAATCCTACACTAAAATGGTGATGCACCCAAAAGGAGGGGGTTTGAGAGTAGTCTTCTAATGTGTGGAAAATATAAGTATAATGCATACTAGAAGGGGTGATAATAGTTCTACACAATCTAGAAAAAGAATTCACAAAAATATTTCATACATGCACAATAATAATGAATCCTTGCAAGAGAATAAAAATAGACACAATATTCTTGTAATGAAGGTTGAAAGGGAAAGAAGAGTGCAAACAAACACAATAGGGGAAGATGCATCCACAAACTTGTATTTTATTGCTTCATGATATGCATAGTTCAATCTATTACAAGATAAGGGCCTGGATCACCATGCAAGGAGTCCACTACAAGGGCCTGCAACACATTGGCTTCACAAAGCAATTTTGACAGAGCTTTGCTACAACAAAACTACCTCCTCTTTATAATGATCCTAACACTCCAATTTATAGAAGAATGAGAAGAGAGAGAGAAAGGGAAAATGGAAATCCTAAAATATGTCCTTCAACTACTTGTAAGAGGCATTAAATAGAGTGAAATGATTGTATGTTACTTGTAAAATGCTCCCCATACTTTCCTAGGTGCTAGAGCAGAGAAATAAGGATGACTATGCCTCTTAATTGCACTCCCAACTACCAAATAAAACACTATCATGAACCCAGCCACATTTTCTTAAAAAATCTATCTATCCTTCATGAAATCTAGAATTTCTTAATTTTTTTGCATCAGGTTCAAGTCAAAGATTCCAACGGTACCAATTTCATGTGATTTTGTTGAGAAATGCAAAAGTTATGACCTTCTGAATGCGGGTAGCTATTTTGGGTCTACGAGGCATTTTCTACCATTTGATGGGAACAAGCATTAATTGACTAAAGATGAATATGTTTCTTTTATTTTAATATATCTACCCTCATCAAAATTAATAAATCCAGTTTTGTGATGCACAAGACATCATGCTCATTCCAGAAAGTCTAATTTTATGAAAAATTTATTGTCGTTTGAAGTTCGGGAGGTCAAACATTGAATTTTCTCTTCATTGCAGCTATTTCAGAAAAATTGGGTCCACATGTCCCGGCTTTCCTAGAAAAAAATCTCCACATCACTTGTTTCAAGCTTCCTTGTCCCTACGCATGCATTGTTAATCTGGGTCGTGAGGGGCGTTGACCTCCACATTCACCGCAACGTATGGTTCCTTTTGTAGCTTTTTGCCTTTGCACATCCCACATGTACTTTTGTCCCAACTATCCCCGGACACATTTATCCATGCCATCCACAATATATTAACTTGCGGTAAAATTGGCTTTGCACATCCCACATGTACCTATGTCCTAGATGTCCCGCAACCGCCCTGGGGACAAAAACTTCCACTTTTTCTGATTTTCTTTACCTGCGGTGATTTCGGCAATGCACACCCCACGTGTCCCTATTGAACTTGTGTGGTCTGGGACATAAAAGCCAATTTAGCCGATTCCTTTGTATTTCAGCTCCAAACTTGGTATGATGGACCTTCGTGCAATCTGCACCGGGTATGATCCTCAACCTCCAAACCTCTAATCCACTTAAACAAGCCTGCGACTTCAATTTTTGGATTTTTTCAATTTTTTCTAACTTGTTGGTTTTTTTCCTTAGATGGGGGAGTTAGAGAGAAGCCAAAGGGACCCTCAAAACATGATTTTGGGCCTTGAATCAATTCTACTTGCTTGGGATTGAATAATTTGATGCATGTTATCAACATTGCCTCGGGGGTGAATTTTGGATAACAAAACCTTTATGTCAAAACACTTGAGTCTCAAATTTTCTCACCTTTTCTACTCTCTTGTTCCCATGAGGCACTTGATAAATCATTTCAATTTGTATCATCTTGAGGTAAGAGCACCGTATGAATAATGTAACATATGTATATCCCTTATAACCATCGTAGATTCTTATATGGTTCTTTGATGTATCCTTTTTGGTCCTGAGTTTTTGTGTTGCACCATAAATCACATATTAGAGTCACACAATGAGTTAACATACATTCGGATGACCAATTTCACCTTCATATTCATCCTTTCACCTATTCACATGATTGGATTCTCAAAAAAAAATTATGCACTATAGATTACATTTTGACATGGTGTACTCAAGCTTATAATAACATGTATGGCCTTATCATTCATAAAAAAAATTCTGGCCTTAGGATTATTTTCATTCTTGAACCGATGACAAGGACCTTCAAGATCATACTTTACTTATTTTCCAACTATTGCATGCCTTGTAAAATCCTAGAGAAGACATACCACTTCATAGGATCACCTTAGAACAACAAGAAGTCATCAATGTAACTTGATGACTCATTCGGTCTTTGTTTTGATTTTTTTCTTATTAATCTTTTTAGATTCATTCCATGGTGTGACCACCCAATTACTTGAAATCACATTCTCTTCTTTTGTGCCAAATAGACATAATTCATACAAATGTTCTAATACTACTTAGGGAAGACATTCTTCATGTTTTATACTTGAGTGATTTTCCTTATGCTTTCTTTTGTCATCATTTCCTACAGTCTTACTTATTCTTTCTTCTCTTGTGATTGTCTTAGGTTGTTGTACTTCTTCACTATCTACCCTTGTTTTCTTCTTGTCATCCTTTGTTGTCTCAACTTCTTATTTTTCTTCCTTGACCTTGCATACCCATATTTCCTTCTTCTTACCAACATCTTTCTTAACCATAGTTGACTTGGTCTTACTCTTTTTATTTGCATTTTCTCTATGTGTCCTCTTGTCTTGTCTCTCGACAGAATTCAACTTATAGATGAATCTAGGTGACTCATGACAATGTCTTGCAAATTTCCTAGCTCATGGTAGTTAAAGCACACAACCTGATCCTTGTCCAAAAACTTATTTACCAGCTCTTCCAGACAGTACTTAGCTATATGGAATTTTCTTTACAATTAAAACACAATATTTTCTTCTCATGGTATGACTGTAATATCTCCACGGATGGTATTCATTTATCTTTCTTCTCTAGTTTCTTTCTCTATGTCCAAAGATATTACATGATTAACAAAATACAAGAAACATACCTCATAATCTCCTTGCAACTGGCTACTGAAAGGTCATCTTTTGCTCTTTGTTGTCCTTCTTTATCTGTGAAGATCCTTGACAACAAGTATAACTTGATTCAGCTCTCAAAATAGTTTTCTTGGTTTGTTCTAGCTCTTCTTTCGTGGTCTTTACTTCTGCATTTAATTTTTCACATTCTCCACTCTTGGCTTGAATAGATGTCTGACATGTCTCATGATCTACTTCACTAGAATGTCCTTGTTTTCATTGCAAGTTTTCAAGTTGATTAGTAACTCTGTACCAACTCAATCATCGGGGTGATTATGTCCTCTTCAAATTTGAGGCAAGTGGTCACTTAATCTTTTATAGCCTTTGACACTTTTTAAACAAATCCAACCATCTCATTTAGTTCTTGACCATGGTTAACTTCATTAATCTTGATTTCTTCTTTTCACTCCTTTATAAAATCTTGAGAAATTTCATGCCTCTTCTTTAACATTGATTCTCGCTGATGTACACATGCATGTGTCTTGTTAATCACCTCAAAGCTATTAGGTTTGATTCAAGAGGACTGTTGTTGAAGAATCACAAAGACCCTCAAGTCGAAGCTTGAAGAGTTAAGATCTTCGGTGTGATTGCACAACATGGAGCACATTTCAAAGTGTGGGACTTTGTGAGTTGAGAGAGCTCTACGGATTAAGATCATTTTTTATTCCTCTATATAGGTGAACACGTTTAGATTGCAGAGGGTCTATCCTAAATCCTATTCTAATTTTCCAAGGAGACAGAGTTAAAGATAATGCATGAATTCAAATCTAATCTAACAAAGGTGATGCACTAAAGGAATTTTGAACATTTGCACTATCTTTAAACACAAACCATTAAAATGTAAAATAATATCCATACACAGATGACCAAGATTGTAATGAGGGATCAGGAAGAAGCAATAAAGCATAAGAGAGGGTTGAAATCATCCACGGACTTATTCTATTACTCCAAGAATTGATATAGTGCATTACAACATCCAAGAGGTAGAAATTGCATTACAATTTGGATGGAGGGGTTTGAGACTCCACGAATTCACCTGTAGAGAAGAGAAAAAGGGAGGGCACAAAGAAAGAATGTCTAACCCCTTGAAATTTTCCCTCTTGATGGTTATATAGGAAGAATGAGAGAGAGAAAAGGAGGGAAAATCCAACCCTATTCCAACTACCCCTAAAGGAGCATTGAATTCCCTATCATAATGATGAGTCCCACTCCAACACCCATGCCCCCGCATTGTTCCTTCGAGAAAGAGAGGAAACCCATTCTTCATCATGGTGGAAGGTGGGAGACTTGACGACCTCTATAATGGTGAGTCGAAGAATTAATGGTGGCGGGTGGATAGCAGTGTTGAGAGCTCTATACAACATCCCCTCTTGCTCAATTGAGAGCTTCTGATCAAAATATATGGCCGCCTGAAGGAATTTTGGGTTTGGATTTTGTTTGTGTGATTGATGCAGAAGCCCCGTGCATCTAAGGGTTTCATCCCCTCCTCTTCATTCTTGAAGTTGCATTGAAGAGACACGTGGTGGCTTCCATGGGCCTACTCTGTTTCTTTTGTATTCTTCCTAAGCCCCCTTCTATTGGCGGAGACATTGTTCCCTACCCAAGACACATGGAGCCTTCGTTCTCATTTCGAAACTGCCCCCCAATTTTATCTTTGAAGTTGCATGGATGAGGCATGTGGAGGTATCTATCGTTCTTCGTTACTTTTCAACAGCCGGTGTTTCCTTTTGGTCCCTGGGACACGTAGAAGGATAGCCCTAGTTTTAGTCTCTACTTTTTGTTGCACTTTTGAATTTATGATGATGAGACACGTGGTGCTTTCCACTAGTTCTTATATACTTAACCAATTTAGTCCCACTACCCATTTGATTCTTTTGGATCCTGACTAAGTGGTAGGCTTGCACTCATTTGAGTCTCCGCCTTGGCTCTCACTTTTAAAATTGCACCTAGCTGACACATTGTTCTTTCCACTAATTTGGACTTTTCAATAGAAAATTTGTCCTTCTTTGGGACTTAGACACGGGGAGGGCTAGCGCTAGTTCAGGGCCTTTCTTTAGGCCGCGCCTCTAAAGATGCATCATTGAGACATGTGAAGGCTTCCACCGAATATATTACACTTATTAGATTTGGGCCCACTCTGTCCCCCTTTATGACTCTAACCACATGGAGAGCCCATTCTCATTTGGAAACCCACTCTTTGGACCCAACCTTGGTGTTGCACTTGGTGAGACACATGGAACCCTCTGCAGCTCTGTGACTTTTTAACGTCCGATGAGGCCTCCCTTTAGACCTACTTACTACGTGGCGAGCCGACACTCGTTTGGGACCTCCTTTCAGGCTTGACCTTTGAAGATGCACCATTGATGCTCATGAAACTTCCGCTCATTTTTATATACTTAGCTGATTTGGGCCCGAGTGAATGTTGCCTTTCTCCATTGTTCTCTTGTTCACCTCTGGTCTCTTTGGGTTGTTTGATCCTTCTCCCGACCCTACCCATTCATTATCAAATCCACCCACCCCTTGGTTTAGGATCAATTGTGATCTCGTAAGACTAAACCAACCCTTCATCTTTCTCTGTGTTGGGGTGTGTTTGATCAATTTTTCCTAAAGGGAAAAATTTGTCAACAATTTGGCGACTCGCGGGATCACCTGTCTCGCAGGTGAACATATTAGTTACTTGTTTTATCCATTGGGCATAGAGTCATGGGTGGTGGCACGATCTGGTCCTATTTTTAAACCTAAATCGACACATGCACTTGGTGACCTTGAACTTGTACCGTTGTTCTGGAAATGGACTCCTCAAGATCTAACTTTATTTTTTCTATATTTGTTCTATTTTAAAATTAGCAACTTTTATGACAACTATGTGTCTCTATGTTGTAAATGCTAAAGGGCCTGGCATTCACCTAGAGGCACATCAAACTGTATAATGACACAAACCTGGAGCAACAAAACATGTGCCAGAGCACTTAGGGAAATAAAACCTATGCTACAACAAGACAATGTGCACACACACTTAGAGAAATTAAAATTCTATGCTAATATTTACAAGGGTGAAACCTTCCTTTTTAGTAGCAATGTTTGAGATGGATCCCATTGACCGAATTGGAAGTTCCTCTCCTTCCAATGTAGACAATTAGAAGGCATTGCTACTTTTACATCCTATGACCATGTAGGGGCCACTCCAAATGGCATCAAACTTGGAATGCCTTCCCGGTTTTCCCGATCTGCATCCCATTTCAGAACTAAGTCCCCTTCCTAAAAGGTCCTTGCTCTTTCTTTCTTATCAAACCATCTCTTAATTAAGGTTTGATCCTTTTCCATTGTTTGAACTACATGTTCCCTGATTTCTTCTAATTCAATCAGCTCTACATACCTAGCCTCCATTGGTTCAAACTCAGACAACTCCAACTGCTTCATGAGCTCTAATGTGGGAAATTCTAATGATATAGGCAACACTTGCCTCTTTCCCATAGACTAATTTGTAGGGAGAATTACCTATTGACCTCTTGGGGGTGACTCTATCTACCCAAAGAGCTGATTTGAGTTTTGTGTGCCAAGTTATTTGATTCTCATCAAGAGTCCTTCTGATGATTCTCAAGCAAGTTCTTGTTTGTGGACTCTACTTGGCCATTACCTTGAGGGTAATAGTTTGAAGAGGTGTTGAGATACACCCCATTCTTCATCCCATTCAGTATTTTGGCACCAAGGAATGCCATTGCATTTTTTGAAATGATAGTAGCAGGGGCACCAAACCGTGTGATTATCCCTTCATAGAAATCCAAGATGCTGGATTCATTTGCCTCCTTAAGTGCCACTACTTTAGTCCACTTGGTGAAATAGTCAGTTGCTTTGTGACTATCCACTTTGGTCCATGCCTTGAATTTGGGTTAATCACTCGAATGAAATCCAATCCCCATTTCATGAATGGTTTATTTACTAAAATCGGGTGAAGTGGTAGGGCTGCTTAACCTTTTATTCCCTGTGAAGAATGCACACTTCTTGCACTTCTTAATCCATTAGTAGTAATACCTAAACACCATAGGCCAATAGTAACAAACCCTCATAATTTTGAGTGTTGTTACCCATGGAACAAAGTGGCCTCCAACTTCTCCATCATGGAACTCATGCAATACCTTCTCAATTTGGCTTGTCCCGATGGACCTCAATAGAACACTGTTGATGTCCTTCTTGAAAAAGACACCACCAATAAGCACATATGGGATGACTTGTAATCTGAAGTATCTCATTTTTTATTTGTTCCATTATGGAGGGCACAAACCTATTTGGAGATAATGCACCAAGGATTGAGTCCAACATGGAATGGTTACATTGTTAGCTAGATTCTCTGGATCATCCTCCAGTAGTAGGACAACCTCTTCTTCTCCTTTTGACATAATTTGTTGCTTGGAAGCGAGCCACTCACACATACCTTTTCTACGAACCACCTTGGTCACTTTTATTTTAATATCATACTCCATTACATGAGTGATCCAACTTGCTCTCTTCTCATTCAAGTCCTTGTTTAGGAGAAAGTCCTTGACACCAACATGAGACACTAGCAGTTGAATCTTGTTGTTTGAGACCAAGTGTCTGAACTTCTTTAAACTCCTAATGACAACAAGGACATGCTTTTCAATGAAATAATACTTTACCTCATAATATTTCAAGCCCTGACTAAAGAAGGCTATGGGCTGTTTTGAACCTTCATTTTTAGGCTAAACCAAGATAGTCGAGATCATGTCTAACCCTCTAAAATCATACAACATGAAGTCCTTTGAAAATTCTGGGTTAATAAGAGTTGTGGCCTGTGATATTGCAAGCTTGATGGCCTCAAAACTATCTTTGCCTTTAAGCATCCATTTTAATGTGAGACTCTTCTTTAGCATCATCATTAAAGGCTTTACAAGAGTGAAAAATCAGGCACAAATCTGTGGAAAAAGTTTATCCTTCCTAAAAAGCTTTGGAGGGATTTCTTGTGATGTGGTAGTGGTAGTGTTCTAATGGCTTCAATTCTTTTAGAGTCAATTGTCAACCCTTCTCTTGAGACAATGTGGCCCAAAAACTTGCCCTCATGTGCTAGAAACACACATTTCTTTGGATTCAATGATACTCTGAACTTTCTAAACCTTTGAAATACTTTCCTGAGGAGAAAGAGGTGGTCTTTTGTGTTCTTTGAAATACCAACACCATCTTGTTGATCAAGCCATTGAATACCATATCCATAGCTCACTGAAAATTTTCTCCGACATTGGACAATCCAAATGGCATCTTCTTGTAAGCATATGTGCCCCATTTTGTGGTGAAGGCAATTTTGTACTGATCTTTCTCTTTCACTATTATCTTATTATAACCTGAGTAGCCATCTAGCAATGAAAACCTTTCGAGCCATTACAACTGCAAGATCTGTTCCATTAATGGAAGTGGATAATGATCCTTGAGTGATGCTTTGTTCAGATCATGAAAGTCCACACACAATCTGATTTCTCCATTTCTTTTCCTCACAGGCACCAAGTTTGTAACCCAACTTGAATGCTTGATAGGGAAGATGATGTTAGCCTCAATTAGCTTGTTCAACTCTTTTCTCATGAGAGGTTCAATGTGAGGTTTACTTGGCCTTTGCTTCTATCTAAAAGGCTTAGATCCTGGATCCAGCTTGATAGTGTGTTGTGCCAACCTTTGGTTGAAACCTCTTAAATCCTTATAAGTCCAAGAAAATACATCTGGGAATTCTTGACAAAGTTAAATGAATTCTAATTTTTATTTTTTGAGTACTTACCTTTCCAATTCACAATGTTTTTCCTTCATCTATGGAAATGAAATCTAAATATTCACCCTTTACCTGAATATTTTCTTTCTCCTTCTAGAATTGATCATTTGGGTTGAAGATTGACTCCAAAGTTACAAGGCCCTTTAGTAATTTGTTGGTTCTCAGCTGCACCACTTGGTCACCATAACGATGTTCCAACTTTTCCTTGTTTCTAGAGGAGAACTCAATTCTTCTTGTAGGAAAATGACAATTTGATTATCATTCTTAAAGACTTGCAACTTTTTTTGTTATCTGGAACAGATGGTCTTACAACCACTTTAATATGGGGCTGAGATTTCTCACTCTTGATACTCTCTACTACATCAAATGCTGCCCCAATTGCTGCCAATATGTTTGTTGCTTCATTCTTCTTCCTTGGGATGGAATTGATGCTAAATTATTTGAAATATTCTATGATATCCCATACCTATTCTTGTAGTTTCTTAACAGATCATTATTAGCAGCATTTTTCCTTGGACTTGATTCATAACTAGCTCACTATCGCCAAACACTTGTAAATTTTTAATCCCTCTCTTTCTTGCCGGTGTAGTCCTTTTATCAAGGCTTCATACTCTGTTGTGTTTTTCGAGAAGAAAATTAGAAATGGAAGGCAGTAATATTTCCTACCTTGAGGTGAAAAGAAGCATAACTCCTCTAGCTCCTTGCCTACTTGAGCCATCAAATAATAACTATCATACCTCATTATCATCCATGTGGTTTGGCTTAGTGATGTTAGGAAGAGGATGATTCTCCTCATGCAAACAATAAACTCCTAGCTCAGATTCCTCCATTTCCTTGTAAGGGTCAAAATCATGCCTCTTATTTTCCCATTCATCGAGAGTTAAGTCTGGATTACACCCAACCTTGGTATCTACCTCATAAGTGCTTGGGAGGTATTCTTGATCAAAGGCTAAACAATTTGCATTGATTGGGCTAGGTACATGAGGTTCAATATGGAAATTTACAATGGGCTCAGATCTGATCGTAGCCTTAGCCTTATATCTTTTTCTAAAGAGCATGTGCGACCAATCAGCAAAAAAATACCCTCCAATTTTAGTAGTGAACTCTCTTGACAAACACAATGCAAAGTGTGGTGGCAAGTATATGACTGATACATTTTGCAGGAGGTCACATTGGGGCATGTGTGAAATGTGAGGTTTAAATCCTTGATGACTCCAACCTTTTTACCATTGTCCCATCCAATTACACTATGCCCTTGGAGATGACTTCATATTGAAGAACCAGCTGATTGGCTATTTGCTTTGGCATGACTGAGCTACTTGCTCCCAATCAATCATGCAATTATGTAACAATTTGTCCCCAATGATCAATGAAATGTAGAAAAAAGGGGGATTCATATTCTTACCTTGTTTTCCTCCATAATTTCCTCCAGGTTGAGTTGTATTGGTAAGAACTTTCTCTTGTTAGTTGGGGGGTTGATTTCAAATTGACCAATTGGCCATAACACCCTTGAAAAGGTCTCTTTGTCCTAGGATAGCAAATGATCCCACATTGAGATGTTTACATTTGTTTAATTATGTTAAATGGGGATGAGCTATCTTTTTTCTACCCCTTTCCTTACACATTCTTCTCTTGCATATGGGTCGTTAAAAATGGTGCCTAAGAGGGTCTGGAGGGTGGCTTGGGATGATTACACACACACTCGGAGTTTGAAATTTGTGGGGAAATAGAGGGTTGTGGACCATTTGAATTTGATGATATCCCCTCTCCAATATACCTCTTCTTGGACCATGTATTTACTGCCACACTATGAGAAGGTGTTTGATTCATACCACATAATTCTTTAGCCTGCCAATTGACAAGCATGGTTTCACTTAGAGGTGCCTCTTTCTAGGTTTCTTGTAGCTGATTTTCCTCTTTACTAGGCTCTTGGGACACACCAATGGTTTGTACCATTAAGGCCTAGTTTAGTGCACCATTGAAATGCATTGACTTGTTATGGGGTTGATTACATGGGAAACACCAATCATATTCTTGAGCCATGTTGTTTTGTGTTAGAACCAAGGCCCTCGATATTGAAGTTACATTTGGATCATATGGTCGGAAAGGCTTAGCAGCTTGAGGTTTCCCTTGGTTTTGGTTTTTATTTGCAGCCTAAGTTTGTGGTCTATTTTACTTGATATGTGGGTGTAGCTTGATATTGAGTTTGAGGTTGATACGGCCTAGAACTCTAAGCTTGTTGTCTCTTGATAGTTACTATCTCATTTCCTAGGTTTTATAGTTGTTTCATAACCATTTGTAGCTCTTTTGAGGTGCTAGAAGATGAAGTGGAGGCTTCAGCTGAACTCTGATTCCTTGGAGTAGGTATGGGAGCTAATTTGGGTCTTTGACTAGTGCTTGGAGATGTTAGTTCTTGATATAGAGGTATAGGTGGTCTAGGTACAAGTTTACTAGCCTGAATTAAGCAATTTTCAACTCTAATAGAAATTTTATATGAGGCGGGTAAATCCCTTCATCCCATTGATTGAATCATCATGGCAATATCATAATTTAAAGCTCTAAGGAAGTATAGAAAATAACCTTCATCTATTGGTCTCACGGCCACCATATCCTATCCCACGTATTGGAATCTAAAGTTGAAATCAGTCAACTTCTCATTAGGAGCCCTCTTGATGGTTGTCAAATGTTCCAACAAGGATAGATTATCTCCCTTCTCTCCAAATTGATTGTGGAGAGTTGTGCACAAATGGTCCCAGTTATGGATGGATCCTATGGTTAGACTCATGAACCACTTGTAAATCTTTACCATTAAAATATGAAGCCAACAACTTGACTGTAACATCCATTTCAATGATCTCATGAATTGCATAGACATTTAAAATATCCTGGATGTGGTCAATTGGAGTCATCTAGTTCTCTCCAGTAAAATATGGAATGCTCTTCTTGCTTTCTGCTAGAACTAGATTTTGTGTGCTTAGATCCAGTGGGAATGCTACCAAAGAAATTGACGTAGGGGTTTGGCTATGCCATCCTTAATGCTCAAAGGAAATCTAGTTGATTGAATGAAAGGCCTACCAGGTGGAGGTGTCGACAATGTCTTGTTTTGTGGAGATGGAGACCTTTGGGCTCTTATTCCTCTCCTTACTCCTTATGGGGATAAATGTAGATAGAAAATAGTCCCTCCTCTCTAGTTCTTGACCTTGTTTGTATTCTTCTCATGAACTTGAAAATCTTGGACCGTAAAAACCAGTGGGTTCTACCCTTTTAGAGTTTCCAGGATGTCCAATTTTAGAGCTTCTTACAAGCTAGGAAGTTACAACAGGTGCACATCAATCTTGTTGTAGTGAAATGAAGACTTTTTCCCACCACGCGTGCCAAAATTGTAGTTACTGAAAATCATGCACACCCACAAGTCAGTAGCTTGATGAGTTAATATCTTCAGTGTGACTACACAACATGGAGCATCTCTCAAAGTGTGGGACTTTGAGATTTGAGAGAGATCTCTGGATGAAGGCTAGCTCCTATTCCTCTGTTCAAGTGCACACATTTTGATTGCAGAGGTCTATCCTAAATCCTATTCTAATTTTCCAAGGAGATGGAGTTGAAGAGAATGCATGAATTAAAACCTAATCTAATAGAGGTGATGCACCAAAGGAATGTTGAACATTTACACTACCTTTAAACACAAACCATTAAAATGTAAAAAAATATCCATACATAGATGACCAAGATTGCAATGAGGGATCACAACGAAGCAATAAAACATAAGAGAGGGCTGAAATCATCCACATACTTATTATATTACTCGAAGAATTGATACAATGCATTACAACAACCAAGAGGTAGAAATTGCATTACAATTTGGATGGAGGGGTTCAAGACTCCACAAATTCACTGCAGAGTAGAGAAAAAGGAAGGTGAAAAGCAAGAATGTCCAAACCCTTGAAAATTTCCCTCTTGATGGTTATATAGGAAGAATGAGAGAGAGAAAAGGAGGAAAATCCAACCCTATTCCAACTACCCCTGAAGGAGCATTGAATTCCCTTATAACAATGATGAATCTTGATGTAACACCCATTCCCCATCATTCTTCCTTGTTAATCAAGAGAGGAAACCATTCTTCATCATGGTAGTAGGTGAGAAACTTGGTGGCCTCTGTAATAGAGAGTCGAAGCATTATTGGTGGCAGGTGAGTAGAAGGTGCCTAGAGCTCTCTAAAACATCCCCTCTAGCTCGATTCAGAACTTCTGATCAAAAGATATGACTACCTGAAGGAATTTCAGGTCTGGAGTTTGTTTTTACAATCCACGTGGTGGCCATGCAGATCTCATAGTTTCATCCGCTCCTCTTCGTTCTTGAAGTTGCATCGAAGAGACACATAGTGGCTTCCACAGCCTACTCTCTATTTATTTTGTATTCTACCTAAGCCTTCTTCTATTGTTCGATACACTATACCCTACCTGAGACACATGGAGGCTTCACGCTCATTTGGAAACTACCTCCAGATTTTATCTTTGAAGTTGCGCAGATGAGGCACGTGGAGGTCTACGCCTATCCTTCTTTACTTTTCAATGGCTAGCCCTTCCTTTCGGTCCCTGGGACATGTGGAAGGCTTGTGTTAATCTTAGTCTCCACTTTTGGTCATGCTTTTGAATTTTCATTAATGAGACACGTGGTTTCATCCGCCAGTTCTTCTATACTTAGCCGATTCAAGCCCGCTGCTCATTTGATTATGTTGGACTCTAACTACGTCATGATTTGCACTCATTTGAATCTTTTCCTTGGTCTCTCACTTTTAAAATTATGCCAAGCTAACACATGGTTCTTTCCACTCGTTTGGACTTTTTAACGGCCAACTATGTCCCTCTTTGGGCATTAGACACGTGAAGGGTTGGAGCTAGTTCAAGATCTTTCTTTGGCTACGCCTCAAGATGCACCATTGAGACATGTGGAGGCTTCCACCGACTCTCTTATACTTAGTCAATTTGGGCCCGCTCTGTCCCCCTCTTTTACTCTGACCACATGGAGATTTCATGCTCATTTGGAGACCCGATCTTTTGACCCAAACTTAGTGTTGCGCCGATGGGACAAATTGAACCCTTCGTGGGTCATGACTTATCAACAGCCGATGAAACCCCCTTTAGACCCCGATTGCGTGGCAAGATGGCACTCATTTGGAACTTCCTTTATGGTTTGACCTTTGAAGATGCATCATTGAGGCACGTGGCGATTCCACTGATTTTTCTATACTTAGCCGATTTGGGCTCGATTGAATGTTTCCTTTATTCGTTATTCTCATGTATGCGCCTTTGGTTTCTTCGTGGATTTTTCTCCTTCACTAACCCTTCCCTTTATTTTTGAATCCTCCCACTCCTTTTTTGGATCGATTTCAAGCTCATGGTCGCAAGACCGAACCCTTGATTTTCTTTTGTTACGGGGCTTTTGATCAAATTTTCCTAAGGGACAAAATTTGTCAACAAGGACCAATATCGATACCAATTTTTTAAACTATGACATTGATAGGGGGTGAATCGGTGTCTTAAAAAATTACCTTCTTAAATCTGATATGATAAAACCATAAAAACACAAGAAAATTGCAGAGATTACACAAGGTTTAATGTGGGAAACTCAAAATACAAAGAAACTCCATTGTAACTATGAACTATGCTTAGGATTTATTTTTCCTACTTCTATTACAATAGTTTCAAGATTGAGCTTCAACTCAATCTAGAGCTGCAACTCCTCAATTTGACCAATCTGCTACGTGATGTAAAGGCTTCAACCCCTATCATTCAATCAGCTTCTACCAATATTTAGTGAGCTTTAACTCATAGGGAAGCTTCAACTCCCCAACTGCTAAGCTGCCACTTAGACTTGTACAAATAATTTAGCCACCATTATTTTGTTGTCTTCAACAAATGATAATGACTTCTATATTTTCTCACTTTGCTTCATCTTCCCCTTCACAATTTTCCCCACGATACACTCTCTTCTAATCATATGCCTTCATCAATCTCTTATCACCTATTCTCTAACATCTTAAATCATCTGAGTTTGATACACCTTGCTGATATGTGCCTCTAAAGGTGTTCTCAATTTAGTATGCTTGCTCATCAAATCAATTTCTTCATCATATCTTTCTGTCACAACTTTTTCTTTCTATCTTTTATGATATCAACAACTCTCCATCCTTTGACGTTTTGATTCACATAATCAACCTCTCGAACCCGTTGTTAGTTATTTTCATCACAACCTTTGAACTCGAACCTCATATTCTTACTATATTATTTAAAAATAACATGTTTCATAAGTTACTAAACCTTCCAATTCAAACATTGTTTTCATTTCAAATTACACACACTACTTAATCATCTGTAGTCATATCATTACTCATCTCATCCAATTTCATATATTCTTACATTCCCCATTATAACACAAAGACAAGATAGTCTTTTACACTTCTTTTCGACTATTTTAAACTTCACTTCATTCCTCAAGCTTTTATTCCTCAAGGTTATCTTTCAATCATTGTTACTCTTGAACTAATTACACAAAAAAACATGTAATGACTATTCATAATTTATAAACTTTTCTAAAGATCAAATATCTCTCTCATCTCATGTTTTTCTTCTTGGAGTTCAATCAAATTATCTTTATTCATAAACCTTTTATTTTCCCTTCAAGAGTTCGAGCTTCATTTTGTAGTACTAACTTCTCATATGTCACCTTCTTTGCAAAATACATGAAATTTTCCTTTCCTATTCCTCAACAAGCTAAGAAGATTGTAACAGTTCATTTTCACAAGAACATGTGTCTTTTAGTCTTCTACAAATTGAACCAATTGGATATCTCAAGATTTTGGAGTAAATTGGAGTTTTTGAACTTCCATATGATGTTATTCTAAATTCCCTTTTATTGAAACCTCTTCAAATATAATTTCTATGAGGCTTAGAGGATTTTTAAGGACTCTAGACTTCTTTAATACTCCAAAAAATTACAATAAGAGTTTTTGAAAAAGAACAAATCTTTCAAAAAGGTGATAAAATTGGTTTTCTCAAGTCAATTTGTGTTGTCACAATATTTGAAGTAACAAACATGTGTTAACCAAATTTTGAGCTTGTTCAAGATTTTGAAGGGATACCCTAGGCAGAAACACTATATAAACCCTTTCCATAGAAGAAAATTGTTTGAATTTTCTCAAGGATGCACGAAATATATAGAGTATCATTTCTCATTCTAAGCATGGTTTGGAAAGAATTATTCTATAAACTTCTCTCGGTATGTTTCATCATTTGTTTAGATTCCTTTTGGAACTGACTCATAGGACCTTGGCAAAGATATCCTTAAACTTTCACGAGATTTTGTTGATTATTTCGTTCTATTCGAGAAAAATATTTCCATGATAACCCTAGTTTAGGGTTTTGCATAGTCCTATACCCGAGAAGGAAAATAAAACCATTTATTCAATAATATTTCATGAAAATGGAGTATAAAGGATTTTGAGTGTTCTAATAACATATTTCTACCTTTCTAAAGTGATTAGATGAATTGAAATGATGGAAATTTTCTTGAGAGGATTGTCGTTTACATGTACAATTCAAATATAGACTTTACTGTTGATTAAATAAGCAATAAAAATTGATGAAAGGCATAGCCATTTCTCGACCAGATGGATATAGTTAGTGTTACTTCATGGGACCTTGAAACTCTTCAGTTTTAGGTGATACAAGTCTCATAGAGACTAATTAAGGTCTAGATTTAGCATGGTATTCACTAACAGAAATGAAAACATTCAATTTTCATCCTTGAGTCTAGGAGGACTAAAAGAAGAAGCTTATCATTTCTAAACAAATCAACCCACAACTAAAAAAAATTCACCATTTCCATCTATTTACTCTGTCTCAAGGATATCACACCAATCAATGCATTGTTGGAACAATTATGCATTAGTCAAGTGTTCTTCGGGACAGTCTTGCCGACCATAGTTTTAATGAATTACTATGCTAACAAAACTTTAGAATGTTCACATACATTGCCATGTTCATATAGAATATGTATGAGCATTCATTGATCACAAATTCCATTCACTACTAGAAGTAGGTTTATTTACCCACAACGTTTTCCAAAAAATAATTGTTTTGTCAAAAATTTGTGGATTATCAACAATAAGTGAATAGATTCTATAAAATATAAAGTAGATATTCCACAATTTCATAAAAGCAAAATTTAAACTTGTGAAACATTCACATTTTCAAATTTTCTTTGCCAAAAATCTGAAATGTCTCATTCTATAATATCCATAAAATGTAAAAGTATATTTATTATAGATAAAATTAACTTTAAGAATTCATAATATCAATAAAATTAATCATGAATCCAATTCTTACCATTTGTAAGGTTCATTTTTGATTTGTAAAAAGTCTACACCTTTTAAAATATTATTATTGATGAATTACAAAGTGTTCAATACATGTATTGTGTATGATCTACACGATTAGAAATAAGCTTATTTATTCACAATATTATCCACAAAATAATTTTCTTATAGAAAAATGTGAATTATTAACACTAAATGAATTTTTTTCCAAATACAATGTAGGGAATCCGTAATTTTACATTTTCAAGTTTTAAACTATGGAATATCTATTATTATTTTATTGTGGACAAACCACATTTTCACCTTGTAGTTTGAAAAATATAGGCTTTTGAAACTCCAATTATGGATTAAATTTTTCTTCTTCTTGTTAAGAATTATTTTAAACTATATATCTAAGATTTATATTGTTGTCAAATTTTCACACATAAATTTAATATTTAATTAATAATTTTCATAAAATAATTCTAACTTAAATTAATATAAAATATTGATAATATATAAAAGATAATTAAATAACTAATTAATTTAGTCTGCAAAAATAATATATCTACTAGATAAATATATTTAAATAATTTGCATGTTAATTTCCAAGTATAACATGCAATACTAATTAAAGATTCATGTGCCACATAAGGGATGAATCCTTTTTTAGATTCTATAGACTCGTGGTTTTAGTGTAATATATTTGAAATTTTCATATTAAAAAAATTTAGTTACCACCGTCAATCCTACTACACGGATTAGTCTGCAAGGAATCATTGCCGTGGATTTCAAGCTACACGGATCAAGTAAAAATATCATTAGTTCTCCATCAATATATTGAACGATTGAGATTTATTCTCTAATTTTGTGGTCAAGAAACTGAAACAGTTTCACTTTTAAATGAAAGGGAACGATGCAGCCCTCTTTTAGGGGTTTGTTGATAGATATGATACCCTACATCTGATCTTTATGATTTACAGAAAGTGACGACCAAGGTACAGTAATTTTTTGGAATACCAATGATGAACATATTTGGATGCAACTATTTAGTTCCTATTTCTCACGGTTATGATCTATTGTATTTGTTCGAGTTTGTTGCTAAACATCTTTTTTTTTTTTCTAGAGGGCAAATTTAACAACAGGTTTGGAAGAGGAGTATCCAATTATTTTAATCCTTTTGTAATGTGGCTTATGCTAATATTTTTGTTTTGTCTCACGAGTCATTGTGCATATGGGAAGAGAGTGAGAATATTTTTTCCTTTGTTAAATAGATTCAAAAAAATTGTTGCTTTCTTTTGAAAAATAAAAAATAAAGAACATAATATTATAAAATATTATTTGTGGAAGATGATGAATGATTCTATAGGTATGATAAGCATATCTTCCTATAAATCTACATGCAGTAGAAAACTTGCATGCTTCTAGTTTTGTTGTTAAAACACAGAATCCTCATTTAAATTACATGAAAATTAAGAATATAATCTAAATTTACAATTTAAATAATATTGAAATTTCAAAATTGGTATTTTGAAAATATATTATAAATCTTAATATTTGATCTTTTATTTAAATTAATAATGACCATTATTTTTAAAAATTAAATTAGAAAATATAAAAATTAAATTAATAAAATATATTTATAAGATATTGATATTCATATTTAAAATATTTTTAAAAATTAAAATTAGAAAAAATTAAAGTACAATTGGTACATTTATAAAAAGTTAAATCAAATAATTATATTTACAAGATATTGATATTTATATTTAGAAGATTATTTTATTTTATTGAAACTCATGAAAATAAGTTTATGATGTTTTGCTATCACAATAATTGATTTTTGTTAATGTCTCAACTTGTTGATTTTGTAGTAAAGTCACAACTATTATATTTATTGTAATGTAACAATTTTTAATATATTTTTTAAATAAAAAATATTTTTTATGTGGTTATTTCCACATGTTTTGCATTGTAGTAATATCTACAACTTTCCTACAATTTAAATTTCCACAATAAATTTGTGGGTGGAATCCACAAATTTGAATTCCAATTTTATCTCTTTTATCCACAACAATATTCTAGAAAATTTGTGAATAAAGGACCCAATATCTTGTAGTGATTTGAAACAAATATGCATGCATTAGACTAAAACATGGTGTTAGAAGCAAGTTCATGTACCTTCAAGAAACAAAACCTTCAAATGCATTCTAAGCCTAAGAAACATAATTAATGAGCCAATAATATACTATAGATGTGATAAAACAAGACTTGGAGTCCAAATTCACATTTTTTCTTTTATCGATTTTATGCATAGCCGGGAGAGAGAAGAACTACTCCACCAAACTTGCTCATAACTTTTCAACCACACATCCTTTTGAGAAAAATATTTTTACAAATGATTTTTATGTGAATTTAATTCCAAAATTACTTCTATGATTTATTCGAAGGATAATGTATAATTTTTTTTGAATGCTAAGAGGCCGATAACTCAAAATGAGTTTATCAAAAAGCTTGTTTTAAAAAAACTCACATAACTGGAAAAATGACGTAACTTTGATCTGAAATTTTGCGTGAAGCATCAAGACACCTTATCTATCGTCTCCTATAATTTATATAAAATTAAAATTTTAAATTTTTATATCCTATATCATTTGCATGCTTGAACACTATTTATTATCAACACTATGTTTGACCAATATACAAAATCCGACTCTTGAAGTTAAACTGAGTTTAACCTTTTCTCATAAATTCTGTAGATTCTTTGTTAACACCTCTTCCATGATTTTTTAAAACTTCACCATCATGTTTGAAATTTATTGTGTGGAATTCATGTGGTAAATTTATAGGACATGAAGTGAGGTAAGGAGATTGTACTCACTATCCGTTTCTTGTTAATAGAAAATATTTCACCATGGTTTTTCCCCTTTTGGGTTTTCAACATTAATGTTGACATTTGTGTTAAATTTAATTTTATCAAAATTTATTTTTAATATTTTGTGTAATATTTAATTTAGTTTATT
This sequence comes from Taxus wallichiana var. yunnanensis, assembly GCA_018340775.1. NCBI lineage: Eukaryota > Viridiplantae > Streptophyta > Pinopsida > Cupressales > Taxaceae > Taxus > Taxus wallichiana. The sequence goes on along the minus strand of CM031242.1, from coordinate 585,646,802 downwards.
TAATTAATATTCAAATTGGTTAATATTTTTAACCCCGATACCTCACAATGAAGAAGTTGTTCACAAAAATTAGACTCAATTTGTACCTGGTTAGTATCCACAATATTATTATCATCGAGAGTAAAGGCATCCGAATACTTATTATCTTGGTCAAGGATGCAAGGATTGCTTGCAATATACATTAGAGATAAGGCCATGGAGTTATGATGTTTGCCAATAGCAGGAAAAAGCTCAATATATTCAATGGTCTAATTATAAAATCAATAACTACTTCTAGAAGGTCATATGAGAAAATCATATGCACTTTGAAATAGTAGAATCCAATGAAGAAGGCACACCAACATTACCCTTAAATTATTATTAGGCCTAATAAACAAGGAATATATCCTAACTTAGGTTAAGGATTTAACAAAAATAATACCACAAAAATATTTAGCCCTTAATTAAATTTTAGGTCGGTTTAGTTAGGTTTATATTATATTTGATTATAGATCTTACGAAGATGTTAAAATAGAAACAACTTAGATTTGCAGCTTAGTTTTGATAGAAATAATATGTCATTCAACATAATCTACTATTAAAGGTATTAAATTTATGTATAGAGGAACTTAGATGATTTTTTATTACTTTTGGAGATATCTAGAATTCTGTAATATTGAATTAGGTGGTATGAACTTGAATAACCCTGAAAATAGAGCCTAGAACTATGAATCAACCTTGGGAATGATCGTAAAAAACTATTAGGGCCTTCCAATAATGTATTGATCCTACCGTATCATCTTGGACTTTCTCTAAATCATCTTCTATATCTTAATGTGGTGCTAAAATTTTTGTGTTTTTATGTTTCTTTCAAACACTAGTTGTCACACATGCAACGAGGATCTCTAAATGGAATGATTATCATCTAAAACTCTATTCATAGATGAATATTCCCCACAAAATAAACATTATAAGTGTTTTGGGCACCCACATTCGGTATTAACATTGCACTACTTCAAGAATCTTCAAACCACGCATCGTTCTCCACCTAGGATGTGATGTCAGATAGATCAATAATTTTTGGTATTTTCTTTGACAATGTTTTTTTAACTTCACTCTTACTACAATACATGGAGAGAGGATTCTCGAGTTATTGTAGATGACAGATATGGTTTCCTTGATTGATATTATTTCTTCAACTTGATATGTGTCCTTGCTTAATTACTTTATATGTGACAAGTATGAGATTTATGGATATTTGGATGCCTTTTGTAAGTTTATGATGTGAGTGCTCTAGTGCATTTCCTTAGGATATATAGGTTAGCAAATTTGGAGATAATTAATTACTTATATAGGGTTCCATAGATCATTTATCTAAGAAATTTTGACTTAAATGACATATAAGACCAAACGAAACATATCAATTTGAAAGTAAATTTATAGGACATGTCATTCTAAGATTGTATACATGGGTTAAGACTAGATATAAATTCTTGAACAAATTATGTCATGCTTTGACAAGTAGTAGGAAACATTTGAAATGAAGTTTAGAGATGAGAAAATGATGTTTTACTATTGTTTTGTGCACCGTATTTTAAGAATGTGTCAACATGTTAATGTGCGATGATAAAGAAGATAAACAATGAACCTCAATAAGTGCTAAATGGAAATAGAGAATAAGTATTCATCATCACAAGAGTGCATAGTCAAATCAATAATTTTCAAAGTGTAAATTACCAAATTTATTTTTCTACATTAAGTGTTAGAAACACATAGACTATTTTAATATAATTAACTTCTAACATCAATTATACATGCCCAAAATAATGCATTCACAATTGAAATTATTTAAATAGTTTATAAGTAATAATTACTTACTCAAAACATGAGAGGAGAGAAATAATTAGATATTTAGGATGATTTACCAATGATCTAAAATGCATGGTGGTGAGAAAATATGATTTGCACCATCAATTTTATATTGGAAGTTTTGGACCTATAAAATAATTAGGGATTATTATCATACAACATTGTTATGGTATAGGATAGAATTATGCAATACTTACCTATAATTGCATAGTTTAAAACCACTAAACAACCTAGATTTACAATTTTATGTATTCGTGAAATTCCTAGAAATGATTTTTGTAGTATGTCACTCTTTCTCACATAACTTTTGGATGACCTATAATAACATGAAAAATTATAAACATTGGTAACTTGAGTAACCCTTCATCAAAAATTATCACACCTAGGAGAAAATATGTGTTTGCATTTGACACTCGAATATCCTAAGTGGTTGGACTTAAGGTCTGCTTAAGCAATCCCAGTCTGCAATACATGCCATCACTATGGGATTAGTCATCATGTATTTCTCCTAGGTGCTCTTTGCAAGTGTGTATAGCTAACCAATGCTAAGGGGTGTCTCTTGAAACCAAAACACCAACCTAAATACATAGTATTAAATTTACCCATTGTGGTAGTAGTCATATGTTTTGTGCCTCATATATGACCTAACCCATTATTGATTGAAACCCTTGTGAAATACTCGAGTGTATTTTCTCTTGACAAGACATAATCTATGATCTTTTCATACTTGAAATGGATAACTCTATACTCCTTGACTTGGTGAGCCTTTCAAATTTGTACTAGGGATTGACCTAGATGACATGTAATTTATTTAGGAATATTAAATAACCCTTTGAGGGATCTTGGAATGATATTTGCAATAAGAGATCGTAACAATGTTAGGTGAGTTATAAAGTGATAATGAAATTCTTATATAGCCTTCTATAGGAAAGATATTCATAAATTCTGACCCTAGTAGGATGAAATGTCATAATTAATTATTTGAAATTAAATTTAGAGTTATTGATTGTCAAAGGACATGACCATACAAATCGGCCAATACTGGACCCTAGTTATGGACCATTCTATATGTATTTCATATTAGAGAGATGAAAAGGTAAACTGAAAGTTGTGTCATGAATATCAAATGTTTAATACTAATTTTATTGAATAATATTCTCATAATTTATGACAATAGAAAGTGTAAAGATAATCATATTATATACTAGCTAGAGAAATGATGAAATTGGATTATGGATGTGAGAAATTTTCTCGGTAAGGATACATGGTAAAACTTGCAATTGCCTGCACAAGGACAACTTACTATATTTTAGTAAATACACATAGATCCATTTATAATGTCATGGTATATCATTTTAGTGAATTGTGTAAAAAAGGATAAGTTCTTCATAGGATTTCCTTTATATTCTCCTACTAGATTCTCAAAAAATGGAAATCATCAAAGAAACTAAGTCAGGAACATCATAGGCTAGACCTTCCTCTCTACAAATCTCTAAAAAGGGGGCACTTCATCTCCTCCAGTCATTCTCTCTAGTTTTCGATTCTAATCAACATTTGAGTTTCTCCTTTTACAAAAATTAGCAAATGAGCACTCCCAATTCTCTTACATCACTATAATAATTATAATTCTTTGAGGCACGATAAGAATAAGATATCCCCCTCTGCGTAATAATATGTGTATTCCTTCCATGTTTTTATTCTCTTTAAAACTTTTTTATAAAGTATAAAGATGCAATCCATATATATATTTTGATTTTAAGTTCACTCTATATCATAGAAATTAACTACACTATGTGTCATAAGTTGTTTCATAAAGCATGCTAACATAAAAACATTAGATAGCCACTATTAAGTGAATATAAATTATGTGTACACAATAAAGTATGTTTTTCCTTACATCATGCAATTTTCAAAGAAAAACTTAAAGGGTGAAAATGTATGAAATAAAATATGGTAATTTTTCCTTGTGCAATACCATTTTAAAATATTCTCCCTAACTAAAAAAATTCTTAGTTTTGGAATCCAATCAATTCATATCTCCATGTATTCAAGTGAATTTCGTATCTTTGAATTGTTCTATCTCGTCAATTCAAGGAATATTATCTAATAAACATATTATTTAACCTTTTTATTCATATCCAAACTTCCTATTTTACTTTCCTCCTTTTTATAATATAATAAAAAGCGTCATGATGTGCAATTTGTTCTTGGGTAACCTATATGGTCCTAGATATTTAATTTATCCAGCTCCATTTTAATTTTGAATATCTTCTTTACATCATTTCATCTTCCTATGGTTGGCTTTGTTAGAATATTTAACCTAGAGAAGCCTATACATGTAATTCATTATATTTATATAAATCACGGGCATTTTTAGAATATCCTTTTACAAATATCATTCCAAAATAACTCAAGGGTTCCCTAAACCTTAAAAAAATTTGCACACTAGTTAGAGAAGCCCTTACTATAGGTATGAAGTACTTGTTGGAGCAGAATGATTAAGTAGTCTGCCAACCCTTAATGTGTAACGACCAAAAATCACACACACGAACAACACGGTAAAAAAGATAGGATAAAATTTTTTTGACTTGCTTCGACACATAACACGACACAACATGTCGTCACAAAGTTACAACCAACTCTAGGAACCACTTGTTACGGGGATGACCATAAGGTCAGCACGGAAACGTTCACACCCAAAAGGATAATACACTTTTCTTTTTTTTGACAAGACAACATAGAAGCCCAACCACATAACACTCTAACAAATAGGGCCAACCACAATGAGATATTCTTGAGGGTTATTTATCTTAAAAAGACATCTTGCAATTATTAGCTTACGTTTTCAAGGAGGCTCAAGATATGATTCATAAAATTCATCTTACCAAGCTAAGTTTATTCTTTTTACACTGAGTAATCATCTTTAATCTTCTCTATTATGACATTTATTTGTTTAATTCGTTTATTTAGAGAAAGGGGTAATTTAATTTCACAAGGCCATCTATTAACACTTACGCTACTAGAACTTGTTCATGCCCATATGACAACATGGGTTCGCTTTCAACATACTTAAGAGAAGAAAGACAAGGCACCTTGGAAAAAGGTTAGAGGGAGAAGGTTGAGTTGAAATCATCTTCAAGACCTCATTAGCTATTACCAAGATATAATTGAAACTTGAAAACTTAACCAGAATTATTAAAGATTTTACTTAGGCTTTACTAAATGAGTTTTATAAAAATAAAACAATTTACCTTCTAATGGCTGAGAGATAGATTGTGTGGTTTCTAAATTGTTTTCTCCTGCTTATTAAATCTTATTATCTTCCAGATCTAACCATAGATTTCCCTTAAGTTCGTTTAAGAATTTCACCATAAAGGGATAGTGTTCATTAGTGTCGCTAGGGATATCAAGTTATAGAATTTTTACTTCACGAAGGATGGTTTCATTTTAATCACTCATGGAATTATTTTTTTCAAGTAGATCACCTCTACATTTATTTGTTGAATATAAAATTATTATTTTTGTTTAGTTTCTTTAAGGGTTAACCGACCCATTTTACTTTACTTATAAAATATTGTCACTAAGTCTTAGAAAGATTTAACTTAACAATTTAATCGTAGGGAAAAGTTTAACAATACTCATTTACGAACACGAAATAAAGTTACATCAACTCTTAGAATACCGATAATCCATTAAGGTCACTCAACAAGTGGTAAACAAATTTTCTTATATTTTCAATGATATACAGACAAATCAAGGTTCCAAAGTTAAGACGACATAATCCACGATACAAAACACTACGACATTGATCCTCTTCTAAAATTTCCACTAGATGTTATCAACAGTTGAACCATATAAAAAGGATTCATACAAAATAACTTCTCACTGAGGTTGATGTAAAAATCTACAAGTCTATCCCTCATCTACTCATAAAAATCCATCTGCAACAAATTTTTCCACAAGAGTTAGTTCGCGAGAACTGAGCAAGATAAGGCTACACAAAACCACCATAACTATGATCTAACAATACCACAAAAGGAAGCACTTTAACACAAGAAATGGGTTAAACCTCTAAACACTATCAACACATCAAGTTATAATAAAATCTCTAACATGCCAATCAAAGAAGGAGAAGACCTTGTACTTCAGTTAGGAGCAAAAGCAACGAAAGTAACAATCATATGAGAATGGCCCTTGGCCCTATAAGGAGAAAATAAACAATCTAGCAAAAAAAAATTCCCATCAAGTAAGTAATTAAACAATAATTACAAGATTGAGATTTGATATATATACCAACCATCTAGAAAATTTATCAAAGGTACCAAACGCATAGACTAAAATAATATATTTCTAAAAGAACAAGAGTTGATCGGCCCAAGAAAGGGGAACCACGGGTTTCAGAAATTAACACAAAAGGCCATGTATAATTGAGTTTCAAACCGGAAATCAATTAGAGTATACATACAACATAAGTTTCGAAGCGAAGGCAAGAGTACTAGTTTTGACCATTAACTACAAAGATTTTCCAATCATCCAAGAAGGGTCAAAGTCTTACAGGCTAGTAGCAAACACGCGAGAGAAGAAGGGAGTTCCGTCACACCAGAGTATACAATAATGTCATCAACAAATTTTTTATAACACTAAAGATTTGCAAACCTCCACTACAATACTAATGTTTGGTTAATTTAAAATAAATTACCCATTTCCCCAAAACAACCATATTTTAAGGCAACCCTTGGTAACACAGTCAACCGTCACACAAAGATACAAGCAAAATTTCTAAGTGACATTATCAAGACAAAACCGTCCGCTATGAATCCATAAGACTATCAAATGAAAGATGAGTTTTTCCCGAAGATTGATCACATTTAAGGAAATTTCCATCACAAAATATTAAGGTAATTACGTGCATAAAAACCGACCAATATTAATTAATAGCGTTAACATTACAAAGGAGAAATAATGCAAGTTAGGAAAAATAGAAGAGCGCCATCAACAACAATTCCGAGAGGGGGATTAGACCCAAGACTATTCTAGTGTCAACGAGGTACTGGATTCGCACAATGAAACCTCGAGCTTAGTTGATCCGAAAAGCTAGTTATGGTTCAAGTTGATAGGGATGGTCAAGGTACTTCTTGAGGATGGCCTTAAAAGCCTAGAAACAAGATGAAAGATAATATAAGGGTCTAAACACGCGAGACGGAAAACACATTGCACACAAACCTTTTCATTCTACAAGTTTTAATACCGAAACTCTAAGCTGGCTAGCCCAAGCATTGATCACACTAATCCTACAACCTTCCTTTCTCGATGCCAAGAGGTTATCAAAGGGACTTGCGAAGGAGCTAACAAAAACATCAAAAGACAAACTTGGGTGCTAGGGAGGAGCTTCATAGTTGTCGTAAACTTACTTCCATGATATCGAAAATACTAGTTTGATCCACATAATAACTTGCAACTCAATCGCAGAGGAGAATTAATACATAAACAAACAGACGAAGGTCTATCACTCAAGCAAGAGAAACATAACACCCAGGGGAGAGGGCACACGCATCCTTTCGACCAACATACTGACAACGATAAAAGCTAAAACAAGTAGAAACAAGCAGAAAGGGAAACCTCCCATCATGACATCCAACTGACAAATCAATGCAAGGAAAAAGTGGTTCGATTTTGCAATAATTTTAAATATAGTAACAGTAGAAGAGAGTAGAAATATCTTGCCTTTTTCTCCAGATTCAGTAGGTTTCACGGACACCACCCGGATCAGCAACAACAACCCAAGCCAAATTCCATTTTCTTCAAGCTCGTTGGGCGCCCAAACATCGACCATCCTCACGTTGGCGCAGGTAGGAGTTCACGGCCAGGGTGGGTGGTCTAAAATACTTGCCAACATCCTCCCAACACCGCTCCAAATTAGCCCTAGAACTTCTGTAGGCCCCATTTTTGGCAATTGAACCTGATCCTTCGTCATTCATCCAAACACCTCCACCATCTCCATATGCATCTGATTGATTCTGATTTGGACCTCCTAACCTTGGTGCTCTCATATTAGGAGCAGCCCTAGTCTGAGATGAAGCAAAAGAAGATGGCTTTATAACCAAAAAAATCTCTTGGTACAGACTCCATATCCATAAAACAGTCCCTAGACTTAGCATCCTCAATCAAGGCTGACGAGTCACTAGATTGCTTCAATGCAACTACTTTTCCCTTAACCCAAAGTGCTCTGCGAGCTCGTGCTAGTGCCACATTCATGCGGCGAATATCAGCTACAAAGCCAACCCCATGATTTGAAGCTCGGACACAAGACATAATGATTACATCACGCTCCTGGCTCTGAAAGGCATCTACCGTAATGATATATAAACCTTTTTCCTTCATCAGATTTGAGGACAACATCAAACTCTCGGTGCAAACATTTCAGCTGTAGCTTGAAGGTGTGATAATTCCAACAGAGATGTCTCCAGCATAGATCAAGGGGACTAAATCAGACCCCAACGCCTTTCCACTGTACAAAGACACTCCCCTGACGATTTCCCCATTACCCAAAATAATGTTTGCAGGGAAATCCCTGTCTAAAGTCCCCGCCCCAACTGTTGTCACCCATGGTGACAGATTGGTGATGATATGCCTCCCAGGACCTCGCCGCCTGCGAGTAGTAGACACAAACACACCCTCTCCAGCCCCAAAGGCACCCATTGCAATATTATCAAGATAATATGGCACAAAGACCCCCCGCCTACGTAAAGAGAAATCACATCCACACCATCTTCAACAGCAGTATCAAACGCAGAAGTATGTCAGAATCATAGCAACCAGACATCCAGCATACCTTATATGTTGCAAGCCGAGCTTTGGGTGCCATTCCTTTCGCTGCGCAACTCTGATAAGAAACAGATCCGCCTCTATGAGATCCTCTTCCATGGGTTACATCGCAAAACAAGCAGAAAGGTTTCAATAGAGAATCCTTGCAATAAACTTCATCAGTCTCTCCTGGTAACACTCTCACTGTCACATAGTCGATTTTGATAAACATATCTTGAAGGAGAAACCCGAATCTGAGGATGCATTCGATACAGAACAGAAAACAACATAGATGGACAACCTGCTTGCTGGGAGCGCTCACAAAGGCTTCTGCCATTCTGCAACATGCCTGCCGCCTGGCTAAACACTGATGCGGGTCGCTGCTATGTGGATATCCGGCAAGAACACACCTCGCAGCACCCAAGAAAATGGAGGAAACACGCCTACCTCACTCGCTGAAGCTTCATCAAAACCCACGCGCGCAGGAGGAACCAGGAAGAAGAAAAAAATGCCATGACAGAGATTTGCTGGCCTCTCTACCCACGCAACCAGGAAGAACGCCTCTCACACGCCACACGCAGCCCAACAAAAAGGAAAACTCACGCGGTCACAGAAGGATAAACAGGCAGTCAAACAAGAAACCAAGAAGATTTGCAAAATCAGAAATAATAAAAGAAGTGCGGCCACCAGCAAGAAGGACTCCACCGACTCCATCTCTCTCACGCAAGGTAGAAAAACGTGATACAAGATCACGAGACGCGCAGGTTGGGTGGTTGGGAGGAGACCAATGCATCCACGTGCAAAAAAGACCTGCCTAGTCGGCCAAGGTGGCAGTGGAGGGCAGGTGGCGTAAACGAGTCGATGCCCAACGGGCATTACATAATGTATATGGGTTCATCACTAATATATATGTTAATATTTAATAATATGAAATATTTATATTTCTATTATTAAATATGCTAACCTAGGTATATACTTTAGGTTAAATATTTAATATCATGAAATGATTATATTTCTAATATTAAATATTATAAACCTAGGTGTATGTGTCAACCATTTTAGGTTGAAAAGGTGGGTCGGGAGACATACCCGATCACCTTATATAAAAAGGACTTTAGGTCCTCATTTGATATATTCGAAATATATCAAAGGTGTGCAAATCAAGTGATTTGGTTTTACCCTTGGTAAATAGGGTTTCAAATGAGGAGGTGATCTTACTGGATGTAAAATAAGTTCTTTGAAGTAAAAGGTTATTTTCAAAGTGGTTTTTACCCTATTGGGGTTTTCCACTATAAATATTGTGTCACATGTGTTATTTATTTCCTGTAAGTATTTATTTATTTACTTATGTTATGATGTAATATTTATTTAAATATTTATTGTAACATTATATAATATGTAAGTTGATTAAATCCATATTTATTAGAATCTTCAAATTCTAACATGGTAATAGAGCAAGGTAAATTAAATAAATTAAGATCAAATGTTTTGTATTTTATTTATTTAATTTGTACATATTTTTTCAACCAACCCAAAAGGGTATTTAAAAGTATCTGGTCTCCTTCTTTTTCCCCAATTTATTTTGGCATTACATTTGTGCAATTAAACTCTCAATAAAAATTTTAGGGTTTTAAAATTTTAAATCCCTAATTTTTGAGGGGAGGAGATGTAATATGATATGATTCTTACTTTCATTCACATTTTGTAAATTATATGGAATTAATGTTTGTTTGTAGATTGATGTGTGCATAGGTGAAAGGGGCTTCAAATATTTACTGCGTGAAAATCATATATAAAAAATAAAAATTTATTAATATATAAAATAATTTTCATGTTTTCTATAATTTCAAATGTTTGTGGGTTAAATATTTCGAAGGTAAATTCATACCCTTGTTCTTTGGTCCCCTCTAAAAGGATTTGATTTCAAAAACTATAGTTTATAATTAATTTATTACTCGTATCCTATATAATTTGAAAACTATATTATTATTTTAAAATAAAAATATATATAATATAGAATAAGGTTTATATAATAATTTATATAAACATCATATTAAAATTTACATAGTTCTAAAAAAAAAAACTATATATCAAAATCCTTAAACCATATTAAAATTATTTGGGATTGAGGGAAGAGTCAACATACCATATTCTAAGCCTAAGTTTAAATCATATTTAAACTTAACTTATAAATCTAGGCATATATAGTTTTTTTAAAAAAAAAAAAAACTAAGTTTGAATCATATTTTATATATATATAATTAGTTTAAACCGCTTAAAATATAAATTTTATTAGATTTGGTTTATATATGTTTTATAAAAAAACTAAGTGCTTATTTTTTTTTAGTAAGGGGGTCCGTGTTTATCGCTTGCTATGAAGGGATAAATTTTTAAATCTTAATACTTATTAAATAAAACATAACATGCATCCCTAACCAATTATATTATCCATATAAGTGGGCAGCCCCATTCATTTATATCTTATAGTTTATAAAAACTATATAAATAAACCTATTAAAAGGTTTTATTTTATATAAGAGTGGGAGTGGAGAATAAAATGAAATAATATCTCGTATAAATGTGGAACTCTCAAGTATAAATGGAGAATTTTTTTTTAAAAAACGGATAGTTTATTAGTGACCCACGTGAAGTGTGGTAAATATTTATTAAAATATTGGTAGTTATAGCCACATAAAAGTTTTAAAGTTTTTATCTTGTAGGAATTATATAAAATATTTTACAATATTTGCATAGTTTTAAATATATGCGGGGTAAACTTAAGAGTAAATGAAGGAAGAGAAAAGTTCATGAAAATAGGGATTTCAATTTATTTTATTGGTTGGGTGAAATTACTTGTCCCCTCTAAAAATATGTAGGTTAAGCTATACTCTCACAAATCTACTTGCACTGGTAAAATTCTTTTAACTTGGTCTATGACCTTTAAACCCATTTAATAAGGGTTATGTGTTTTTTTATTAAAAAAATATTATAGTTTATAATTTTTATGAACTATATGTTGTTTTTTATTTACATTCTATAAACTATATACCTCTTTTTTAAAAAAGTGTATATATTTTTATATTATAAATTATAATAAGCTATCATAATGTATTAAAATATAACATCCCTAATATTATATAGAAGAATAAATTTTAGAATTTCACATTCTTGAAATACACAAAGAAGTTTTGGCTTGATTAAATTTGACGATCAAATGACCATCACAATAGACCAAACATAAGATAATATGACGGTCATTTAGACGTCAAATTTATGCTTGTAGATTCTAGGAAACTTTCAATGTGTTAAAATTGACGGTCAAATCACCGTCACGACAAACCAAAAAATAAGTCATTATGACGGTCATTTACGTGTCAAATTTAAGTTATCTGGATCTTTTCTACATTAATTTTTTTCATAGATTTGAAGTTATTATTCATCCTTAGGGGTCTCTTCTTCACTTCTATATGGTTGAAAATATTTTTATATAAATCAGGGGTATAAGGCATAGCTCTTTATATTGCGTGTTATTATTTTGATCATGAGAGGTTAATTATAATGTATTATAATGACAAAATTAGTTATGATCAAATAGTTTCTTTAGATCTATTAAATTTAGATCTGATTCTATTAAAATTTATTTTTATTATCGATAAATATGTATCTAACTCGTGGTACATTATATATTATAATGCGGTGTATTTTACGGGTTTAAGAAAACAATGGCATCTAGTTATTTTTGTCTTGACAAAACTCGGATATTAAATGAAACCAACTACAACATTTGTGTCAAAATAGAATTTATGGCAAGAAAACTCGGATGATTGTTTTGGATCTCGAGGTTGCTCCCACCACTCGTCAAACAACTATAGATAACATGAATGCATTCTTACAATGAATGCAAGAGACTCTTTCTATGATTATGTGTAACGTGAACAATGAGTACCTTCTACACATTGGTAATATCGAACATCCAAAAGAGGTATGGAAACAACTAAAATCCATGCATGAAGGATGCTTGGTATATCAATGATAGTAATGAGAGTATAATAGCTAAAGAAATTCAAAGAAATGGTTTGTATATTTTTGATGATTTCTCTCATACATCTTGTTTTATATCTCAGAGTTTGAATAATTCAAAATAATGGCATGAAAGGTTAGGACATGTTAATTATCAAAGCTTATATGAAATGTATAGATATAATCTAGTGAAAGGTTTACATGTGTTGTCTTCTTCTCTTGAAGTTACTTTATTAAATGCTTGTAAATGATGGTATTGATTTTGATTTAGTAAATGGTCATGATGATGTTTTGATGCTATAGATGTTTCTGAAACTCTTATATTCCTAGATAAGAAATTAAATTGGGCTCAATCTATGTTAGAAAGTTAAAATCCTATTAACCTTAGGAAAATGACCATAATCCATCATATATACCATGCATTAATTACTTTGTATGAACTCGAGTCATGAAGTATTATAGGTCTAGGTGGATATACAAAGTAAACTATAATGCTGATGGTAGTATTAATAAACATAAATCTAGATTGGTTACTTTAGAGGTTTCACTCGAAACCTGGTATTGATTATGTTGAGACATTTCCCGTAGCTAAAACAAGTATTGTTAGGGCCTTATTTGCAATTGCCACTCAATTTGGGTGGGAAATCCACCAAAATGGATAAGAAGTTTTTTTTGAATTGCGATTAAAAAGAAGAACTTTACATGTTTCAACCTAAAGGATTTGAAGAAACTGGAATAGAAAACTATGTTTTTAAGTTAAGGAATCTTTGTATTGTTTAAAACAAGCTCTTAGAGCTTGGTATGTGAAAATTATTTTTTTCTTTAAACTGTTAGGTTTTTTTAATTGTTCTCTTAACAATGATATATTCATTAAGTAATAAGTCTCACATATTCTCATTATATTTATATATTTTGATGATTTTCTTATGTCTAGTGATAATTCTAATTTAATTCATAGGATTAAAGAGAAATTGAAGTATTACTTTGAAATGAATGAGTTAGGTCTCTCACATCATGTTATTTGTATGATTGTATTTCATTCTATTGTTATTTTCAAAACACAATATGCTAAACCATTTTCTACTTCAATGGAATTTGGAATAAATATTGATCTTAAATCTTCATATGAAAAAGTTTGATCCTATTTTATATACGTTGTTAGTTGATAGTTTGATTTATCTAACTATAACTAGATCAAATATTTCCTATACAAAAGAGGAATTACTTCAAGGTTTATGAAGGAACCTTTTTAGAGATAATTGGAATCTTACAAAATTATTTTTTTGATATTTGAAAGGAACAATCAATTATGGGTTTTATTATAATAAGAATGAAAATGCTTTCTTATATGGATTTTTGATTCTAACCGTATTGATGTTGTGTTATAAAATATTGTGGATATGTGTTCAAGTTTTTCGGGTGTAGGAACCATTACTTGGAACAAAAAATAATCAACAGCTCCATTTCTTCTTCGAGGAAGATAAGTACAATGGAAGAAGTAAAGACGTCATGTGGTTGCAGTAACGTTTATTTGTAGGTAGAGATACACATGTAAGCTAAAGGAAGTATTTCTCTTCTATGTGGCGGTAAGAGTTGTATTACTCTTGATTAAGAATACGATTCAATATCGAAGACGAAGAACATTGAGATAAATATATGTTTAACCCGTGAGAAGGTGTAAAGTGATGAGATAAATCTCATGTTCATGTTGATCAAGAGCGAGTTGCTTGACATCTTCATAAATTCCCCGAGTGCTTTGCAAAGTTTTTTCACTTTCTTGAAAAGATTGGATTATCGGAGTTGCCATTGAGGGGGAGTGTGCATGACAATATCACCTCCTAATGGAACTTGGTTTTTGTAAAAATACCTTTATGAATTTATAAAATACCTTTGGGCAAGTGTAAAAAGACCTTCGAAAGTGTAAAAAGACCTTTGGGCATGTATACCTCCTCGGCATCTTTTTACAAAGAAGTGTAGAAATATCTTAAAGGCGGTCTTGATAAACTCTTTATTCTTATTGAGTTTACTTGGTAAACATCCAAGATAAGAATATTGTTAAGGAGATCCTTGGTTATAAAAGACTCATATATGCTTGAGTTCAATAACCTTTTATGAGAACTCGTGAGAGCATGTAAAATCACAAATAATACATAGCCACTAATAATGTGGCGATCTTTTGGGATTCCAAATCCTTTTGTACCAAAAGGTAAATTGAGTATGATGAAGGTGTTATAATTCCTCCAACTAATATGCTAGCCAAAAACCTTTATGGTTTAAGGATTGTAAATCCTGTAGTGTACCACGAATGATAATTTATTGGCATATGTTATGTTATCCCACTTAACATTAACAAGGAGTGTTAGAACATAATTATTAAGGGGTCCGCCAACCCTTAATGTATATGGGTCTATATCACTAATATATATGTTAATATTTAATAATATGAAATATTTATATTTCTAGTTTTAAATATGCTAACCTAGGTATATATACTTTAGGTTAAATATTTAATATCATGAAATGATTATATTTCTAATATTAAATATCAGAAACCTAGGTATATGTGTCAACCATTTTAGGTTGAAAAGGTGGGTCGAGACATACCCGATCACCTTATATAAAAAGGACTTTAGGTCCTCATTTGATATATTCAGAAAATATATCAAAGGTGTGTAAATCAAGTGATTTGGTTTTACCATTGGTAAATAGGGTTTCAAAGGAGGAGGTGATCTTACTAGATGTAAAATAAGTTATCTGAAGTAAAATGTTATTTTCAAAGTGGTTTTACCTTATCGGGGTTTTTCACTATAAATATTGTGTCACATGTGTTATTTATTTCCTGTAAGTATTTTTTATTTACTTATGTTATGATGTAATCTTTATTTAAATATTTATTATAACATTATATAATATGTAAGTTGATTAAATTTGTATTTATTAGAATCCTCAAATTCTAACAATTTAACCATGTCAAAAAGTCTAGCTTCCTCCATTTTGAAGAATGTAAATATTATAGAGTCATTTCTTATAAAGATAAAATTTGTACTCCAATGATTGTAAAAGGTTTTTCAAGGAACAATAGGTTAGGTCACCTAGTCAAGAACACCACATCACACTATTACTATGTTGGGAAAATTTTATACTATATAATTAGCCAACTATATTTGTTTCGAGAGACATGAATAGACCCCTAAGGTTTGTTAGTAATTCACACTTCCGGAAGCACCTAAGAGAACAAAACCAGGCTTGAACTTGCAAATATTAAATGTGGATCATCTTTTTCATTGATTTAGTAGCTAGGAGTATAAATTCCTAGGGTACTCCAATCTCACGATACACTTTCTACTTTTGGATTGCTAGTTCTTTAATGAAGGGTTATATAATTTTATATGTTTTCTATTTTATCAGTAGGTGATTACAAGTCATCCTAAACTTGTGTCGAGAGAAAACATACAATTAAGTTCATTTTTAGGAAAGTGAAGCACACAAAGAGTTGCAATCCTCGAATTTTTAATCTTCCAATCCATTAAAAATATAATTCGGGACCGTATGGTTCTAATATGGACCCTACATAATTTGTAGAGTCCTACCTCGCTCGCTTCAAGTTCAACAACTTGTAATGAAGCATTTCTTTCTAATCTTCTTCTTTCACTAATGTTCACATATGGATCCTCTCTATTATGACATATACAACAAAGTATCTTTCTCCTCTTGTCTATTAGAGAAATTAATTATCATTTTATCAATCATTGCAAGTATTAAATAATTATTATGATTATGATTGGTTAATGTTTGAATTTAATTGATCAAAATAGTACCTTGTTAGAAACCCTTACATTCTCTTGATTGTTTTGCATTTCCATGACATATAATGATTATGATGTAAATAATAGGTATTTATAATGGATAATAAATCCCTACCCCAACAAATATTATCTTCTATTCTCAATATTTCTACACTACATTAAAAGAGTGTGTAGGATTTTTTTATCTTTTCACTTATGTAATTTATATATTCTATTTAACTATATTTACAATACTATTTTTTTATAATATCAACACTTGTCACTCAATAGATGAGTGAATAATTATCATATCATATATGAAAAGTTTGTTTTTCTCTTACCCATCCTTCCTTTGACAAGTGTTAGGAAATAAATGGAATAGATCAACCTTTTCAAGTTAAATAGAAGGCCTATTCTCCTAATTATTACCCTCCAAAACAAGAAAGTGGGGTTAGACTCTTAAAAGCTCGTGAGCTCATGATTTGTAGAAGTAGGAAAATTTTAATAACAACACTTTGTGTTCGTTTGTGTCTTGGACATGCTAACATTTTGGTATAAAACTTATTTTTTGATCCACTCCTTGTACCCGTCAGCCTTCTTATTGGAATTTGTAATCCCAACCACTAGACTAAATTTTGGACAAAATGCTTACAACACTCAAGTATGATGATGTACTATGTGCGATCCAAAGACAATATTTTGGTGCACTTGTTCAAGGATATTAGGAATAGTTTGTAGTCAAATTGTTTCATATCATGCGAGGCTTAATTGATCAATATTGGGTTTGTTTGCAAGAAGCCCCACTCTTTATGGGGCTCTATATATACTTTAATGTTTAAGTCATTTGATCATGAAGGCTTGAAAGCAAGTGAAGCAGTCTCATATTTCCTTTGATAGAGTTGAAGCTCAAATTTATAAGATAATATACGAAATTCATTTATGAGTGTGGTTTGTTTTTTTTCTATCGAATATCTCTCTATATTCCAACAAATGGTATCATAGCTTGGTATAATTGCATATTATTAATCCAACATTTAAGTGCTTGAGTTTTTTATACGTTATAACTAATGTTTTAGGTGCTTAAGTGCGAAGATAAAGAGTATGGTAGGCTTGAGTGTGCAACAACACAAAAAGATAGAAAAAGAAGTAGAAAATAAATCACCATTAAAGAAAACTATAAGATATTCTATGTTTTTTGCATTTGAGGCGTAGGTCGGTGAAAGTATGTTGTGTTAATAGTGTTGGTCTATTCAACATAACCTAGGAAATCCTTTTGTAGACGTGTGGTGTGAAGGATCCCAAAATGCCCACAAGTGTCGAGAGGTCCATGTAGTTGTGTGTAGTCAATATATTTAATATTCTAGGTGCAAATTTATTAATGTTTGGTGTGTTTGCAAATGATGTCACTTTTAAGAGACTTTATATATAATATATATGTCTTAATCATTTAAATTCTAATCATGAAGGTAGTAAAACAGCAAAGCTTTCCCATATTTCCATTTTATAGCGCCCAGGCTGAAATTTTAAACATAAATGCATTTCTGAGTGCATTTTGCGTCTCCCTAATTCCAACACTTTTCCACCAAAAACATTGTCGTACATAAGAAATCTCGGAGAACTTTCCTTTTGTATTTAGAATTTCACATTTATATACAATTATTATCCACGCAAGACAAGAAAGTGTGGATCAGACTCCAAAACGCTCATGGTATGTGGAAGGAGACAAATCTCGATATCCATACTTTGTGTCCCTTCGCGTCCTGGATATGCTGACATTTTCCCATCAAACTTATTGGTCCATCCACTCCTCGCACCCACTGGCCTTCCCCACCCAAAATCGTTGTCATACATTGGAAATCTCGGAGAACTTCCCATCATAACAGTGTTTTTCGGACTGGACTTGTCGAGCTGAGCGACCGTTGGTGGCTTCTGAAGTTCGGCTCTGATGTGGGCATCTTGATGTACAGATATGATCTTGTGTAGCAGCCCTGCCACCCATGGCATACTTCCTCCAAAAGCTCTCCGGCAGTAATGGTGCTGCTAGCAAATTGAATGGCATTGCCAAAGTATGAATACGGCAATGGAGGAACAATTCTTGGCCTGCAGTTGATGGCTAGTTTGAAGGTGGTTAGCTCTGAAGAGTGCAGTCCTCGAGCTCGCGTGATGGCCTGCCATATGTGAGCTGAGAGCGCCTGGAAGGAGGAGATGGGTTTATCTCTGGAAACACCCCGGTTGGCCTGCTGCTTTAGCCTGGAGATGGTTTGTGAGGAAAAGTGAAATATTTTTTCGCTGAATGGTGGCGGGGTAAACTTCTGAAGGCATTCCATTTTGGGGAAGCGTAAGTTGAGCTTAACGGGAGAAGCTGTGGTGAAGCAGCGGCTGTGGTTTGGCGGGAGAGCAATGACACAGGATGACGACTCCCTGCATAGTTGAGACCAACAGTTGATGAAATGCCACACAGCAGTTCCGTCTACCACTGCGTGGTTTACTGTGAATGCTACTGCAATGCCATCTCTGAGCTTCGTTACCTGATCAAACAAAAAAATCCTTTCCAGTGTTAGAAGATTTCTTAGGCTAATTCAAAATGGGTGGTTAAGCCCTTTAAATACCACCATTTGTTAGTTATTAGTCACACAAAAATGAAATGAATGTATGTGTGAAAGAACAAGAGCAATAACAAGAATGTTCAACTCTTAGGTAATAATTGAAGTGGATGTCCTTGTTAAAATTTTAGTTAATAATTTTTTACAATTGAGAAATTAGTATACAAAAGGATTAAAAGGTGCTTAGAATGCAACAAATACAATTTTGTATAAGAGCTTGGTTACTTGTCTTATTTACCAATATCAAGCAGGTGATGAGACTTAAAATTGAACAAAGCACCATTATTTTGCAAAAAAATAAAAAATCTTAGCCTTGTAATTCCTCCATTAAAAGATACATTTCCTATAGAGAATTCAATAATTTTTTCTATCAATTGTACTCTTCAATACTAGCTACACCAATGACATTATAAATAATACATGAACCTTTTGTGAGAAAAAAATTACACACCTAAATTATCTAGAGCTAAATTAGAATTAACTAATAATACCAATAAAAATTAAATGAATTTAAAAATACAAATATTATAATACATCTACATGTGTACAGTTAATTAATATTAAATTCTAATAACAGCCAAACTTTTTGTTTTTTAGATTTAGGTGTTCCCTTAATATATTAATGCCCTAAAGAGTTGTCCAGTCTGCATAAGACTTAATCTGGCTGTTAATACAAAACTGGCTAAATTAATTAACGTTGTGAAATATTGTGAAATTGGCTGTTAATACACTAATAATTTATGTCTATACAATCATATAAAACTACATTCTTATATTTCTACTGCAAAATCTCAAATATATAAAGAATATATAGTGTTATTATTTAGTAACATGAAATCTTAAATGAAACCAACCAATCAAAGTTTAGAGAATTTTATCACTCCCAGCTGGAAAACCAACAGTTCAAGAGTGTATACCTGAACGGCGAGCAGTGGCAGGAAACGACCATGCATATTAATTGCACCATCCAAAGAAAACAGCTCCCGAACAGCAGTGCCAATTTTTTCTTCCATAATTTCTGCAATGGAAACATTTGGCGCAGACGCCTCGATAAAATCGGCTCCACTGTCATTACAGTCGATATAAACCCCACCATCAGAGGAAGGTGCGAGCCGTCCAGCCAAGGGATAAAAATACACCAGCGCCTCGGAAAGGCTCTTCTTCAGCAGCTCCGCCACCGACTGGAAATCAAAGGCGGCGGTCGCCATTGAATAGACGAGCCCCTTCTGTATATAATTGCACCCCAACATCTGTATATCCGAGGAACACAGTTTACACTGCTGCGGCTGCGTAGCTCGCGCAGGAAGTATGGTCCATTTCCTCTCCAAATGGACAGCCATCACAATTTCGACGGCAGCAGCTGGCATTTTTACAGATTAAAACGCGGCACAATACCAAAGAATGGTGAGACACTTTCTTTTATAGAGAAAACCAGGTCACAGCGGGGTGACACTACGCGACGCATTTAGTAGGAAAAATAAAATATAATAAGATACATGTAATTGTATACGTAGGTTTTTGGATGACATGCAGAGTGAGTAGTTGTACATTTGTACCTGGGTCTCTTGGATGTATTTGGAGTCATCCAATGAACGAAGGAATATTCCATTACAGATGGCAATTGCACATTGCAGTACTTTTTTTTTTTTTTAATTAATTTGACGAATAATGGTGTTGGATTTCTCTTCAACTTGTTCATCTTAAATATATGAGATTCATGGTACTTGATAGTAAATGTTAAATACATGTGGCAGTGGGACATAGGCAGCCTTATTTATGTTTTCACGCGATACTCTGTGTGCCAAATTGCCAATCCAATTGGGCAGGATGGGCCGAAAGATATTTATTTATTTATGGTTTTTGTTGGAAAAAGGAAACAACAGTTGGGCGCACAATAATTCCAATAGCCATATTCCTGTATAATTCAATGTTTTTCGTCGCGCGTTGGAAGTGCAAGGAATAATTAGAGTTAATGGAAATAACGTGTCTTTGTTGCCCCATACGTTTGGTGGGGACCCCAATTTTGTATTTAATTTGATTTTTTTTGTTTTGGTTTGGCTGTTTCTTGGCAGGATCTTTTTAATTTTGTTTGGTTCATTCTCCTCCGGCCACTTTTTATCAATTCTGGTCGTTGTATTGAAAATTGTTTGCAAGCCTGTTCCTGCCTACGAACAGATTCCGCTCGTCATTCATAGTTGTCTTTGTTTTGAATCCGTGGTACTATTACGATACAATTATTTACCTATGAAAAAGAGCCCGTCGTACTACTTTCTTGTAACTATTTTGGTTTCTTCCGAATGTTTTTATGGAACTCTATGATTCTCACAAAATATATTTTATTTGCATTAGTTACTAGTGGTGCATCTTAAGTTAACGAGTCACAATATCAATTCCATACCACGTGCTATGGCAATTTTTTCACTAATATGTGGTTCATGTTTTTTTTTCAATTATATTTTTTCATTTGAGTGTTTAATTGGAGGGAAAAACATATTTTGAATTGATTTAAAATAATAAATTTGAGTTACATTTATCATGATGGAAACCAATACTTGAACATAGGTGATAATAGTCGAACATTGAATATTTAATAATAGTTAATCTTACATGTCACGATATGATTGGGTGTTGTCATGTCAAAATTAAATAATCACCGGTACTTCTATGACAACTATCGTGGTGTACTATGACAACTATTGGGTGTTGTGTAATGAAGACTCTATGCCCAACATTGGTTATTGGTGGCTCTCCGTTACATGTGTATTTATAGCGAGCATTTGGCTTGTATGGTTCAAATCTATGGTTGTTGGCTTGACTATGTATATGCAAGACCATTACATTCATTATAGAAACAATATTTTCCCATATTCCTACAATAAACATGTATGTCGAGAAAGACATATATGGCTTTGTTCCCATCGACAACTAGTGGGGAGAGCTTCACACTTGAATAGTTGGCTCCACAAGTCATGTTCCTCAACGCCTTTGGCTTTATTCCCACCGACGATGAGTGGAGAGAGCTTCACACGATATCTCCCATGCATAAGGTGTGGTGGGAAAGGGAAGAAGCTCAAAAGCCACCCCACCCGGAAAGGTTTGGGGTTTGTTAATCTTTGTATTGCTCCTATTCTCGATTAAAGTTGTTGGCACTTTTATGCTCAAAAGCATATGGAAGGCATGTGAATGCATCAAACCATGGCTACAATGTAAAGGAAATGGTTTTTCGTAATGACATCCCCATCAGCCATCATTCTCTATGGCGGTTGCCGATCTCTTTCCGCCCAAGATCGTTGTCTTGCAGATGTTCCCTGAATTCCCACACTCAAGTTTTTCAAACATAGAATTTATACCATTTAATATTTTTCTCGCAAACACTCAATCCTGGTATTCTTTTCCCGAGCTTAAGGCTCGCTTTTGCTCACCACCCACGATCGTTGTAGCATTATCAAAATTATCAATTTGGTACCCGACCATATGCTACAAAAATTTATGTGCATCATTCTCACCCTTGTTGGAGAGATTCTAAATGGTATGTTGATACATCGTTTCGCAATTATACAATGAGCAAACGCTACCGTTGGCTCTCCCCACATTTTCCCATGGTTGGAAAGCTCAACACTCGGTGGGAGATACATTCTAATCCATCCTGATGGAGAAGGAGATTTGACACTCTTTGATCGGTTTGTGTGGAACCAAAAATTACACATTTTCCTTAGCGTATTTTACACCAGGGTCATCCAATTGGTTCTCGCCTTGTTCAAATTGGGGTTCTGGCTCCCAAGTGTTCATTTTATGGCTACTTGGAAGGTTTTTCAGACCTTTTCTCGATTTTTCCTCAAAGATCAGCTTGCTTGGAATTGGATGCATTCCTTTTTCTTTACTCTCAGGACTCAATGTTTTACTTGGCAACACATTCTTTTAGGAGATAACCCCAAAATTCCACACATTTTCACCCAGATTTGGCATGTTTTCAAAGGGGATTTTTTTGGATATGGGAAGAATGGAATTCTTTTTTCTTTTCTAACTCTGAAGTTGATCAACAATTTTTAGTGTATAAAAATATATGGTTATCTCCAATGTGCTTCTCTGAGATACAAGTCCCAATGAACAAAATTTCCCTAAGTGGACCACCTTCGACTTTGCTTCGACATTGGTTGGATGCCCCATGAAATATTTCCCAAGAGCCATCATCGCCATCTCAGCGCTCTCTACCGCATGTCGCCATCCTGTGGTGGTTGTTGTAGAGCTTACTCTTGGTGTTATTTTAACTTAGCCCACCACTCCTTCTGTTGTTGTACAATGGAGGGGTATCCCCTAGTTCTTCACAAAGGTGGGACTCCCCTAGCTCGACAGACTTGGATGGGGCTTACCAATCACTCTCAAGACGCACACCGTGGATGGATGGAATCTACCACCTTTGCCCCGTCGCCTTCCAACAAGTTCCCCCAACTTCCTCTTGTTATCTCTCCCGCATGGGTGGGGGCCAACAACCGCACTAGTTGTGACATTCTAGATGTTGCGAGGACCTCCTTGGTTATGGCTATCCTTATGACCATGACTCTCCCGCTTCGGGATGTTTGTTGCAATAGCTTAATTTTGTATTTTTATGTTTTCCTAGGTGTTGTCTTGTGTGTTTCTTTCCCGTGATTGGCCTAGTTTGTTTATGGTTTTGGGGTGTGCTTTCATACCACCCACTTATTTTTGAAATCTATCTTGTATCTTATTGCATTAATATAATATAAGATCTCTTTTCATCAAAATTGAAGAGGATGTATTAGGAAAATTTACTATTAAGTGCATGTTCAATTTATTGTAATAATGGCAAAAAGTAAGAACTTGGTTGATGACATTGTAATGTGTGTTAGGGATGTGTTTGAGAAAATGTTTGGGGTAGAACTAGATTTAAAGAGCATTGTATTCATCATTTTTTCACACAAATTCATCAATTGCAATTATTAAAACCCATGTTTAGCTACACATTTTTAACATTATTTATAAAGTGTTAAATACATAGCGAGTTCGAAGAGGAAAATAAACATGAATGACAAAGTTATTGTAGATATTTATTATGACTATGGGTTCTTGATTATTAAATAAGAAAAAAATCATAATCAAAATTTCTATTTATTAAATGGTGATATAGGAGGAAATCATATATGTATTGCTAACATAAAATTGTCGTGGGCATAGAAAATCTTGAATATTTAAATTTAGATTTATAGACATTTTACACTTTGACTCTATTTGATCATGATTTGTTATGGTTTAGGAAAAAAATTTGTTAGGAAATTACGACTATGCAGAATGAATACGCAGAAATGTGAATAACAAAATAAAAATTGACAGAGATAAAGATAAATCAAATATATGAAATACCAATCATGAAAGAGATGAACACTAGATTTACATGGTAGAACCCCAGTTGAGTGCTTTGGGAAACATCCACAAAGTAAGATGTCAATCTTTATTAACTCATACCGTAAATGCACACATTTTACACACACAAATATGACAATAAAAATATCGAATTTGTTTTTTACTCACATTATAGTTCACACGACACTATAATGGATCACTTATGACAACACACAACACATGATTTGCTTGCAAAAACACTAACACACAGAGGAAAATTGATAACACCATATATATATCGAAGCCAGTGGTCCAAAAATGACAAATTTCAACAACAACCCACTACAATATACACTTAATCACAACCACTTTTCATAACACATCAATTTTTTTATTGTAAAATACTTATTGCAATCCTGTTTTTATTATTTGGCTATAATTTTATGAAGAACGCCAAACATGGGACCCTCCATTCCTCTACAACTAGGCTACATGATTTTGTTTAACATTTCACCTTTAGTAATCCCATCTAATTTTTCTTGTTTCCCTCATCACACCAAAATGTTGTAACTTGGTTATTGGTATGGACATATGTACATACATGATCCTTTTAGTATTTGTTCCAAGGATTCATTTTATAACTTGCATGTTTGATTGGATTTTCCATTTATCTTAGTTACAACAAGGAAGGTTCTCATGAAGCAAAGGAAGTTTATTGATTCAAGAGTAGATAGATTTCATGTTCTTTTCATATTAGCATTTAAGTTCTAAGGTTAGTCTATTTTATTTTACGTTATGAAAACTAACCATGTATCCCATCTACCTCACTTAATTTCTTAGTCATCAAGGTACTAACAAGTATGATTCCACACTCCACCAGGTTTGGATTTCTAGACAATTAAGTATTAGATGTGTGTTACAAGGAGACATTCAATTATAAATTTTACACACCTTACTATGGTCACAACTAGAGTGATTGAACACCCTTATCTCCAACAATCATCATGTAACTCTAGGCACATTCGATACTTCTTGTCAAGCTGGAACTCTTGTTTGAGTGAGGTTTCAAGGATTCACACTAGTATTCTCATGTGTAGGTACCTAAAACATAGGGCCCGCTCAAATCAATTACATTCATCTTAAAATGATTTCACTTAATTTGATTTAATTAGTGTTTTGAAATTTGTTGAGTAACCCATTTGGCATAAGGAAATTTTCATGCTTGTGAGCCTACTAGCTCTCGTCCTAGGGAATTTCCTCAAGAACATGATTACCTAGTTTCACAACGTACATTCAATACACATTAGGGAAAGTGGAGAACAAGAGGTAATAATCCTTCATATAGAGGATTATGGTTCACCTTAGGGATCACACATCAGGAATTTTAGTCCCTCACCACAAGATGGTTTATGCACATTATATGAATGATCTAAATTTCACCTTTATCCAAGCACATCATCCTACAGTTACATTTTCACCAGCTAATAGTAACTTAATAAGTTGATAAATTTCACAATTAACCATTAGTATTGCACCATTAAGCCCAACTATAAATGAGATTGAGTATTGAGTTCATTTATAATCCCAAACCTTAAAGTTGACTCTACACGTGTTTCGGCAAAGAGGTTTTTAATTCATTTGTTAGATTTTTTTTCCCCTTGATTACTACCTTATTACAATTACATTATCTTTACCACACACCCAATTATTAATCCAAATCTAGGGAACGACATACACTAGGACAATGTTAAACTATGTCATTCATAATCGTCAGTTTCACGACAATGTCGCCGAGAATACAAAGCTATGATGATAAACAAAAATGTCATCTCTTATCTACTTAAGCTAAAAGGTACCATCAAATGTAAATATATACTCTCATTCTAAGGTTTTAGTTTTCTATGCTAAAATAAATAACATGAGGGTTATTTATGCATGAATTTTTACTGAGGTTGACTATTTCTTTCAGATTTATTATTGCATTTTCAAGGTAAAGAACACTCCACACAAATGATTAATCCTCAATTTCACAACAAAATTTCACTATAAGGTATATATTTAACACATATATAATATTTTTTTACCATATATAACTAAGAAGAAATAAAGAACCTATGATTAAATGCACATTTCCCAAGGCATCATAAATCTAGCATCTCATACATATTACCAAATTTCAAATATAAACATTTTTGTAAAATGAAAATACATTATACATATAAAATTTTTACAATAACATAAAATAATTACAATAATATGCAATGAATTTCAACAATGTTGTTTCACTATCTTTCTTACATCCCGCAAAACCATGTGAGCTTGAAATCAATGATAAATCACCGGCATGACATCCACCCTAATCTAGCATAATTTATTTTATTTAGTATCCCATTTACACTATAATAATAATAATTTTCATTCGAAAGGAAAATGGCTAGATACATGTATTTAGTTCATTTCATTTCACTTCATTTCATAACCAAAGACAGATCAAGAAATATGGAATAGAGAGAAACACTATTTTGCAAAAAGATCAATTTCACACAACAAGTCACATGTTAGAGTTTCAAAAATTTATTTACAAGTGTCAATAATTTTCCGTAGTAGTTTGGTAACACATTTTTGTTTACATTTTCCTGTTAGTTGCAAAAACATTCAATTTAGGCTCGAAGGCTAAGAAACCACTTTTAAATGTTGTCCTGTGGTTACCTAACACACCATAGGTAAATTTCCACATATCCTTTTGTACACCAAGCATTCATAGGAATTGACAAAATTTAGAATTAGCGAATGGTTTATGATTGGCCTAGTTAGAATCGCCTAGTTGTAAATGATCAAAAGTTAGCTCGAGGGCCCAGAAAACCACATACTAAACTAAATTTTGATGGTTGGCCTATCTATGGGAAGATTCTTACATTCCCTCTTATATACAAAGAATACGTTGGATTTTATAGAATCGAGAACTTGAAAATAGGTTACAAATAGTGACACATTTTCCTTAGCCACTGGTCATAATCGGCCATGTTTGACCTAGTCAAACATTGACTAGAGGACTACGAAACCCCCTTGCCAAACTAAATAGGAAAGTTCTCTTCCAAAATTGAAGGTTCCAGGAAATTGTCTAGTAAAAATAGTAGGGGTTTGCGAAGGCGGACAAGTATTTCATTATACAGCTCCAAATGGCGAGCCAATACTATAAAGAAACTTTTCAATTTTAATAGCTTCCTAAGAGTGCAAAACAAGGAAACAGGGCTCCTAGTGGAGTTTCAAAATGAGCACATACGATCAATCATGGATGATATATAACTTGAAGTGTCTCCTCGCATAACAAGGAACACAGAAGAAACTCAACATCTCTTCTCTATATTTAAGAACGTTGCTTTGTGAGTCTCTCGAAAATCGTGATATAATGGGTTTTAATAAGGAAAATGCTCAACATATTTACAGGGATCTCAACCTTAACCTATAAATAAAAAGGGGTACTGTAGCAATCTATTTTTTTCAGGAATTTTTCTAAATCATCTAAAATCAGGGTTTGAATTCATGGTTATCTACTAAGGAGAATTTGAATTGCATAAGTCACCCTATTGTTTTGAAGAAAAGTTTATTTAAAAAAATCAAATCTATGATAATCCTATGGTTTAAAATTTTATTTGGTTTCAAATGAAAAACTAAAGAAAAAGAATTATGAAAGATATGGAGAGATGAACCATTCCTAGAGGAACGAAGTCGAATGAAATTGTGGGGCTCGGAGATTGAATCATAACTAGGAATTTCATCAAACGGTTGACGCATCCACCATTCCAACATTGCATTTTATTCAAATATTATGCCCGAGGCATATCAATAATCCTTTTGGTAACTTTTTCCCATCTCTATCTTATACTTTGCCGAGCCACTTATCTCGATTTGTGATCACTAACTCAAATTTCTTTCACCATCATGGAATAGGGTATACACCCAGTGTTGTGGAGCTGTAAAATAGCCTTTTTCCATTATCCTTTGGTAGCAAAGTGGGGATCATTGCTACTAGTAGAAATGGGAACCAAAATATTAGAATTGTGGTTACATTTTGTTGGGTTTTCAAATTATCATAATGTCATCATCATGAGAGTAAATACATATTTTTTTGCTCTTCTTATCTAATCCACTACTTACAAAGTTCTTGTCATTAGGAATATGTTCCTCATCATTGTCAGGTATAATTTCTTTGTAAATTGAGTTCTCTTCAGCCTCATGAAATTCATTTTCTTGATTTTCAATAGCTCCATTAGTATAATTATTTTCAAGCAAACAAGAATTATACTCAGAACCTCCCACAACATCCCAATCTTCATTAACTTGTGTTAAATCAACCAACATTACAAGGTAGTCATCGTCACAATGCTAAAATAAAATGAAATCTTCTCCATCATCTCCATATAGGTGGAATAATTGATCTAAACAAGTGTTCGCAACTTGATTGTCGAACCCAAAATCTTAATCCAAGCTTCAAGCCAAGTTTTTCGTAATCCAAATTTGACCGCGTTATTTTCATAGAGAAAATGCTTTGAATGATTTTTGACTTTTTTGTAGAGGTCGAGCATAGCACCTATCCCTCACAAGAGTCTTATCACCTCTCAACTAGCTACAACGATGCCAAAAGTGCATGCTTCTAGACTTACATACATATCTACCGAAGCACTTGCAACTATAAAATTTGGCAAAACCCCATTTTGGCGTAGGATGGGAGGATAATGGCAAAAGGGAATAGACATGGAAAAATGATTGAGACAAAATCCTGTAGAGGAATATGTGTGGGATATCAAACAAGGTACTTTCAATATATTAATCAATACAACAACTCAGAAAGGAAGGTATAGTGTAGGAAAATGAAGTGTTGGTGATTTTCTACCTCAAAGATGGTGCACATAGGTTACAGTGAACGTAACATAACAAAAAACAATCATGCCTTCAAACCATACAACTACGCCTCCAAATATAGATTCTCTTTCTTCTTCTGCAAAATAAAAACAAAATAATAGTTGAAATTGATTTTATTTCGAATAATTGAACCCATTTCAGAAACAACACGATTCCCGCATAATTTTTTTGTGAAAAGTAAAACAAGGAGATATCAATTTTAGATTTATTTCTTCATGCAGGCATGAATGAACCAATAATAGTACTAATTTTTAGAGAACTATCAGTGAGGGCACCGTTTATAAGAGTTTCAACTTCCACGCAAAATTGTTTTCCTCTTTATAATTATCCAATTATTACTAAATTTTCATCCTTGGCCTGGGTTTCACGTGATTAACACATGGGATCCCAAATAAAGTGTTGAATTATTGTGCAAGGAAAAATATAGGTCTGAATGGCATGCAGGATGTGTCTCTCTCCATCACACTCCTAGAGCCCCAAAATTCTGACTTCCCACACCAACACATGGCTATCAAATATCATTAGATTAAATTATTTTAATATTCCTCCACCATTGGCAGTAAATGGGTTTTGAGGGGCACTACATCTCCCTCCCCTTATAAGAGCATCATCCTCGATGCGACATGATACTGAAACCCGAAGCATACATAGGAAAGAAATTCAATAATGACACATGTCATTTAACAAAACAACTTGTATGTACAATGCGACCATAAGGAAGCAAACTAATTTTGGCAATATCTTAAATTTTAATGTTCTATGAAGATTGGTAATTAGTTATCTTTTACTTTACTACTCAATTAGTCTTTTCTTTTACAATATTTCTTAATCTCAAGCTCTTAATATTGATTGTTTATAATTTAAATTGTCTTATGTTCCTTGTTTCCCAACAGTAATTGGCCTCAAGATCTCACAAAAACTTAAAACAATAAAAACGACCCATGAGACATCTTGTTACATAATTTCAAGATCAGTATCACATCAAAAGACCTTTAATTCCACCATGGAAGGACACCCAATAATCGGCATAAAAATAATTTACAAAATATTATGTCTCAAGAATAGATCCAACACACACAAGTTACTAACAAATAGTGAATCATGATGTTTATGCATATACAATTTATGATATGACCTTAAAAATATGATTGTTTTGACACGGTCCCAAGACAATATCCAATATTACATACAAACTAAGGGTACCAAAAACATCAATCATAACCATGTCTAACAAGACTCACAAGAGTACACATGACTCATAAAACCAACTCCACACATCACAAAACATCACAAAACAATTCCATATATATCCAAAAGCAACAAAAACAACTCCATATACCTACCAAGAGAAAGAATCATAGTGCTAAAACCAATCCGTGTTTCTCAACCATATAGCCCCATCAAGAATATTAGGTCACTAAACCATAGAGTGCCATCAATAATATCAGGTCATTCAACCACGTAGTTTCATCTAGAATATCAATTCACTCAACCAAAGAGTGCCATCAAGAATATCGGGTCACTCAACCATAGAGCCCCATCTCCTTTCTCCATTTAATGGGGTCAGGCCACCTTATGGCCCTGGGCACATAGAGTCCCGTCACTTCTAACCCAAGTGACATAATAACTCGTGGTTCAATAACCTTCTAGTTATCCAGTAATGCGTGGTGCAAAATCCTGAAACAATGAAATGGGTCCATAGGTTCAACCACTCCATGGTGAATCGCATGACCCTATTCCAACACATTACAACATTAGGAGCAACATAAGAATCAGTCCCAAATGTCAAGTGGAAAAAATCCCAAGCCTCGGGAAATGCTATAAAACTTTTAAACATGGAAAGAAAGTATAAACCTAAGAAAAAATGGCTAATTAGCAATAGTTAGTGAAAAAATATGCATGTTAGTGAAAAAATCAAATAAAAATCCCAAAATATAATCATACATCAAGCAATAAAACTCTTGGTTATGACAGAAAATAGATAATGATCAATTTATAAATAAAATACATATATAAAATTAGAACATAACAATCACTACGTGGCCTTGTCCTCGCCACCAAAGTGGTACTCATCATGTTGCTTTGACACTTGGATGTCGAGCCTCACCTCATAAAAATATACATGTAACAAAAAATGAGAATATCAAATAATGTAACTATCATCATATCTTCTCGAATCATCCCTCCATACTCCCACAACGCTCAACATAGTCAAAATCACATAGGATTGTTCAATGGACAACCCAATAGGAAAGAGTAGGGGACACTAGTTTGCATAAGTTGAGCCTAAGGTGGTGCTCACCCATAATATAATGAGAAATCTCAAAATATAATAAAAAGATAGAAGTGGGTTTTCGACCATAGAAGACTCCACTTCCTCACCCATACTCAACTCAAGATTATGAAAACCTTGTCAATGCCTCCTCTCTCCACACATACACTCTTGACAATTTCTTCCCTAAGGGTCATCTAGTCTAAAGTTCACAACATAACACATAAATAAATCATTAACACAATGGTGATTCACACACATTAACCACAACGTCTTACGCATGGTATATATATAGGGTATAATAAAATCATTACTTTCATGGGTTATGATACATCATCTTTCCACATAATGCACCTAAGGTGCAAGTATTGCACAAGAGGTGTTATACAATCACCATATGCCCATAATTCATGACATGAAACATAACATATCACATAAATTATACGCATAATGAAAACAATGACTAACATTACAACATACAATCAATCACAATTTAACATGGTGATACACACGATTCCTCACAACACAATAGCTACATCACGATAAAATTGAATTCACTATACACCAATTTTGGCATGCAACACATCAACACACCTTCATATCACATAATAAAAAAACACTCCAACACTACGTAATCTGCAATAAAATTCTTTTAACACACAATAAGGTGGAACATCACATGTGAACTCGTTATTGAGTCCAAAAAAATGAGAGAAGATACTCTCATCAAAAGCACATCAAATTGATACAAAATATGCACTAAGTGACATGCAGGACACGTGCATTCATAATATCACAATTAAAACACCAAACACCTCACAACATATATCACACTACTCTTCCAATCTCCACCACCACCATGTAAAACCATGACAACTACAATCCATCCCAGAGGTTCGAGACCATAAACCTTTCTCTGATACCAAATGTAACGCACATATTTTACGCATACAAATACAATAGTAAAAATATTAGAATAATTTTTTTACTCACATTGTAGTTCACATGACACTACAGGGGATCACTTATGACAATGCACAACACATGATCTGCTTGCAAAAACACTAACCCACATAGGCAACATGATAACACCATATATATATCGAAGCCACTGGTCCAAAAATGAGAAAGTATAACAACTGACCCACTACAATATAAACTTACTCATAACCACTTCCTATAAGACATCATTTTTTTCATGGTGAAATACATATTACAATCCTATTTTTATTAGTTGGCTATAATTTCCTAAAGAACATTGAACATGGGCACCTTCATTCCTCTATAACTAGGTTCCATGCTTTTGTTTAACATTTCACCTAGAGTAATCCCATATAAATTTTATTGTTTCCCTCATCACACCAAAATCTTGTAACTTGGTTATTGGTATGGACATATGTACATATATGATACTTTTAGTATTTATTCAAAGGATTCATTTTCTAACTTGCTTGTTTGATTTGATTTTCCATTTTATCTTAGTTACAACAAGGGAGGTTCTCATGAAGCAGAGGAAGTTTATTAATTCAAGAGTAAATAGATTTCATGTTCTTTTCATATTAGAATTTAAGTTCTAATGGTAGTCTATTTTGTTTTATGTTATAACAACTAACTATGTATCCCATCTACCTCACTTAATTTCTTAGTCATCAAGGTACTAACATGTATGATTCCTCACTCCACCAGTTTGGATTTCGGGCAATTAAGTATTAGATGTGTGTTACAAGGAGACATTCAATTATAAATTTTACACAACTTACTATGGTCACAACTAGAGTGATTGAACACCCTTATCTCCAAAAATCATCTTGTAACTCTAGGCACATTCGATACTTCTTATCAAGATGGAAATATTTTTTGAGTGAGGTTTCAAGGATTCACACAATATTCTCACGTGTAGGTACTTAAAACATAGGACCCACTCAAATCAATTACATTTATATTCAAATGATGTCACCTAATTTGATTTAATTTACATTTTGAAATTTTTTGAGTAACACATTTTGCAGAAGGAAATTTACATGCTTGTGAGCCTACTATCTCTCGTCCTAGGCAATTACCTCAAGAACATGATTACCTAGTTTCACAACGTACATTCAATACACATTAGGAAATTGGAGAACAAAGGGAATACTCCTTCATATAGAGGATTCCAATTCACCTTAGGGATCACACGTCAGAAATTAGTCCCTCGCCATAAGACGGTTTATGCGCATTATATGAATGATCTAAATTTCACCTTTATCTAAACACATCATCCTACGGTTACATTTTCACCAACTAATCATAACTTAATAAGTTGTTAAGTTTCACAATTAACCCTTAGTATTGCACCATTAAGCCCAATGATAAATGAGATTGAGTATTGAGTTCATTTATAATCCCAAACCTTAAAGTTGACTCTACACATGTTTCAAGCTAAGAGGTTTTTAATTCATGTTTAGAGTTGTTTTCCCCTTGAGTACTACCTTAATACAATCAAATTATCTTTACCACACACCCAATTATCAATCCAAAGAGGGGATGACATACACTAGGAAAAAGTTAAACTATGTCATTCGTAACCATCACCTTCACACGACAATGTGGCTGACCACACGCTCTATGACGATAAACTAAAATGTGGGCTCTTATCTACTTAAGCTAGAAGGTGCCATCAAATGTAAATATATATGTTCATTCTAAGGTTTTAGTTTTCTATGCTAAAATAAATAACATGAGGGTTAGTTATGCACGAATTTTGTACTAGGGTTGACTATTTGGTTTAGATTTCTTTATTGTGTTTTCAAGGTAAAGAACACAACACAATTATTTAACCCTCAATTGCACAATGGAATTTCACTATAAGCTATTAGATTCAATTTCATTTGACACATATATAAATCTGAAGTGAAATGGCACTTATGATTAAATGCACATTTCCCAAGACATCCTAAATCTATCATCTCATAAATATTACCAAATTTCAAATATAAACATTTTTGTAACATGAAAATAATTATACATATAAACATTTTCCAATAACATACAATATTTACAATAATATGCAATGAATTTCACCACGTTGTTTCGTCATCTTTCTTGCATGCTATAAAACCATGTGGGCATGAAATCAGCAATAAATAATTGGCATTGAGTCCACTCTAATCTAGAATATTTAATGTTATTTAGTCTCCCATTTAAATTATAATAATAATAATTTTCATTCGAAAGGAAAATGGATAGAGACATGTATTCAATTCATTTCATTTGACTTCATTTTGTTACCAAGGAGAGATAAAGAAATAAGGAAGAGAGAGAAACACTATTTTGCCAAAAGTTCATTTCACACAACAATTCACAAGTTAGAGTTTTAAAAATTTATTTACAATTTTCAATAATTTTGCACAATGGTTTGGTAACCCGGACGGGGTTCTACAACGTTTTTTTTACATTTTCTGCTAGTTGCAAAAATGTTCAATTTAGGCTTGGAGGCTAAGAAACCACTTTCAAATGTTGTTCTCAGGTGACCTAACACACCACGGGTGAATTTATACGTGTCATCCTATACTCCAAGAATTCTAAAGAATTGACAAAATTCATAACTAGTGAACGGTTTATGATTGACAACTAGTTTTCCGAGGCCATCGGTTGTAATTGGTCTAGTTTTGAATGATCAAAAATTAGCTCGAGGATTGGAAAACCACGCACAAAAATATATTTCGATGGTTGGCCTATCCACGAGAAGATTTTATACATGACCTCTTATATACAGAGAGTATATGTCATATTTGATGGAACCGAGAACATGAAAATGGGTTGGAAACAGTGATGATTTTTCCTTAGCCTTCGTTGTAATCGCTCAAGTTTCACCTATCAAACAAAGGACCAAAGGTCTATGAAACCCCTTGCCAAACTAACCAGGAAAGTGATTTTATAAAATCAAGGTTTGAGGAAATTGTAGAGTAAAAATATAGGGGTTTGCAAAGGCGCACAAGCATTTCGTTATTCGGGGTCCAAATGACAAGCCGATACGATACCCAACTTTATAATTTTAACAACTTCCTAACAATGCAAAATGAGGAAACACATGGCTCCGAGAGGAGTTTCAAAATGATCATAGATGATCTATCATGGTCCATCTACATCTTTAAGTGAATCCTCATAACAAGGAACACAAAATAAACTTAACATCTCTTCTCCGGATTTACGAACGTTGCTTTGTGAGTCTCTAAAAATCGTGATTTATTGGTTTTAACAAGGAAAAAGCTCAACATATTTATAGGGAACTCAACCATAACCTATTAATAAAAATGGGTACTTGTAGTAATATAGTTTGGTCAGAAATTTTTAAATCATTTGAAATGAGGGTTTGAGTTCATGGTTGTCTACCAAGGATAATTTGAATTGCGTAAGTTACGATATAACGTCCTATTGTTTTGAAGACAATTTTATTTAAAACAATCAAATCTATGATAATCCTATGGTTTAAAATTTTATTTCATTCCAAATGAAAAACTAAAGAACAATAATTATGAAATATAAGGAGAGATGAACCATACTTGGAGGAATGAAGATGATCGAAATTGTGGGGCTTAGTACCTTATCATAACTAGGAATTTTGTCAAATGGTTGTATGCATCCACCATTCCACCATTGGATTTAATTCCAAGATTATGCTCGAGGCATATCAATAATCCTTTTTGAAACAATTTCCCATCTCCATCTTATACTTTCCTGAGACACTTATCTCAGATTCACGATCACCGACTCAGGTTTCTTTCACCATCATGGAATAGGGTATACACCCAATATTGTGGAGCTATAAAAAGTATTTTTCCCTTATCCTTTGGTAGTAAAGTGGGGATCATTGCTACTAGTAGAAATGGGAACCAAAATATTAGAATTATGTTTATATTTTTATGGGTTTTCAAATTATCATAATGTCATCATCACCAAAGTAAGACCCTATTTTTGTGTTCTCCTAATCTGATCCACTGCTTAGAAATTTATTGTGATTAGGTATATGTTTCTCATCATCAACTTCGTTAGGTATAATTTCTTCATAAATTGAGTTCTCTTCAGCCTCATGAAATTCATTGTCTTGATGTTCAATAGCTCCATCAGTATAATTGTTTTCAAGCGAACAAGAATCATACTCAGAACCTCCCACGACATCACAATCTTCATTAACTTGTGTGAAATCAGCCAACATTACAAGGTAGTCATCATCACAATGCTCAACTAAAATGAAATATTGTCCATCATCCCCATACATGTGGACTAATTGATCCAAACAAGTGTTCGCAACTTGATCGTCGAAGCCAAAATCTGAAGCCAAGCTTGGAAGCCGAGCTTTCCATAATCCAAATTGGACCCTATTTTTTTCATAGAGAAAATGCTTTGAATGATTTTTGCCTTTTTTGGTAGAGGTCGAAATAGCACCTATCCCTTAAAATAGTCATATCACCTCTCAAATAGCTATAACAATGCCAAAATTACATGCTTCCACACTTACATACATATCTACTGAAGCACTTGTAGCTACAAGATATAGACAAACCTCCATTTTGGTGTAGGATGGGAGGATGTTGGCAGAAGTGAACACGCATGGAAGAATGAACGAGAAAAAAATCCTATAGAGGCATACATGTGGGATAGAAAGCAAGGTACTTTCAATGTATTAATCAATACAACAACTCATAAAGGAAGGTATAGGGCAAGAAAATTAAGTGTTGGCCATTTTTGCATCAAAGATGCTTTGCACCAAGGTTACAGTGAACGTAGCACAACAAAAGAATAATCGTGCCTCCAAATCCTCATTCTCTTTCTTCTTTTACATGTAGCAAACATAATAATAGTTGACTATAGTTGATTTCTCCTTAGAGATAATTGAACCCGTTTCAGAAACAACGCAACTCCCACATCAACAAATTTGTGTAAAGTAAAACAAGGAGATAATTGTTTCGATTTAATTTTTCATGTAGGCATGAAAGAACCAGTAATAGTTCTTATTTTTTAACATTATTAGTTAGGGTGTTGTTTAGAAGAGTGTCAACTTCCACACCACATTTTTTTTCCTCGCTGCAATTATCCAATTATTGGTAAATTCTCAACTTTGGCCTAGGTTTCACATGATTAACACATGGGATCCCAAATGAAGAGTTGAATTTTTGTGCAAAGAAAATTACAGACCGAATGACATGCAAGATCTCTCTCTCTCCACCACACTCCTCAAACCCCAAAATCTTTACTTCCCACACCAACACATAGCTGTCAAATCTCATTAGATTAAATTATTTTAATATTCCCCCAGTCGTTGGCAACTAGTTTTGGAGGGGCACTACAAAGATGAACTAATTACGCGTGAACTCAATATAAAAACTTTAGATCTCCAAAAGTAAATACACCTAATTGGAAAAGCAAAGTTAGGATTCCTCCTAAACATAGAGTGGAAAATGTACTTAGGATTTTGGGTAAGTGCAGAAGTTGATGCATAAATATGGGGTCATCCGTGGACATCAT
This sequence comes from Taxus wallichiana var. yunnanensis, assembly GCA_018340775.1. NCBI lineage: Eukaryota > Viridiplantae > Streptophyta > Pinopsida > Cupressales > Taxaceae > Taxus > Taxus wallichiana. The sequence goes on along the minus strand of CM031242.1, from coordinate 585,608,688 downwards.
ATTGTAAAAAAGTGAAATCTCAACTTATAGGGATTATTAGCAATACATGCACTCAAAATTAGAAAAATTTATATAAATATGAATAGTAGCATTTGGAATCTAGTTTCTAAAATACTATTTTTTTAAAAAAATAGACAAGTTTATCTAAATTAAACACTTAAAATTATATGACTTGGCTTTTTTTTGAAAAAACTTATAAGATTTTAGTCCGTTTGCCCGCATTTTGGATAGCCAAATCTTGTTTTTTTCCTTTGGTGAAACGTTAGATGTAGTTATCTGCCTTGGGATGGATTTTATTTTGTATTTTTCTGAGCAATATTTCTTTGAATGATTTTTTCCGTGAAAGTGGTCTCGAAAATATTTAGAAAACAAAGTGCTTTCCGTTTGCCCGACATAACTATATCAAAAATATCGAAATCAAATATATATATATATATATATATATATATATATTTAATGTGTATAGAGTTTTTCCACACTTGGGATGGTATAAGTTTTAGCACATTTTGATAATCGAAACAAAAGTTCTGATCTTAAAAGTAGACATGAACATTCACGGAAAAAATGTCTTAAAGACCTATTGTTGTAGTAAAAATTATAAAATGATATTTATCTTATTCTATTCACTTTAAAATCAATATTTATACGAAGCTAATAATCTCCCCTACGCGATGTCACCATTTTGATAATAATGGTATAACTTAGATACCAAATGATAGAATAGAATAAGATTACAGATGACCAAAGAGGACGGAAGCCTCACAAATATTATTGATCATGAAATCGATTACATTACAATGCAAGAGCTGTAATATTTATAGATATTAGACAACCTCATATGTATAGACATGACACCCTATCAAACACCAACTACGAGATGATAAGACCCATCTCACATGCACATGTAATTACTACTAATACCAATATTGAATGTTATCCAACATAACAATATTGAATGCAAGTCACTAGAGTAGAGTGCACATGTTGCACATTATTAAATAAAAGACAATGCAATAAAATGCAATAAATATGCCTATGCTAAATTATGTTAACATCCCCCTTAATTTTGCATAGTTTCCAATGAAGTGGAGAGGAACTCTCTGAACAGTGTGAATTTGTCACGTGCAAGTGACTTAGTGAAAACATTTGCCTTCTATCACAGTAGGACGTATCTGGAGTCTGTATGTTGTGCTTCAAGACATGCTTGCGTATGAAATGAACCTGTACTTCAATATGCTTGGTTCTCTCATGAAATACTAGATTGTGAACAAGCTTCAGAACTCCTTCATTATCAACATATACTAGAGTATATTTCTGTTGTGGTAGACCAATTCCTTCCAGTATTTGGTGTAGCCATATTGCTTCACAAACAGCTTCACCTGCAGCTCGATACTCTGCTTCTGTAGAAGAGCGAGAAACAAAGTTTTGTTTCTTTCTTCCCCATGATATCGGTCTAGATCCCATAAAGAAGACAAAGCCTGATGTTGACTTCCTATCATCCATGTTTCTGCATGATCTGAATCTGAATATCCTATCAAGAAGAAATTGTCATTCTTCTTGTACTCTAGAACAAGGTCAAGCTGTACCCTTTAGATATCTTAGTATTCTCTTTGCTTCTTTCCAATGACATATTTTCGGTTACGGCATGAAGCATGATAAATAGCTGACTGCAAAGCTAATATCTGGTCTAGTATATGTCAGGTAAATGAGACTCTCGATCAACTGCTGATAGAGAGTTGCATTCACCGGTGGTGATGGATCGGAATGAGATAATTGAAGTCTCGCTTCCATAGGTGTAGCAATAGGAGTGCAGTCCATCATCCTGAATTTCTTGAGTGTTGTCTTGGTGTATTTCAACTGCGACATAAAGATATATTCTCTTTTTTCCATACTTCCAACCCAAGACAATAGTGCATGAGCCCGAGATCTGTCATGTCGAACATCGATTAAAATCCTTCTTTGTTGCATCGATCATCTTCACAAAACTACCTGTAATGACTAGATCGTCGACATAAACAACCATAATGACAATCTCCCCCCCTTGCTTTTTGAGGTAGATATTGGGGTCATAAGGATTCCTTTCGAATCCATGACTTATGAGATGCTCATCAATTTTGATGTACCATGCCCGGGGTGCCTGTTTTAGGCCATATAGAGATTTTATGAGCTGCATACCATCATCTCTTTTCCCGGTATTACATAACCCTCTCGGCCGAGTCATATAGACTTCTTCTTGCAAATCTCTATTAAGAAAGGCACTTTTCACATCCATTTGGTGGACTTTCCAACCAAATTGTGCATTAGAGAAAAGATCATCCCGATTATCTTGATCTTGGGCCGTGGGAGTAAATGTTTCCTCATAATCAATGCCTTCTTGTTGTGCATACCCCTTTGCTACAAGCCTTGCTTTATACTTGTCAATAGTCCCATCTGATTTGTACTTAGTCTTGAATATCCATCTGCATCCAATGGGTTTCTTCCTTGGTGGAAGGTCGACAAGTTGCCATGTGTTGTTCTTCATCACCGATCGATACTCAATCCATGGCATCTTTCCAAGCTTTTGATTGTAGGGCTTCCCGAACCGTAGATGGCTCAACTGCTTTTCAATAACTCTACTCATTAGGGCATAATTGACCTCTTCACGAGCTTCTGATCGAGTTCTAGGTCTAGGATTGGATGATGTGCTAGGTGCTTCATCCAAATTTGCATCTCTTATTAATTGAGTATACCATTTAGGTAACTTATTAGCTATTCCATTGGATTGTGGTGGATCCAAGTTTTCACCATCATCCAATTCATCACTATCATCTTCAGTGGGAACATCAAATTTTGTCTTCACAAGAGGTGTATTCTGCATGTTTGTTGAGTCGTTGAGTGGAGCATCTGCTTGTTTCTTCTCAAAGAACTCAACATCCCTACTTGTGTATACTTTCTTTGCTTTCGGATCCCATAATCTGTACCCAAGTGCTTCTTCACTGTATCCAATGAATATCAGTTTCTCAGCTTTCATATCCAACTTGTTCCTATTCTTCTTGGGTATGTGCATGTTAGCTTTACACCCAAATACTCTTAGGTGTGCAATTGATGGTTTCGATTTTACCATGCTTCTTGAGGTGTCACTCCTTCAAGAGCTACATGGGCACTCTGTTCAACAAATAGAAGCTGCATTCTTGCAGCTTCGCGCCCAAAATGTCTTTGTTAAACTCCGAGTCATCAATCATACATCACACATTTTCCATGATAGTACGATTCCTTCTCTCAACTATACCATTCTGCTGTGGTGTGCGAGTAGGATGCATTTTTCTACGAATCCCATGAGCTTCCGGGTAAGTCTTGAACTCATTGCTTGTGAATTCCCCCTCAACTGAGTGGATAGTTATGATTTGGCAACCAACTTCATTCTCAACAAGTGCTTTGAACTTCAAAATGTCTCGAGGCTTGACTCTTGTTTCTTAGACAATATATCCACATCTTTCTTGAGTAGTCATCAACACAAAGCATGAAGTATTGACATCCAGAATGACTTAGTTGCATGGGCCCGCAAAGATGGGTGTGCACCAAATCAAGCTTTCCCTTAGCTCTATATGTGTTCTTTTGGAAGGGTACTCTGTGTTGCTTTCCAGCTATTAGGCAATTGTGACACTTGTCGATGTTGTTGTGCTTGAGTGTAGGAAATCTTTCACCATGTTTCCCTTTTGAAGTGTTTGGAGATGGCCAAAATTGATGTGACCATATCTACGATGCCATAGTTCTATAGATTGTGTGTCTTTGGCCACTAGAGCTTGATCATCCTTGTGGACAAAATCAAGTTGGAACATGCGTCCCACATTGGAGGCTCTTGCTACAATCTTGGAACCTCGTTGACTTATCTCTTATCAAGCACACTTTTTCTGCATTATTACTGTCAAAATCCAAATTCAAGTTGTGATCAAGGAGTTGACTAACTAATAGTAAATTCTTGGTCAACCTAGGTACATACAATACATCTGTGATTTTGCAGTCATGCTTTCCAAGAGGTAGTGAAATGTTTCCAATCCCCTTGACATCTTTGTATGATGAGTCATCACCTAAAGACACATGGTTCTTGTTAGGTGAGTCACGCAGCGTGTAGAACCAATCCTTACGTCTAGTCATGTGTCGAGTTACACCCGAGTCAACATACCAGATATCTTGTGTGGATTTGGTTTCTTCATCGAATTGAGCAGAATACATGTGGTGTCCTTCATCCTGAATCATCCTCATGTTTGCAATGTACCCTTGTTGTTTGGTTTTTTTTGCCAATTACCATTTTTCTGCCTTGATTGTTGTTGTTGTTGCACTTCCCTTTATTTGAATTATTGTTACCTTGTTGGTTATTGGGTTTTGAATTGCTTGATGAACCCTTTTTTTTAGGAATTGTACCAAAATCTTTGATGTCATGTCCCCTCTATTACAAATGGGACACTTCTTGGTGTTGTCTCGTTGACTTTGATTTTGTTGTGACTTCTTATGATTGGACTGAAATTTCCCCTTTCCATTATGATTGGAAGATAGTTCTTGCTCATCTTCATGATCTTTGTTGTTCATTACCTCTTCTTGTTGGAGTAGATTGACCAACTTCTCAAAGGTGATTGTGTGTTCACTTATATTGATAGTTGTCACAAAGATTCTGTAGGAAGTAGGAAGTGCTCGCAACACAATTGGTACGAGGTCTTCATCACTTATCTCTTTTCCCAATGCCAATAGAGATTCCCTCAAAGTAGCAACTCGTCTCAAGAAAACTTCAACCTTCTCATTGTGCTTGAACTTGAGAGTATGCAGTTGTGATAGTAGGTTGAGGATGGCATTCTTGTTCTTTGCCTCATAGACTATGCTCAACTTATCCCATGCATCCTTGGCCGATGTGGCATCTATAATGTGGGGTTTCACATCGTCTGTTACACTAAACAAGATGATCAACTTGGCCTTTTGATTGGCCCTGTCAAATTGAACTTGTTGTCTTCCATCATCAAGTGATCTTGTTATTTTTCTATCTACAACTGTCCATAGGTCTTCAAACTCAAGTAACGTCTTGATCTTTGGTTTCCATGCAGCATAGTTATCTCCTCTAAGTAGTTGTGAATCTGGTAAGAAGAACTTTGGTGCTTGTGCACCCATTTCTGCAATCTGAATTTCTGAAACTCTGAATTTCTGACAAAGGGTAAGGCTCTTATCACTCCAGGTTTATGGTCTCCCTCTCAATATACCGTCAGGCCGATATACCAAACCTTTCTATATACGCTCCCTTCCGATATACCCATCGGTACATGGAAGAAGATCACCCTTTCAATATACCCGTCAGTATGGAAAGAGGTGTTAACACATGTGAAAGAATTTAGTACGTGGTACTTAGATAGTACGAAGAGGGGTTTGTGCAAGCACAAACGGATGGGAGGGCTCAAATGTGTGTGTATTGTGTCCTTATTACTCCTCGTAGATTTTATAGGGTCGATGCCTAGATGATGTTTAGGTAGTTGTGTTAGGTGTTAAGTGCAGTAGTAGTCACGACGGCATCACCCGTAAGCGCTTCCCAGAGGCACCGTATATACCGAATGCTACTATGAGATCAAAGATCTCGTGCGATAGAACCAAACATAAAATGAAAAATTTGTACTTTTTTTTCCACTTTATGCACCAAGATTAGTACAACATGCTCCAAAATTACATCAAAATGAAGTTTTGGGTTCCCCTCTTTAGAAAAAAGGGTCTAGAATCACAAAATACACAATTTAGGCCAAAAATATTTTTTACCCCCAATAGGTGTTTTTCCGCTAAATTTAGCAGTGGATCTAAATGTATTTGGTGAGATTCTAAATTTAGAAATATCCCAAAATTTAGTAATTTCTCCAAATTTTCTAAAAAAAATAATTTAATAAAAAATATGGAGAGAGTGGGAATCGAACCAGTGACTGTTGCTTGTTCCCAAGATCCAAACAAACAATCTGAATATTGCTTTCATTTTTTCCCACAAACCGTGATCTGGGTTTTTCTAAAATTTTGACAAAAGCATCATACAATATTTTTCTTGAAACCCACAAAATTTCAGAAGAATAAGAATCTTATTTTTTGAGATCTTACCAAATTACCAGCTAGATCTGATTTTTTTTCAGAAAAAAATGATCCGACTTGTACAGACTTTTCATCATATGTAGAAGCTGAATCTGAAGATTATGTAAATGCCAAAGTTGTGTGCCTCCTTCTTATCTTTCCAGAAAAAAAAATGGTACATCAATCCAACACTGTATGAAAATGTTATGTCCTTTTTTCTAAGAGCTATCTGCTGGAATTTTGTTGACGGGACTGCTTCAACCTTTGCTCCCGAATTCTTCACACCTCCACTTTTAGATCTGATTTTTTTTTTTCTTTTGATATGCAATTTTTTTCAAGATCTCTTTCTCTCTTTTTTTTTTTTTTTTTAGATCTGTAATTTTTTCCAAGATCTTTCTCCTTTTTTTTAAAGATCTCCAAATCTGAAATATTCCGCCAATATGTTAGATCAATTGGCTATGCCAATGACTAATAAAAAAATTACCTTCCAAATAAGTGGATATGTCATATTTTAGTTGATGGATGCCTGGGAGGAATGGAGGCTGCGGGATGCTTCAATGGCTCTCCTTTGATGCAGATCTTCTTCTCCAATGGATCCTCTCCAATAGTGCTCCTCTTCAACCTTGCTTGGATAGAACCTGCTCTGATACCAAATGATAATAATGGTATAACTTAGATACCAAATGATAGAATAGAATAAGATTGCAATGACCAAAGAGGGACGGAAGCCTCACAAATATTATTGATCATGAAATCAGATTACATTACAATGCAAGAGCTATAATATTTATAGATATTAAACATGACCTCATATGGATAGATACGACACCCCAAAGAGACACCAACTACGAGATGATAAGACCCATATCATATGCACATATAATTACTACTAATACCAATATTGAATTTTATCCAACATAACAATATTGAATGCAAGTCACTAGACTAGAGTGCACATGTTGCACATTATTAAATAAAAGACAATGCAATAAATATGCCTATGCTAAATTATGCTAACACATTTTTGTGAAATGTTTTCAGTTTTTTAGCATGGTTCAAGTCTCTGGAAGAGAAAATTTGAGGTTTTTTGACCTTTTACACTTCATAATGACCTTCCATAGCTTTGGTTGGGGAAAAATAGAGATTTCCCGAACCTTGAGGGTCGATTTGATGATACAGTAAGAACCATGATCATGGTTTGTAAACCGCAATCGTGGTGCTAAAATGGTGGGAAAAACAAGGTCCACAGATGTTTTTTGGTATCAGAGAACCGTGATCGAGATTTTTTACAAAGCGCGAGCGCGGTTTGAAAAGTGCGAGAACATATTATAAAGCTGAGCTCGGTTTGCAAAGCGCGCGCTTTTAGGTTCAGAATTTCCCAAGCCTAGAAAAATAGACCGCGATCACGGTTTTTAATACCACAATCGTGGTTTATAAACCGTGATCGTAGTTCATAAAATTTAAGATTTGATGTCCACTTAATTGTCCCCCAACTTGCTGCACTTACCCTTTTCCTTTCTAAAAATAGAATTAGGTTGATTTTGACTTTCTAAAACAAAGAATTGACTCCTTACTTTTTTCTTTGAGAGCTTCACCCCTAAACCCACGCTTGGGGCTCCATAACATGTCACCACCTTCCCTAGAATTCCTGTGAGAAGAGTGGGGCCAAGCCCACCCACACCCCCTTTAATAAGTGAGGTACAAAATGCACTACAAAGGGATAAAAAATATAAGTTTGTTGGCACAAATCTACCAAAATCTATGTTTCTTATTTTGAAATTTCTATGTCAAATATTCTCTAAAATCTTGGAGAAAAACATAAAGTATAATTTCAATTTTAAAAATTTAATAATATCTTTCAAAAATGCTTATTTGTTTTAAATAATTGAATAATGAGTAAATTTTATTTTTGTTACAAATATGTTTTGTAAGGTGAATATAAAAACCCATGAATATAGGTACTTATCAACCACCCACGAATACCTTTAAATAGTAATTGTAATTAATACAAAATATTTAAAAATATAAGATATTTTAATGTACATAATATTTTAAAATAAAATTTTAAATTACTCATTACTAAGTTCATTACTATTTTATTTTTTTCCTCACATATTGTTCATAACCTTATATCAAGACTACTTATTCTTTGTGGAATGTTACTAAACATACTTTGTGTTCTATAAATTGGTCCCCGCCTTTGCATATTTAGATGGATGAATTATGTCATACTCTTAAATGAACGATGATCCCCTTAAATGAATTATGTAATGAGCTAACACATGTCATATGATAGCCTACAAAGTGTGCACCCAACTTTGTTCTTATGGATTTACATACACACTACATTGGAAATATAAATAATACCTATTTTGGGGATGTGTTGGTATCCAAATTGATTCTCCCTTGGAATCCAAGCAGCATCACAGATTTAACAAGAAGCCTAGAGACAGATAAATCATCATGTATGTCATTTTGTAGCTAGGGAGGTGATTCAGCTGGCTCTTTGTCACTCAGATGTTGGAGAAATGGATAGCACCTTCAAAAGGATTTGATCTATCCTCACTACTTTAGGTTGTGTCTTTCAACCAGGGTGATAGGACCCATTTTGTAACCTCTGTTGGTGAAGGAGAATGAAGATATCCTTCTTTGCACAAATTTGAAAGGAAACCTTGAGAAAATATGATCAATGCACCACAATTTAACTCTCACGAGTTGTCACTTCTAAAGAATGGTGATATTTTCTAAACAAGGTTAAGGTTACTAAAGACATTATGGAATCCTAATTACTTTTGCATATTTTGGCAATAAAATTTATTTAGTTGTGGACATACAAGGAAAATATGGGCAGTTCAGGTAGGATTCATTATTTTTGAATAATTGTCTGTGAGAGATTAAGAAGGATAAACTTGATTTTTGCAAGATATTTGAGAGCCTTCACAAAAATTGGAAAAATAAATGACAAAATGCTTCAGAATAGCTAAAATATTCCTTCAACCAAAAGGTGCGCATTAATGGAGGCCCAAATTTGCATGGTTTCACACAATCTCCAAGAATTTAACACAAAGAATCGAGTTAAAAGGCTCAATTAAACATTATCAATCTTTGGTTCCTCATGCCTAAGATACACTCAAAGGCTTACAAATAATATTTATCAACAAAATGATAGTAAAATGATTTTAAATTTTTTATCTCATTACCAAATGAAGGCTCTTCTCATAATGAAATTGCTAATGCCAGTAAAATATCACAAGGACAAGACCCTATGTGATTTAGAGAGATTCTAACATAAGTTTACAATAGGAACATGAAATACTATTTCACGAGACATTTTGAAATAAAGTAGACACAAATTTTCCAAAGAAACAAAAATTAATTCGTAATTGATTAGATTCATCAGCAGGGGAAGGTTTCTTGAACAATCTCATAGCTTTTCAATGGCTTTACACTTGCAACCAACTTGACATGATCAAATATAAAACATAAGAGATTAACAAGTTTCTCAGATGGTTTCTCAGGAAGATGTGCTTTCTCATATTTTCTCACACAAATTAACCCCTGACCATTTACATGACTACTCATGCCCTTTATAGCACTCATTTTCATAAAATATTCCCCCCGAAACAAAGAATATTTGAGGAAACTTTGTTTGTTACATATTTGATCATGATTTCCAGAAAGTTATTTTTATCCAAATTTCCCTTGGGTAAAATTAGTTAGCCATGACCCCATAGAAGAAACCAGAGAAATCACATTCAAATCTAACAATCAAGCAACAGAGGGAAACAATCGAAAGATAAAATAACCTCGTGCAAGATTAAATTAAAGAAATGACCTCATAGAATGTGACATGCTTCAAATCAAATAGACAAGTTATAGGCTGGCTCTAAAATGGAATAATAGGGTTGGGGAGAAGAAATAGTGTCAATGAACTAAGGGCTCAAAGGAAAAGAAATATAAAAGGCTTGAAGTCTTCTGGATTTGGAAATGACTCAGAATGAGCCCAAAATTGGCTAAGTATAGAGAGTCAGTGGAGGTTACCAAGTGTCCAAACGACGCACATTCAAAAGCGGGATTCTAGGCAGAGACTTAAATTTGTGCTAGCCCTCCATGTGGCCAATGGTCAACAGAGGTCAAAAAGGAGAGCGGGCCCAAAATAAATAAGTATAGAGTGCAGTGGAAGGCACCATGTGTCTTAACGATGCTCCTTCAAAGGTAAAGTCCTGAGCGGGTTTTCAAATGAGCGTGGGCTTGCTACATGTCCCAAGTCCAAAAAGGGACAGTAAGGGGTGAATAGTCAAAGTAGAGGCAGGGCTCACAGAAGCTGCCATGTGTCAGTTTGATGCTATTTCAAAACTAAACTTTGGAGTAAGTTTCTAAACAATCACAAGGCCTACACATGTCTTGGGTCGGACTTTTGGACTCGCGAGCAAAGAAACTCAGGCAGAATACAAAGGAACACCATGGAGCCCGCAAAATCTGCCACATGTTAGTCCAATGATATTTTATAAGTGAAAGGAAGGAGCCATATCTCCAAGATGTGTGAGGCTACCATGTGGACCCTATATGGACAGACTCTTTAAATATTGCGCTCTGCGACCCAAAACTTCAAATAGCCATATCTTTTAACTAGAAACTCAGATTTGGGACGGAAAATACTTTTTGGAAATGTATCGACACACTCTATGCTATGAAAACATAAAATATCATTATTAATAGGCTTTAGTAGGTGAAAAATTGGAAAATGTCTTCCAATCCATTAATACAAAATCTGATTTCTTCAACTACCAAATCTGATTCAATTTGATCCACTATTTTCCTTCTTCAACACACCAAGTAGACATAGGGAACTAGAATTGATGATTGTAGACAAGATTTAATTGGGAGAATTGATTGATGGTGTTCAAACTTTCAAATCAAGATTCAATGCATATCTCAAGGTGGTTGAAGTTGGATTGGAATTCTTCCTCTCTCTCTCTCATTCTTCCTATATATTGTAATGAAGGGGCATATTCAAAGGGTTGATATTTTCTCTCCTACCCCCTTCTCTTTCTTCCTTAGGGTAGAATGTGGAGTCTAAGCCTCCTCCCATGGCTCTGTAATGGAATTTTATTGCCTCTTTCCCACTGATGATGTACCATGTAACTTTTGGAGCAATAAAATTTGTTTCATGATGCATCTGTCCATCCTTGGCTCATTTTATTGTCTCTTCTTACCTCTTATCATTCACAGGTATACTGTGCATATTCTAATTTTTGTTGCAGATTTTTGGGGCTGTGCTTTATGGGTTCTCAAGTGTTTCTCTATGTGAAAATTATCTCAGTCTCGTGGTGCATTATGTCTACCTTTTACTCAGTACTCACCTCTCTCCACTTCAGGAAGTCGTATATGTGATTCAACCACTTCCTTTTCTAGTGTATCACCACTTTGTATAGTCTCTTCCACCTTCTCTCTCTCTCTCTCTCTCTCTCTCTATCCCCTTGGAATGGTTTGATTAGGATAGAATAGGTTATGCCTGCACCGGAGTAGCTTGTATGGGGTAGATTAGGAAGCAAGAACTAACTTTCTCTGGACGTCCATCTCAAGCTTTGCAAGTCCCATAACTTGAGATATGGTATCATGTTGTGTAATCACACTTGAATGCCACACTCCACACCCATGCCATTTAGGGGTGTTATGATTCTGCACTAAAATTTTTGCATGCCTAGTGGAGCAGTGCCAAGCACCTTATCACTTCATCTTAGCAGTCACAATGTTCTTGTTAAGGTTTAATGTTTGAGGCACATGTAAGCACATCTCGTGAATCCATCTCATCACATAACCCATCCTCTAAATTACAGACATTTTCCATCCATTTTTCATTCATCTTTCTTTCCACATCTTTCGTTTTCTTCCATTTCATGAAGTTGTGCAATCATGACTTCATTTCCTTCTTAGAACTCACACTTACAATAGTAATGTAGTCCACCTCCAATGCATTTCCCAACTCCTCTAAATCAACATTATTATCAGATCCAAAATAATCATGCTTACCCATATGAGCATTGCCAAAACCAGTTTGGCTATGGAGCTTATCAAGAACAAGGGTATGCATGTGATGACAACAGTCAAATGGAAGAGGTCAATCTACTGGAGAAGATTCAAAAAATGGAGGCTGACATGGTTTAGTCAAGAGCCATAGCACAAATGAAGGCATTCAAGATTGGTTGTAGGGCACCTTGTCCATGGGGAGGCCCTTTTCCAAGATATTACAACCCTCAAGAGAAGCTTGAATTCATGGTTGAAGTGCTTCCTCAACTTACACAATGGATTGAGGACATTGAGGCTTATGAGAAAAGTGCAAGACAACCTTATCAATGGGTAAGTCAGTCACTAGCTCCTTGTCCTTCATTTTCTCTTTCTCAATATTTATCATTTCAGCAGTGTCAAGAGTCAAGCCCCTCAGTTGCTGCCCCAAGTGTTTATTTCTCTTCTCCATATCCTAATATTCCACCCCATTTCAATTCTTCTCCCCTTTTCTTTCCCAAGAAGTCATCCCCTCCAAACAAACAGAATAACCACCTCCTCCCCACCACAAAAATTTCAAAGAAGGTTGCACCCCAACATGTCACTCCTCTTACTTTCCCAAGCCCATGTTGGGAAGAGACTCAAGAATTCAGTCAAGGAAAAAAACAAGAGGTGGAGCCCAATAGAGGAGAAATGACAGATAATCTAAAGAGTTGGGCTACCAAATTTGGATTTACAAAGATCCCCTTGATGGTCAAGCCAATAGAGGAGGTTAGGGTTGAGGATCCAAAGGTGGTGAAAGGCTAAGTTTGTAGTAGAAGAAGAACAAGAAGAACAAGAAGAAGATCAGTAGTCTATTTACTATGAATGTAGTGTCCCTAATGGCACTTTGTCTGAAGAAGATGTTGATCTAATCCAAGCTACACAACCAGTTGAGGAGGAGGAACAATCAAATCTAAGTACCATTGAAGAGGAGCAGATGGGAGAGATCAAATCAGAGTTGAAGCCACTCAATGAAGAAAATATCATTGAAGATTTATTGATTTCATTCCAAGGGCCTGATTTGATTGATAAACCCATAATGGAGGAGGACCATATAATTTCAGAGGCTCCAAGTGTGGAGTAGGCCACGAGAAGAACCTTCGATTATTCCTCCCACCTCATCATCTTCAAGATATAGTGTTGAATAAGATTTTTAACTTTCAAACTTCATGTTGGAGGATGAAGGGAACCATGGTGAGCAAGTTACAGATCAAGAGGACACCATGGAGGAGGTCGAGCACATGCAACAGAAAACAAGAAGATAAATTATCTATCCGACTTGGAGGATTTATTTGATGGAGAAGAGCCCATGGAGATTACATCATTTGATCCTGCATCATCCACCTTCCAAGCACATGAGACTACCGCCATGAAGGATGACATTCAAGGAGAACAACCTGAACTTCATAACAACTCTTTGGGACCAAGGTTGGAAGATATGAGTCTTTCATGTTCTTCACAAGAGAAGGAAGGGAAAGAGCAAGATTATGTCATCATCTCTCTCACACCATCCACCCAGGAAGGTTAGAAACAAGAAACCATTATTGGAGTTGTAATTTAGAGTAAGGGGAATATCCAAAAGATAAAACCTTGCCCAATAAGATACATGGCTTCATTGGAGCCAAGGGAGAAGCCACAACTAGTCATGCTTGCTTTTAAGTAAGAGGATAAGCTCCAATGTACCAAGGATCATCTGTAATGCCTCTTCAATCTAAATGAAGAGTAACTAAAAGAGGCATTTTTCTTGTTTCCAGCTGACACCTTGATGATTTTGGCCGAGGACCAACTTATGGTTAGTTTTTCACTCATACAGACAACCATATTCAGTGTCAAATCATTTGTATGGATACCTCTTTTGAGAAAGGGAATCTACTTCTCCCTACCTATAACAAGATTATTTTATCCTCCTTTTCTCTTGTTAGTGTAGCAATAGGAGTAGACTTTGTTCTTCATAGAATAAGTGCTTGTGTATGCTCTGTATGTCTCATTTGAAGGATGTATGATATTTACCTTTGTACATAAGTTTTTTTCGTATTGCTCTAGAGCACCAAGGCTAGGCCCTTTAATATTCATGGAAAAAGACCCATAGTTTCCTGTAACAATTGAAAATTTCAAAATAAAACAAATGTAGAGAAACTAAATCCATCTTCTTGACAGTCCATTCAGGATAGATGAAATCCCTATGGGTAAAATTGTAAGCCATGACCACACGTACAAGAAACCAGGAGAAATCATGTTCAAATCCTATAGTTAGGCAACAAAGGGACTCTATAATAGATTACTTTGGGTCTTAAAAAGATTAAATGACCCCGTGCAAGAAGAAATTCAAGAAATGGCCCCATAGAATGAGTCATGCTTCAAATCCAACAGACAAGTTATAGGAGGGCTCTAAAATGGAATAGTAGGGTCGGGGAGAAGAAACAGTGTCAAAGAACCAGAGGCTTAAAGGAAAAGAAATGGTGAAGGCTTGAAGTCTTCGGGATCTGTAAATGAATTAGAACGAGCCTGAAATTTGCTAAGTATAGAGAGTCACAGAGGTTTCCAAGTGTCCAAACGATGCACATTAAAAATGGGGATTTTGGGTGGAGACTCAAATTTGCACCATCCCTAGACATGGCCAATGGTCAACAAAGGTAAAACAGAAGACCTGGCCCAAAACGACTAAGTATAGAGTGTAGGTGGAAGGATCCACGTGTATTAATGACACTCCTTCAAAGGTAAAGTCTTGAGCAGGTTTTCAAATGAGTGCGGGCTCGACGTGTTTTCCAAGTCTAAAAAGGGAAAGAGTCGGGGTTGAATAGTCAAAGAATAGGAAGGCTGTGGAAGCCTCCAAATGTCAATCCACTTTGTTATTTCAAAAGTAAATTTTTTTGGGTTTCCAAACAAGCGCCAAGCCTCCACATGTCCAGGGTAAGAATTTTGGCCCCACCAGGCAAAGAAACTTAGGAAGAATACAAAGGAACAATGTGGAGCTCAGAAAGCCACCGTGTGTTTATCCTAGGTGGTATTTTAGAAGTAAAAGGAAGGATCTGTATCTCTAAGATGTGTGAAGCCACCACATGGACCATGTATGTACGAGAATCTTTAAATATTGTGCTCCCACAACCCAAACTTCAAATGGCCATATCTTTTGACTAGAAACTCAGATTTGAGTTGAGAAGACTTTTAGGAAACATCTGGATACCCTATATATTATTGAAACGTAAATTATCATTCCTAAAATTATTTAGTAGGTAAACAATGGGAAAATGTCTTTCAAGACATTAATATAGAATTTGATTTATTCAACTACCGAAATGATTCGATTCAATCCATCATTTTCCTTCTTCAACATACCAAGCAGACATACGGAACCGGAATCGATAGATTGTAGGTGGATTTAAGAGGAGGAATTGATTGATGGTAGTCAAAATTTCAAAGTAGGATTCAATGCATATCTCAAGGTGGTGGAAGCCGATTCAAATTGTTCCCTCCTCTCACTCATTCTTCCTATATATTATAATAAAGGGGCATATTCAAAGGGTTGATATTTTCTCTCTTTCCCCCTTCTCTTTCTTCCGTAGGGTAGAATGTGGAGACTAAGCCTCTTACCATTGCTCTATAATGACATGTTCTTCCCTTTTGCCCACCGATGATGTACCGTATAACTTTTGGAGCAATAAAATTTGTTTTGTGAAGCATCTGTTAGAATTTGAGGATTCTAATAAGTGCAAGTTTAATCAACTTACATATTACATAATGTTATGATAAATATTTAAAAAAGATTATATCATAACATAAGTAAATAAAGAAATACTTATAGGAAATAAATAACACATGTGACGCAGTGTTTATAGTGGAAAACTCCAATAGGTTAAAAACCACTTTGAAAATAACCTTTGACTTCGAGAACTTATTTTACATCCAAGAAGATCACCTCCTCCCGTGAAACTCTATTTACCAAGGGTAAAACCAAATAACTTGATTTTCACACCTTTGATATATTTTTCAAATATATAAAATGATGAGGACCTAAAGTCCTTTATATAAGGTGATCGGGTATGTCTCCCAACCCACCTTTTCAACTCAAAATGGTTGACACATACACCTAGGTTTATCATATTTAATATTAAAAATATTCTCATTTCATGATATTAAATATTTAAACTAAATTATGTACCTAGGTTAGTATATTTAATAATATACATATAAATATTTCATATTATTAAATATTAACCTATATATATTAGTGATGGACCCATATACATTAAGGGTTGGCTAGACCACTTAATAATTATGTTCCAACACTCCCCTTAATGTTAAGTGATATAACATAGCATATGCCAATAGATTACATTCTCGTGGTACACTACATGATTTACAATCCTTAACCATAAATGTTCTAGTCTATCATATCGGTTGAAGGATTTATAACATTCATCATACTTGAATTTACCTTTTTGTACGAAAGGATTTGAAATCCCAAAGATCATTCCATGATTAGTGGTTAAGTATGATTTATGAGTTTTACATGTTCTCACAGTTCTCATAAAAATTATTAAACCCAACTATATAGGAGTCTTTACAACCAAGGATCTCCTTAACAATATGCTTGTACTTGATGTTTACAAGTAAACTCAATAAAGCACTAAAGAGTTTATTGAAGACCGCCTTTAAGATCTTTCTACACTTCTTTCTAAAAAAGAAGTAGAGGGGGAATACATGCCCGAATGTCTTTTACAAATGCCCAAAGGTATTTTTACAAAAACCAACTTCCATTAGGAGGTGACACTATCATGCACACTTCCCTCAATGATAACTCTAACAATCCAAGCTTTTCACGAAATTGACAAAAAATGGAGCACTCGGGGACTTTGTTAAGATGTCGATTAACATACTTTTCAATCAACTTCAACTTGAGATTTATCTCATCACGTTACACCTTCTCTTGGTTGAAGCGTATATGTATCTTAATGTTATTTGTCCTCTAATTTTGAACTAGATTCTTAATCACGAGTAATACAACATTGACCACCACATAGAGAGAAATACATCCTTTAGCTTACATGTATATCTTTACCAATAGCCATTCACTGCAACCATATCACTTCTTTACTTCTTCCACCGTACTTCTCTGCCTCAAGAGAATAAATGGAGATCGTTGATTATATTTGTTTTTATAAACCAAAAAAATTGAACACACAAACCAATATATTTTATAACACAATATCGGTATGATTAGAATCACAAAATCCATATAAGATAGCATTGTCATTTTTATTATCTGCGAACCAATAATTGATTGTTCCTTTCAAATATCTAGAAATTGTTTTTGCAATATTCCAATAATCTTAAAAAAGGTTCTTGCATAAACCTTGAAGTAATTCCTATTCTACGAAATATCTGATCTAGTTATAGTTAGATAAATCAAACTATCAACTAAGAACGTATATACAATATGATCAACCTTTTTCATATGCATATTAAGAATCAATATTTATTTCAACTTCCATTGAAGTAGAAAATGGTTTACAATCAATCATAAGGAACATTTTCAATTCAATGGTTGCATATTGTGTTTTTAAAAATAACAATAGAATGAAATAAAATCATACAAATAACATGATGTGAGAGACCTAACTCATTCATTTCAAAGTACTACTTCAATTTCTCTTTAATCCTATGAATTAAATCAAAATTGTCACCAAACATAAGCAAATCATCAACATATATACATATAATGATAATATGCAAGCCTTATTACTTAATGAATATATCATTGTTAGAAGAACAATTAACAAAACCTAACAGTTTAAATAAGGAAACAATTTTCTCATACTAAACTCTAAGAGCTAGTCTTAAATAATACAAGTATTTATCAACTTAAAAACATAGTTTTCTTTACCAAATTCTTCAAATCCTTTAAGTTGAAACATGTAAAGTTCTAATTTTAAATCGCAATTCAAAAAAGTATTTTTCTTATCCATTTGCTAGATTTTCCACCCAAATTGAGTAGCAATTGCAAATAAGGTCATAACAGTACTCATTTTAGCTACAAGAAATGTCTCAACATAATCAATACCAAGTTTTTGAGTAAAAACTCTAACAATAAGTTTAGATTTATGTTTGTTAATACTACCTAGACCCTATAATACTTCATGACTCATGTTCATACGAGGTAATTAATACATGATACATATGATGAATTCTGGTCATTTTCCTAAGGGTAATAGCATTTGAGTTTTCTAATATAAATTGAACCCAATTTAATCTCTTATCTAGGAAGATAAGAGTTTTAAAAACATCTATATCATCAAAACATCATCATGACCATTTACTAAATCATAATCAAAACCATCATTTAGAAGCATTTAATGAAGTAACTTCAAGAGAAGAGTACAACACATGTAAACCTTTCACTAGACTATATCTATACATTTCATATAAGCTTCGATATTTAACATGTCCTAACCTTTTATGCCATGGTTTTTATTATTCAAACTTTGAGATATAAAACAAGATATAGAAGAGAAATCATCAAAAATATATAGACCATTTCTTTGAATTCCTTCAGCTATTATACTCTCATTACTATCCTTGATATACCAAGTATCATTCATGCATGGATTCTAGTTGTGTCCATACCTCTTTCGGATGTTCGATATTACCAATGTGTAGAAGGTACTCATTGTTCACATTGCATAGAATCATAGAAAGAACCTCCTACATTTGTTACAAGAATGTATTCATGTTATCTACAGTTGTTTGACAACCGGTGGGAGCAACCTTAGATCCAGAAATAATCGTCCAAAGTTTTTTTGCCATAAATTTTGTTTTGACCCAAATGTTGTAGTTGGTTTCATTCAGGATTTGGGTTTTGTCAAGACAGAAATAGTTGGATGCCATTGTTTTCCTAAACTTGTAAAACACACCCCATTATAATATACAATGTACCATAGAGTTAGATACATATTTATCGATAAAAACAACACTTTTAATATAATTAGATCTAAATTTTACAGATCTAAAGAAACTATTTGATTATAACTAATTTTGTCATTACAATGCATACTAATTAACCTTCCATGATCAAAATAATAACCCGCATTATAAAGGACTCTACGTTATACCCTAGATTTATATAAAAAATATTTTTGAAAATATAGAAGTGAAGAAGAGACCCTCTAAGAATGCATAACAACAAATTTATGAAAAAAATAATGTAGACAAAAATCCTACCAGCTTAAATTTGACATCTAAATTACCGTCATAATGACTAATTTTTTGGGCTATCAATTTAACACAATTAAATTTTTCTTGAACCTATGAGCTTAAATTTGACGTCTAAATGACCGTCATATTGTCTTATGTTTTGTCTACCATGATGGTCATTTGACCGTCAAATTTAATGAAGCCAAAACTTGTTGTGTATTTCTAGAATGTGAAATTCCAGAATTTTTTATTCTGTATAATATTAGGGAGGTTATATTTTAACACATTATAATAACCTATAATAATTTATAATGTAAAAATATATACACTTTTTTATTAAAAAAATGTATATAATTTATAGAGTGAAAATAAAAAATAACACATAGTTCATAAAAATGATAAAATATAGTATATTGTTTTTATATTAAAAAACACATAACCCTTATTAAAGGGGTTTAAAGGACATAGACCAGGTTAAAAGAATGTTACCACGTGTAAGTAGATTTATGAGAGTATAGATTAACCTGCATATTTTATAGAGGGGACAAGTAATTTCACCCAACCAATGAAATAAATTGAAATCCCTATTTTCATGAACTTTGTCTCCTCCCTTCATTTACTCTTAATTTTACCGTGCACACATTTAAAAGTATGGAAATATCGCGAGAATATTTTATATAATTCTGAAAGTTAAAAACTTTAAAAATTTTAAGTGGCTATAACGAGTAATATTTTAATAAATATTTACCACACTTCACGTGGGCCACCAATAAAATATCCCCCTTTTTTAATTCTCCATTTATACCCGAGATATTATCTCATTTTATTCTCCACTCTCACTCTTATATAAAAGAAAACCTATTGACAATTTTTACACTTGTGAAAAATGGGAACTCAAAACTTCATCATTACATTGAAAAGTCTTGGGTAAAGTATACCTAAACTAAGGAATTTTTGATGTTATTTGTTACTACTTGAATTAGTTATAAGATTAAATGAAATCTGTAGTTATGTGTGATGTTTCAAAGAAGAATAGATCACATAGTGTGCGCTTTTATGTCATCCTCGGAAAAGAACACAAAGCCCTAAAGGAAAACGGTGTTGTCTTAATGAAGGTGAAAAATTACAAATTAGGTGAAGTGCTGAGTTTTGAAGCAAAGCAAACAGAAATGCAGATTATAGAAAATCAGAGTTCATTACTGAATGTTAGAAGTTCCTATCAACATTCTTTCCTTCATGATTAAGACATTCAATTATGTTACTGAGTTTTTTAGTTCATTATAAAATCCATAAAGAAAAGCTAGAATGCACAAGGAAATACACAACTCATTTTTATAATTTAATGTTTTATTCGTAAGGAGAGTCAAATGATTCCCACACAAGCAAAGTGTGATGTAACCGAAAAGTAAAGTACAACTACTGAAAAGAAAGGTACACATGACAAGAAAGAGAAGGAAAAGGATTATAAGTGAACCCATCATTTCCTTGGGGTTTCGTCCTTTAATTGAAACATCTTCATCTCTAACTTTCATTCTCCTTCATCTTCATTGTAATAGCCATTGTTCCTGAAAATGGAAAGAAGAATTAACTGTCGATTCACGAGCTTAGGGATCAATTCATATTCCTACATATCCTATTTCATGCATATGAATCTTCTCCGATAAGAGATGTATTCTACATGAAGAATAAACTGCATGTATGCTTTATTCACTCAGGAAGAAGAAGGAGAAAAGAAAGAAGAAAAACATGGACATAAGAGAGGCCAAAAATCCTAATTATTTTCTAATTTTTTTCTTAGTGTGCATGTACAGGTTGCAGCCAAAGAGAAGAATAGACAAGTCATAAGTTCATGCAATAAAAGGAAGAATGTAACTCAAGTTCCAACAACTGTTCTGAAATAGAAGAAGTTACAGTTTAGAAGAGAGACTAGCAATAAAAGCACATGCAATAGAAAGAAAAGTAGAATTTAAAAGATGATATTTGGCTAAAAGAGAGGGTCACAATTGAAAGGAATAAAGACAAGATTCTGGAAAAAATTTGATAGGGCATCGCCATGTAAAATGGACATTTACAACTTTCCATCATGTTCTTTTAACAACTAAATACTCAAAGGAATGATTTAAACCAAGTAAGTGATACGAGAAAAATAGAAAAGTATGCTATGATAAGGATAACAAAACCATGATGTCTCATTTTTAGTTACCAATCGAGATTCAAACATGAAGTTTTATGTTCCGAATAAGAAAATTCAACTACTATGCCGAAAATGGATGAAAGAGAGAATTCTAGAAAAGTTTTGACAGGGATTTGCCATAAAAATCAACACTATAAATTTTCAGTTGCTATGGGAAAAGCTAGTTACTACGAGAAAGAATCAATTTCAAACGCTAGTTGCTGCGGGAGAAGATAAAAATCAAAGCTAGTTGCTGCATGTGAAGCTCAAGTACAACATTGAAGCACAAATGAAAATGGAACTACATTTTTGACAAAAAATGAATTATCTAACATCCGTGAGTTGTAAAAAGAGTTCTAGAAATAATAACTTACGCATAGTTTCCGAAAATAGTATACATTATTTTCGAAAAGTCAAGAAATATTATTCTGATCAAACATTCAATAAATATGATTTTTAGAAAACAATTGCATCTCAAAAACTCATCTCATGAGGAAATTAAATGTTCAAGTGATCTCAGTTTGAAAATGATTAAAGCAAGTATTCTCAAAGGGTGCTATAGGATCTCAAAGAATCAAGTTGATCATGTAACAATGAATTGTAACAAATGGATTCTCTAGAATACAAAAATGAGCCAAAGATTTCAGAATGGACCTGAAGTAATGTACAAAACTAAATTTGTAGAAAATCATAACCATCTTCTACAATATTCTCAACAAATGATGAGGTAACAGTTGTCTTGAAGTTAAAGGAAAAAGACCTCATACTGAGAGAAGAGAGGTGAAGTAAGAATATCCGAAAGAGGAAAGTACTCTATGTCCACCACAGTAAAACAAAGGAAAGTACAAAGTAAATCAGAGTTTCATAACAACAAACACATAATAACAAACTCTTTTCAAAGATCATTTTAGCAATGGCCGAACATGATAGATACCGAGATTGGGAAAATATAAATCTATAATTCATAATATAGATTGGGCCCAAAAAAAAATCACCGTAGATAATCAAATGGTCAATTTTTTTGAGAAACCGGATGAGGAAGCGAGAGGTCCACAGCCTATGTGAAGTTTTGAACACCGGGAGTCAATCGGAAGAAACAAATCATAGAACCCTCAAATCTTTCCAAGAGTTCAAGATACATTTGAAGAAGAAAAGAAAATGAATCGTACATATGCATGAGAGATTATCTCACCTATAAACGACTATGGTGGCCCGATAGACTCAAGAGATCTCGAAGAATAGAGAAGAATCAAACTTCAGAAACTTTCCATGGAGGCCATTGCGAAGAAACCATTTCTCGAGAGATATCTCGATTCCAAATTAAAAGAAATAAATGGCACAGATATTAAATTTTCAACTTATAAAGGAAACTTAGATCTCATAGGATTTGCCACAAAATATCAAACAGAATAGACCAAGATTGAAGTAGCAGATGTGACAGAAAGAAAAAATGATTTACAGGAAAAACTGGCAAATGACAAAAGCATGACCACCTACGTAAAACCGTGAAACTTGATATGAAAAAGAGTCTTTTACGAGAGAAGGAGCTCCAAAGTACAAGGACAACCGATCTTGACAGAACAAAATAATGATGTCGGGAGAAAATTCTCCCAAGGCTTCGCCCATAAAATTAAAAAATCCAAAATGAATGTGCTTTAGGGTCAAGTTCCCTTTACCATCCGAACACAAGAAGTGGGTTAACTCAAACTAGACCACAGTTAGGATTGACGACATCAAACACCAAGGAAGAAAGATTAACATCCTCAGATCATCGTAACAATCAATGCTAACCATAGTGAAGATGCCACCACCCACATTAAATGCCAGCAAAAACCATAACCACAGGTCATAAATCAATGATCTACAATCAGACAAGGTACAAAGATCAAAGACAAAGAACAAGGCACAAAATTTCAAAATAAACCATAATGGAAATAGGTAACTGACCAGAGTTAATACCATTGACCAAGTCGCTAAGGGTGAGTCACCGTTGAAGGGGCCAACCCATGTGTCCTCCAAATTAATTATTACAAATGACTATCAGGTTTTACTCAAGTGCATGGTTCAAATAATTTTTTAAAAGGGTGACCAAATCATATATCACGATCACCGAAAAGGTGTGTATTATAATGTGCCAAGGCTGGCATAATCAAAGGTGGCAGACTACATAATACGCCATTTGATATGGAAAGGGGCTTAGTTATTAAAACTATGATTATTGCTTAGTTTATGCCCAAACAAATCAAAGGGGTGGTCGAATGAATTATGATGCCTATGCAATGGCCAAAGGAGATGTCAATATCAAAATATGTGCACATAGCAGTGTGGTCCCCAAGAGAATTTTTTTGCAAATATTACTAAGTATAGTAATTATTTTTCTCACATACAGGGAGTTATTTTTTGCATGCCTTCACAATAGACATAATAGAGAAGAAGACAAAGTTGAATGTTCATGGAAAGAGACTTGCCTAACAAGCAACCTTATTTTTGGCAAATTATTTATCCTTCTTTTCTTAAAAATAGAACAGTCAACTCCAGTTTGATTGTAATGTAAGTAAGGCTAACAATGCCTATTTTTAATTACATGCTCTATTTTTATTCCTTTATCTATTATTAAATAAAGGATAAAAATAGGATGCATGGGTGAGTACAATCCTTAGGCTATTTTTAGGAAGAGGGTGAACTTTATTTTTGTTATATATTATGTGCCTTTAAAAAACAAAGGAACTTTTGGAGGACTTTTGGATATATGAGGATCAAGAAATTTTTCCAATTTTTCCCTCCGATTGTGAAGTATACCATGCATTTCCAAGTTATTTTGTAGTCTTTTTTAAATTTATATTAATCTCGTGAATGCAAATTCCTTGATCAATCACTTTACCCTACTGCAAATTCAGTATTTTTGCTTAATTTTAAAGTGCATGTTAACTTATTAAGTACTGTTGTGATTCTTCCTCGACAATCAAGTGTTTTTCCCTTAGACATTTTGCAGAAAAACTATTGGTTCATGCATCAAGGATCCTTCCCAAATTAGTTATGCATATACTTAGTCAAATCCCTCATAAAAATCTGGTGTATCACCTTAGTTTCAATCATTTTACAGTCATCTTTTACTCTCAAACTTCCAGAAATCAGTTTAGGCTACACCATTAAGGAACCGACCTTGATACCAGATACTCACCTCAAAATAGGTATACCCACAGCACTCAGAGATGTTTCCATTGTAGAGCTACGAAAGAGAGAGATCATTTTTGCAAGCTTAGAAAACCTGCAACCATCTCTCTATAGGGTGCACTTGTAAGAGAAAAGAGTTTTTGGAACACCCGGTGGGACACTCACACAACTTAAAGTTTCACTTTCAAGGTGTTTCATCATTCAAGTAGATTAGACACCATGCACACCAGTTTTACAAAACTACTATTAATGCATTTTGAAGATTCAAGATCCGAAGTAGAACTCATCTGGTGACTCCATAAATTTGATTCCAGATCAGTATAACACTTTTCAACAAGTATTAAAATTTTCAAATGTAATCTTCAGGTATTTTTCAAGAAAATCAGATATGTTATTTTGCTATTACGAGTTTATTTTGTGAATAGTAGACTGTTTTCATAGTTTAGTATTTTATATGGTCTTGGAACCATGAATAATCAATTTCAACAATATTATCATCCAAATCAATAGTACTTTTATCCACCTTCTCCTTCAGATTAGATTTATAACCCTTATCAGAATGAATACCCTTATAACCCAAACCCTGTATATGAAAATGATTACTAATATGAGGAATATGTTGTTCAAGGTCAAATTTATACAGAGGGTTATGCTGAGTATGAAAGGCAAAGAAATCTTAGAATTGAGTTTAATAGTTTGAAGCATTAGTATTTAGCTACCAAGGAACAAATTGAGAAATCAATAGCAATGAAGAATGATAGGTGTTAGGATAGGGAACCTTGTCAATGTGATGTTCCTTCTTACCTTCCCTATCAAAATTCAGTGCCTATAAATTCTCCTTGCTAGCCAATGCAACCTATTCCTTAGTTTCCTAACTATCAAGCTGCTGCAATTCCTATTTTTTTGACCTCACAATCACATACTGAAGTCAAAATTAAGTGTCCAAGTTGGCGTTTAGATGTTGTTCCAAATACGATCTTATTCCCCAACCTCTTGTCCAAAATTTTCCAGTTGAACTTGAAACTAAGCCCACTCCTTCTTTACCCATACTTCCAGATAGAAATAGAGAATCAAAAGATCAAGCAGGAGGGGAAGCTATCAGAAGACAAAGATAGGCTGGAATTCTTGTAGAACTTGCATGGATGGATGTCAAAGTTTTAGTTTGATTTTATTCCAGAATTGGAAAAAGGAACCACACAAAAGGTACAATTTATTTTTCCAGCAGAAATCAAGAGAAGTTGGAAGATGATCAACAATCTACATATTTTGAGTGTAGTGTGCATGAAGGCACCATACTCATGCAGCTTACAGCCATATCAAAAGAGGATAGATCAATTTCAAATAAAAAGGAGGTTGAAATTAAAGAAAATTATGTTTCAAGTTTACAGCTTGAGGTTGATGATTTCTTGTCAGACTTGGAAAATTGCATAGGCGAAGAGCATCCCATAGAACTAACTAATTTTGTAGTTTCAGCATCCAAAGAACCTCTAGTGGATAAGGTCCCTCTTCTACTTAAAAAAGGGAAGAGATGCTATTGATTATAGATCTTTATTTTCCCCTCTGGAAGAACCATTTAGAATGTCTCGAAAACATGACATGCTTCAAATCGAGATCTTGTGCAAGAAAACTAGATAGTTTTGATCTTATGGATTATGTGTCAAACCAGAATGATCAAGATGAAAGAACAATTGTGGTACAATATTTTGAAGGAGATGAAGTATGTTCAGATCAGTTTTAGAATGTCCAACAGGCTGATTCAGAACAACAACTTCATAGAAGTACTTATGAAAATGAAGAAGACGATCTTTAGTTCTTTGACTGTAACATGTATCTGGATAGTGCATGTGAATAAGAAGAGGAGAAATGGATTTTTAGACTACATGGAGAATCTGAGAAATGCAGAATCATTTGATAGAAGTGTCAAAAGGTTCCTTACAATAGTCATTGGACAACTTACAGAATAGAAGTGGACCTCAAGACAGTTTCAATATGATTTACAGCAATTGGAAGGCACAAAACAACCTCCATGATAGCTTCAAAAAGAGCTCATTGTTGAAAACAATATTCATGATTCAGATCAAATCAAAACTGTAAACAATTTTGTTGTGAAGAGGCCTTGTACTATTCGATATTTGTCTAATTCTTACCCAACTACAGTATTGCCAGATTTCATGCTTGTCTTGGAGCATGAAAGTGAGTCATCTGTTCTCAATATAAAGCCTTAAATTATGCCAAAATAGATTATAGATTAGATAGAGGTGCTTCCCAGTTCATGGAATGATCTAATGAGTGAAATAACAACACATGTCTCATTCCTAGCTATGTCACTTTGTTGGTTTCTAGAGCTGAATTCATGGCCTCGGTTTTGTAAAAAGAGGAGCTACTTTTCACTACCTATTTCAGGTTTTGTCTAGCCTCAATTCTCTGCTGGTTAGAGTAGGGTAGATAAGGATTTCCCTTTCAATAAGTGTAGTTCCTACACATTGCAATGTTTTTCAATTCAATAAGTGCATTTATGCACGTGATCTGTTTACCAGATCCTTTCCTAGCTTTAGTTTGTTTTGGAAGGGTTGGACCTTTCGGAAAAGGAAAATTTTGGTTACATGCTTAGACTCCATGCCCAATGGACAAGAGCAAGGTACTAGTCTTTAAGCTAGCAAACAAATTTCCCCATAGGATCGCTAGAAATGTTGAAAATTTTTGCACTTGTGTAAAAATGGGCAACTTGAAACTTTGTCATTACGTTGAAAAGTCTTGGATGAAGTATAAATAAGCCAAGGAAGTCTTGATATTATTTATTACTCGCTGAATTATTTACAAGATTAAATGAAATTTGCAGTTATGTGTGCTATTTCAAAGCGAAAAAATAACATAGTATGCGCTTTTCATGTCATCCTCGAAAAGAACACAAAGCCTCAAAGGACAACTGTGTTGTCTTGATGAAGATAAAAATTACAAATTAGGTGAAGTGTTGAGTTTTGAAGCAGCAAACAAAAATGTAGATTACAAAAAATCAGAGTTCATTACTAAATGTTACAAGTTCATATCAACGTTATTTCTTTCATGATTAAGACATTCAATTTTGTTACTGAGTTATTTAGTTCATTATACAATCCATATAGAAAAGCTAAAATGCACAAGGAAATATACAACTCATTTTCAGAATTCAATGTTTTATTCACAAGGAGAGTCAAATGTTTCACACACAAGCCGTGGGATGTAACTGAAAAGTAAAGTACATCTACTGAAAATAAGGTACACATACATGAAAGAGAAGGCAAAGCAATATGAGTGAACCCATCATTTCCTTAGGGTTTTTATTATTTGATTGAAACATCTTCATCTCCACCTTTCATTCTCCTTCATATTTATTATAGAAGCCATTTTTCCTAAAAAAGAAGAAAAGAATTAACTTTCAGTTATGAGCTCAGGGATCAATTCATATTCCTACACTATCCTACTTTGTGCATATGAATCTTCTCCTAACAGGAGATGTATTCTACTTGAAGAATAAACTGCATGCATGCTTTATTCACTCGGAAGAAGAAGGAGAAAAGAAAGAAGAAAAACATGGACATAAGAGAGGCCAAAAGCCTAATTATTTTCTAAACTATTTTCTAAGTGTGTAGGTACAGTTATAGCCAAAGAGAAGAATAGACAAGTCATAAGTTCATGCAATAAAAGGAAGAATGTAACTTGAAGTTCCAACAATTGTTCTGAAATAGAAGAAGTTACAATGTAGAAGAGAGACTAGCAATAGAAGCACGTGCAACAAAAAGAAAAATAGAATTTAAAAGCTGATGTTTGGCTAAAAGAGAGGGTCACAGTTGAAAGGAATGAAGACAAGATTCTGGAAAAAAATTTGATAGGGCTTTGCCATGTAAAATGGACATTTACAACTTTCCATCATGTTGTTTTAACTACTACATACTTAAAGGAATGATTTAAATCAAGTAAGTGATATAGAAAAATAGTAAAGCATGCTATGATCAAGATAACACAACCATGATGTCTCATTTTTATTTACCAATCTAGCTTCAAACATGAAGTGTTATGTTCAAATCAGAAAATTCAACTACTATGCCGAAAATGGATGAAAGAGAGAATTAGAAAATTTTTGATAGGGCTTCGCAAAAAATCAACACTATAAATTTTCAGTTGCTACGCAAGAAAGATAAAAATCAAAGCTAGTTGCTATGGGAAAGAATCAATTTCAAACACTAGTTGCTATTATGGAGAAGATAAAAATCAAAGCTAGTTGCTTTGCAGGTGAAGCTCAAGTACAACATTGAAGCACAAAATAAAATGGAACTAAATTTTTGACAAAACTTTAAATGTCTAACATTCAGGAGTTATATACAGAGTTCCAGAAATAATATGTTATGCATAGTTTCATAAAACAATATACATTATTTTTAGAAAGTCAAGAAATATTATTACAGTCAAGCATTCAATAGATATATTTTTAGAAAACAATGACATCTCAAACACTCATCTCATGAGGAAATTCAATGTTCAAGTGATCTCAATTTAAAAAGGATTGAAGCAAGTATTCTCAAAAGGTGCTAGAGGATTTCAAAGAATCAAGTTGATCTTGAGACAATGAATTGTAACAAATGGATTCTCCAGAATACAAAAATGAGCCAAAGATTTCAGAATGGACCTAAAGTAATGTACAAAACTATATTTGTAGAAAATCATAACCATCTTCTACAATATTCTCAACAAATGATGAGGTAATAGTTGTTTGGAAGTTAAAGCACAAAGAACTCATACAGAGAAGAGGCTAAAGTATGAATATCTAGAAAGAAGAAAGTACTCTATGTCCACCACAGTAAAACAAAGGAAAGTACAAAGTAAATCAAAGTTTCATAACAACAAACACATAATCATATACTCTTTTTGAAGCTCATTTTAGCAATGGCTGAACATGACAGATACCTAGAACTCAGAAAATACAGATCTATAATTCATAATGCAGATTGGGCCCAAGAACAAACTCACCATAGATAATCAAATGGTCAGAACTTTTGAGCAAATGGATGATGAAGTGAGAGGTCCATAGGCCCACGTGAAGTTTCAAACCCAGAGTCAATCAGAAGAAACAAATCACAAAACCCACAAATTTTTCTAAGAGTTCAGTGATACATTTGAAGAAGAAAATAAAATAGAAGTGTATGTATGCAAGAGAGATTATATCACCTATAAATGACTATGGTCACCAAGAGACTGAGGAGATCTCGAAGAACAGAGAATAATTGAGCTTTAGAAAATCACCATGGAGGCCGTTGTAAGAAACCATTTGTCAAAGCTATCTCAGATTCCAAATCAAAAGAAAGAAATGGCATAGATATCAAATTTTCAACTCACAAAGAAAAATCAGATCTCGTAGGCTTCGCCACAAAATACCAAACAGAACAAATTGAGATCGAAGTAGCAGCCATGGCAGAAATAAAAATGGATTTACAGGAAAGATGGAAAATGACCAAAGCATGACCACTGCACAGAAACCGTGAAACCCGATATGACAGAGAGTATTTTGTAGAGAAGGAGCTCTAAAATACAGTGAAAGCTAAGCTTGAAAGAATAGAATAATGGCATCGGGAGAAAATTTTTCCAAGGCTTTGCCCATACAACTAAAAAATCCAAAATGAATGTGCTTTAGGGTCAAGTTCCCTTTACCATCCGAACACAAGAAGTGGGTTAACTCAAACTCGACCACAGTCAGGATCGACGGCATCAAACACCAAGGACGCAAGATCAACATCCTCAGATCATCACAATAATCAATGCTAACCATAGTCAAGATGCCACCACCCACATTAAATGCCAGCCAAAACCCTAACCACAGGTCATAAATCGACGGTCTGCAATCAGACAAGGTACAAAGATCAATGACAAAGAACAAGGCACGAAATTTCAAAATAAACCACAATGGTAATAGTTAACCTAACTAGATTTGATGCCACCGACCAAGTCGCTATGGGGTGAGTCACCGTGGAAGGGGACAACCCACGTGTCCTCCAAATTAATCATTGCAAATGACTTTTAGGTTTTTCCCAAGTGCATGCTTCAAAGAATTTTTTAAAAGGGCGACCAAATCAGATATCAAAATCACCAAAAAGGTAAGAATTATAATGTGCCAAGGCCAACATAATGAAAGGTGGTAGACTATATAATACCTCATGTGATATGCAAAGGGGCTTAATTATTAAAACTATGATTATTGTTTAGTTTATGCCCAAACAAATCAAAGGGGTGGTCGAATGAATTATGATGCCTATACCATGTCCAAAAGAGATGTGAATATCAAAATATGTGCACATAGCAGGTGGTACCCACAGGAAGAATTATTTTTGCAAATATTACTAAGTATTGTAATTATTTTACTCACATACAAGGAGTTGTTTTTTGCATGCCTTCACAAAAGGATAGAATAGAGAAGAAGACAGAGTTGCATGTTCATGGAAAGAGACTTGCCTAGCAAGCAACCTTATTTTTAGCAAATTATTTATCCTTCTTTTCTTAAAAATAGAACAATCAACTCCAGTTTGACTGTAATGTAAGTAAGGCTAATAATGCCTATTTGTAATTGCATGCTCTATTTTTATTCCTTTATCTATTATTAAATAAAGGATAAAAATAAGATGCATGGGTGAGTACAAGCCTTAGGCTATTTTTAGGAAGAGGGTGAACTTTATTTTTGCTATATATTGTGTGCCTTTGCAAAGCACAAGAAGGAACTTCTAGAGGACTTTTGGATATATGAGTACTGAAGAAATTTTTCTAGTTTTTCCCTTTGAGTGTGAAGTATTCCATGCCTTTCCAAGTTATTTTGTAGTCTTGTGTATTTTTATATTAATATTGTGAATGTAAATTCCCTGATCAATCACTTTACCCTGCTACAAATTTAGTCTTTTCTGCTTAATTTTAATGTGCATGTTAACTTATTAGTACTTCTATGATTCTCGCCTAAGATAATGCAAGTGATTTTCCCTTAGGCATTCTATAGAAAAACTACTTGGTTTGTGCATCAAGAATCCTTCCCAAATTAGTTTTGTATATAGTCACCAAATCCCTCATACAAATTTGGTGTATCACCTTAGTTTTAATCATTTTACAATCATCTTTAAATCTCAATCTCCTAGAAATCAGTTTAGGATACATCATTAAGGAATTGGCCTCGATACTGAGACTCACCTCAAAATACGTATACCCATAGACTTGAGGTGTTTCCATTGTATATACGAAAGAGAGAGATCATTTGTGCAAGCTTAAACAATCTGCAGCCATCTCTCTACGGTGTTTCACTTTCAAGAGATAACAAAACCTTTAAATAAGTTTATTTATATAGTTTTTATAAACTAAAACATCTAAATGAATAGGGCCACCCCTTACATGGATAATATAAATGGTTAGGGACTAATGTTAGGTTTTATTTAAAATTATTAAGATTTAAAAAGTAATCCCTTCATGGCCAATAAATAAACATGGCCCCCTTCAAAAAAAAGTAAGCACTTTGGTTTTATTTAAACATATATAAACCAAATCTAATAGAATTTATATTTTATGCTGTTTAAAAGAACCATATATATAAAATATGATTCAAACTTAGGTTTATTTCTTATTTTAAAAACTAACTATATATGCCTAGATTTATAAGTTAAGTTAATATATGATTTAAACTTAGGCTTAGAAAATGGTTTTTTGACTCTTCCCTCAATCCCATATAATTTTAATATAGTTTAAGACTTTTAATATATAGTTTTTTTTTTTCAAAACTATATAAATTTTAATATGGTATTTATATAAATTAGTATATAAACCTTATTTTATATTCCATATATTTTATTTAAAAATAATAATATAGTTTTCAAATTATATATGATATAGTTATAGATTAACTATAAACTATAGTTTTTCAAATCAAATCCTTCTAGAGGGGACAAAATAACATGGGTATGAATTTACCTTCCGAAATATTTAACCTACAAAATTTAAAATTATAGAAAACATGAAAATTATTTCATATAGTAATAAATCCTTTCCTTTTATGTATGTGATTTTCACGTAGGTAAATATTTGAAGCCCCTTTCACGTGTGCACACATCAATTTCTAAAAAATTAATTCCCTATAATTTACAAAATGTAAATGAAAGTAAGAATCATATCATATTACATCTCTCCCCCAAAAATGAGGGATTTAAAATTAAAAAATCCTAAAATTTTTACCGAGACTTTAATTGCACAAATGTAATGCCAAAATAAATTGGGGGAAAAAAAGGGGGATTTGAATACTTTTAAATACCCTTTCAAAGTTGGTTGAAAAAATCCATACAAATTAAATAAATAAAATACAAAACATTTAATCTTAATTTACCTCACTCACATTGTTACCATGTTAGAATTTGAGGATTCTAATAAATATGAATTTAATCAACTTACATATTACATAATGTTACAATAAATATTTAAATAAAGATTACATCATAACATAAGTAAATAAAGAAATACTTACAAGAAATAAATAACACATGTGGCATAGTATTTATAGTGGAAAACCCCAATAGGGTAAAAACTTTGAAAATAACCTTTTACTTCAGAGAACTTATTTTACGTATAGTAAGATCACCTCCTCCTTTTAAACCCTATTTACTAAGGGCAAAACCAAATCACTTGATTTGCACACCTTTGATATATTTCTTGAATATATCAAATGAGGACCTAAAGTCCTTGTTATATAAGGTGATCGAGTGTGTCTCCCGACCCACCTTTTCAACCTAAAATGGTTGACATATACACCTAAGTTTATAATAATTGATATTAGAAATATAATTATTTCATGATATTAAATATTTAACCTAAAGTATACACTTAAGTTGACATATTTAATAATATAAATATAAATATAAATATTATTAAATATTAACCTATATATTAGTGATGGACCCATATACATTAAGTGTTGGCCAGACCACTTAATCATTATGTTTTAACAACATCTATCCATCCTTGGCTCATTTTATTGTCTCTTCTAACCTCTCGTTGTAAAGCGAGGTATACTATGCATATTCTAATGTTTTTGTAGATTCTTAGGGTAATGTGCTCAATCGATTTTTAAGTGTTTCTCTTTGTGAATACTATCTCTGGTATGTGGTGCATTCTATCCACCCTCTCCTTTGCTCACCTCTCCCACTTCGTAGTCATATCTGTGATTCAACCACTTCCTTTTCTGGTGTATCACCACTTAGTGTAGGCTCTTTCACCCTCTCTCTCTCTCTATGTCCCCTTGGAATGGTTAGATTAGAATAGAATAGGTTCTTCCTACACTAGAGTAGCTTGTGGTAGGTAGATTATGAAGTAAGAAGCAACTTTCTCTGGAGGTCCATCTCAAATTTTGCAAGTCCCAAATCTTGAGATATAGTCCCATGTTGTGCAATCACACCGAATGCCCCACTCCACACCCAGACCATTTAGGGTGCTTGATTCTACACTAAATGGGATGTTTAACATATTTACAAGAAAAAGTTGCACAGTGTGTTCAAAATGTGAATCATTTCGATATTTCCATCATTGTTTTAAGCTGGGGTATGTTTTCATCCTTCATGCATCCAACCTCCATCATTTCATCCTTTTCCCATTCTTTTCTCTGTAATTTTTCTCTTCATCCAGATTCTTTAGTAATTCACATTTTTACAAGTGCTCTTGCAATTATAACTTCAAAATATCAACCTTTACATTCCTTGGACTCACAAATTAAGCTCTAAATCCATTCAATTACACTTTACAAACAAAATGACAAAGAATTTCATTAAAAATGATGAAAAGTATGAGTATTCGCATTTCCATGAGTCTTGGAGAAAAAATGGTGGCGAAATCGGATGCAATGTACAACAACCGTTGATTATTCCCTTTCTTAACTTTAGATTAGAGTCATCCCACGTGGAAAAATCTGATTCAAGTGGGCCTGGGTTGATTTTTACATTTTATGAATTTTGGAGAAAATGCGTAATTTTCACATTTTTCCCCGCCCCTCCACCTTTGAAATACAAGCTTGACACATGGCTTTCTCTGGGCCTTTGATGGAGTCGTGGCTCATTTATGCAATTTTACCCTTCTTGAGGAAAAGGAAAAATTTCCAATTTTCCTTCGACTGACCCGCCTTCCTACTTATAACTTTTGATATGGGCGCCAAAAAGTTGTGGGTTATTTCATACTTTTCTCCTTGTACAAAGAGGCAAAAAACTTCAAAATGTTCCGCAAACCCACCTTCCCGCTTGAACTTAAAAAAACAACCATGTGTCCGTCTTCGGTGTCAGAGTAAGACTTTTTCCCTTCAACTTCATATTTGTTGAACAACCAATCAGAGACTATCGAGTTCGCGAGGCTAATTTGGTATTTTTACAAATGTGACCAAAGTGAAAAATTTCACCAAAAAGACCCACTGGGCCGTAACCAATTAAAATTGAACATGTACACACCTTTGAGGAAAAAAAGGAGAAATTCACTTCACCTTTATAAACTTGACCGGCCAATCAAAACCTAATGGGGCTGCAGGGCCAAATTGATATATTTCCAAACATAGAAAAAAATTATATGTTATAACATAGACCCGACATGCCTCATCCAATAAAAGGAGACCACATAGCTAAAGATGATGAGATATAATTTGATGGGGAAAACACACCCGTCAAACCGTAAAATGCAGGGAAATCACCATTTGTACCTAGAATTGAATTTTTCTTTAAGGAAAAAGAATTTGGAAATGATACAAGGTCCAAATGTGATCCACAACCATGGAAAAGGATCTTTAACAACATATAAATGAAGAAAACCTTTCACGCATCCATTCGGGAAATAGAAAATACGACAGAGCCCGCAAACTGAAGAATTTTGAGGGAAAACTAGGGCATGATCAAATTGAGAACCAACAGGATGTACGATGGAATCCACTAAATATGGGCATAAGTATCGGTTAAGCTTGTAAGTTAGATTTATTATTAGAGGAATTTTGCAAGCTGAATGTTTTATTCGGGTTCACTCATATATGACAGATCAAACAATTGGATTTGTCAATCTTATCGACATATGTCAGTAAATCTGATGGCTGAGGGTAGGCGGAGTGGGTGCGTTGAAATCGAACGAAGGGGAGGAAAATCTCTTTCTTCCTTTGAAATCAAACCCTGACCCTCCTGTTGATCATATCGTCTGCAAAACCGTAAATAGTGTTAAGCGTTTAATCCCACTTGTGATCATTGGCAAGAACACTACATTAGAGTGACGATAAAGTGGAAATCTAAAATGTTAATTGTGCAACTAAAAACTAGTTCACATCATCTTAGGTGTGAAATCAGGAGACAAAAAATGCCCAACGAAGAGTGGTCAGAAAGGGTTTTTACGGTTTTGCATGTCGACTTCGGTGGAATCAGAATGACATTTCATCATGGAATGTGTAGCTTATGGGGACATACAAAGCAATTACATGGATATTTTAACAGTGGATGATCTTACAACTTTGTTTGAAGAGGAAAGGGTGGCAAAAAAAACAGATTTCTTGATCAAAATTCATAGCAGAAGAAGCAAGATAAGAAAAGAACTAAAAAAGGCAGAAGTAGAGGATTTTTTGGGAATCTTTTCGATGTTTATCTACCCTGTTTGTGTTTGTAATTTGGGTCTCATAGACTACTAAGTATTGTGAAATCATTAAATAATTTCATTTCATTTCATTTCAATCAGTCTCCTACCATAAAAAGTAATTGGGAGCAATATTGGATTTCCAACCATGCATCATTCGTAGGGATTAGCAATAAAACCATCCTTTAACTTTTCTATGGCCTTAAAAGCGTGCTGAAATTTAGACTCCATTTCCTCGACAAATTCATCGGTAATTTTGATACGGCTAACATCCACATACAATCCCATCTCTTTGTGCTAGTACAACTAAGTACAGATATCAATTCCATATGGCTGCAAGTTTTGTTTCTAGGAAATTATTCAGAGAAATCAAATTGATCACGTCTAGTGAAGCCTCTCAAGCAACAACATTAGCCCGTGTTTGAGACATAAGTTGACATCTTTTCACGTTGTCGAGCTTTGCAATCTTTTTGTAATCCTAAGACTGGAAACAACAAAATTTTGACAGTAAGTACATGTGCTTATTTCTCCTCCTCCGTAGAGCTTGAGATGGAGAGGATTTAAGGCATTCTCTTTTTTCATTCGACACTTGACAGACTCGATCTCATGTCCTCCGTCTCATTATAACGATGTGAAAGAGCCAAAGAAAGTATCGATAAACGACTGACGGCCTCACATCGCCCAAAGTTTTCGTCTTTCCCTCTTCTGGTATTTCATTTAAGAAGGTTAAAATAAAAACTATATTATTTTATATTTCATCCAATAATATTATATTATTTTATATTTCACATCCAATAAAATAAAGTCAAATTTTTGACTTGTGATTTCATTGGAAAAAGGGGATGTCAATCATGTCTTTCTTATGAATTGATTACGGCAAATATGTTACCCCTACATGGGAAAAGTATTTGTGGACATTCATGGGACTATGTGAAATTTGATGACCTAAATGATGGTTTTGCTATTTTTAACAAAAAAATTTTTTTGCTATTTTTTAACAATTTAATATTTTGCTTTTCTAAAAAAATTGTTTTTATTTTTAAATTTTATTTTATAGCTTATGTAAACATTAACCTTTGCTTTTGCTATTTTTAATAATTTTACTTTTTACTTTTCGAACAATTTTATTTTTTTGATTTTGCATGCTTCTTTGATTTTACTTTTGATGTGAATGTTTTGACATTTTTTTTTAATATTTTAAAAGATATTTTTACCTTGGGGTGAAAGCATGGAAGATGAGTGAGCAAGCTAGATTAAACATCAGTGCCTCTATTTTCCCTTATATTTTATTTTTAAATTTAGTTTACCATATATTTTCGAACTAGGGATTTCCATTTTTAGTATGTGTTTATTATGTATGCATGTTGTCTTATATTCTTGATTCAGATGATTGCCCTGATAAAAAATAGTTTTTCTTAAAATGATATGTGTTGATTTTGCTTAATATGCATTTGGTAATAGTTATTAAGCTCATTAGATGATGCTTAGCCATCAAGTGTCCTTATTTGTTAGCCTTTAAGCTCTATTTTGATTGAGAGGAGTATGATACAGGTGTTTTTTTTAAATTATTGGTGATATTTTGGAAATTCTAAGATGGTTTTTAACAAAGCCTTTGTGGACATTCATGGGACTATGTCAAATTCGATTGCCTAAACGACGGTTTTGCTATTTTTAACAATTTTGTTTTGTCCTTTTCTAACAATTTTTCTTTTATTTTTAAATTCTAGTTTATGGCTTATACATACATTAACCTTTTCTTCTTCTATTTTTAACAATTCTACTTTTTACTTTTCTAACAATTTTACTTTTTTGATTTTGCATGCTTCTTTGACTTTACTTTTAATGTGAAGGTTTTGAAATTTTAATTTTTTTAATTTTTTAAAAGATATTTTTAGCTTAGGGTGAAAGCATGGCAGATGAGTGAGCAGTCTAGATTAAACATTGTGCCTCTATTTTCCCTTAGATTTTATTTTTAGATTTAGTTTGCCAAATATTTCTAGAACTAGGGATTTCCATTTTTAGTATGTGTTTATTATGTATGCATGTTGTCTTATATTCTTGATTCATATGATTGTCCTGATAAAAAATAGTTTTGCTTAAAATGATATGTGGTGGTTTTGCTTAATATGCATTTGGTAATAGTTATTGAGCTCAGTAGATGATGCTTAGCCATCAAGCGTCCCTATTTCTTGGCCTTTAAGCTCTATTTTGATTGAGATGAGTATGATACAAGTTTTTTTTCTGAACTTATTGATGATATTTTAGAATAACTAAGATGGTTTTTAGCACATTTATAGTATTTGTTTCCTGGTATATTTTGCATTGTTTTTCATGCTAACTTCTTATATACTATTGTCTTTTTTTTTTCAAATGTTAGCCTTCTACTTTCTGCTTAAGGCACATCCCCATGTTAAAGTTAATTTTTAAAAAATATTTATAATGGGTCAGATGTTTCTGCAGAGAATTTTATGTCTGTGGACTTTCTATAAATGCATATTTTATAAAAAAACACTTATTTCCTTCAATTTCTTTCATTTAGTTTAATTTTACTTTGACTTATAGTAATTTTTTAAAGTATACTATAGAGACCTATATACTATATAAACCTATATAGTTAGTATAATTTTGAGTCTGTGAACATTGTTTATTTAAATTTTAAGATATGAAAGACTGTATTGACATTGATTTCCATGGTTTTTTTTATTTTAATTATTTTGATTTATAGTTGTTTTTAAATTCTATGTCAACTTTATAATTTTTTTACTATGAAGATATTTTATTATAGTTCCTTGGCTTTTTGATTGAATGTGTTTATAGTATATGATGATACAACTGATAATTTTTGTCTCAGTGAACATTGTTTATTTAATTTTTAAGATTCAAATACTATATTGACATTGATTTCCTTTGTTTTTTTTTCTATTTTAATTATTTTGACTTAAAATATGAATTTAACATGTTTTTTAAAATATTGTAAAATTACCTCTATATTAATTTGTACCTCTCAAAATTGGTGCTCAACTATTCATTGATTAATTTATAATATCGTCGAAAATAGGAAAATTGAATGTATGTATACACACACACAATATATATATATAGTTTTATTAACCTTTTTTCCCACTTTTTTGAAGGGTATTTGTGATTCTCATTCTCCTATAGTAAAGAAGAGAGTGTTGTCTCTAAACGAACTTCGTGGGTTTCAATATTGATTGAAGTATTTATTCATTTATTTATTTTATTACATGTTATGGATTAAAACTTTATCATAGAGTGTTTTCATGTTATTTTATTTTGATTGTTACATTTACATTTAGATTCCAATCCTTTTTCTGAAGTGACATGTGGGGGCATGTTCCTTTTCCAATGATAT
This sequence comes from Taxus wallichiana var. yunnanensis, assembly GCA_018340775.1. NCBI lineage: Eukaryota > Viridiplantae > Streptophyta > Pinopsida > Cupressales > Taxaceae > Taxus > Taxus wallichiana. The sequence goes on along the minus strand of CM031242.1, from coordinate 585,569,029 downwards.
GATTCATTATGCATTGATCGAGGGATTGTTTCCTAATGAGGCCATTTCAAAGCGTCCCAAGTTGGATGTTAGACGATCATTGATGAGGATTTTTAGGCTTCCCGTCATACCTAAAAATATATTCTAGAACTAACATACTTCTTTTCCTCTCCAATTTAATATGATGAGACTACAAACACAATTCCCTTGTGTACAACAGTGGTTGACATTAACTACGCCTCACTTGCAGAGGGAAGAAGAGTTTAAACATATTCAATGTGTTGTTAATGTTTTGCATTGCAGGCAACCAAAACCACCTAAAACAATGATAGCCAAAATGATCAGAGATCACCTCCACCTGATGCCAACATCCCAAATTTTTCTCTCCAAAATCTAAACGATTGGAGATCATTCATGAGGCTTCTACTTTATTTATGATTCTAATGAAGATGCACTAGAAATATGAAGCACCCCAAAAATTTAGGAGAATGGTAATTCCAATCGAGGCATCTACAAGTGGACAAAAATACAAGAAACCTATACGTAAAATTACACAAGAAAAAAGCAACAAATTTGATATTAAAAAATAGCTTGAGTGGTTAGTTTATAGGTGTTTGTCTATTATTTTTTTGAAATAAACTGTAACTTGTTCCAAATAATTCCATGTATGTAGTTTGGTAGTATATATGTATGTAGTTTTGTTATCCAACAGCTATGCTTTCCTAATTTCTTTATCATTGTGTCTCCATACAAATACCTATAGTTTTCTCACTTCAAGTGTACATATTGTTCTTATTGTTTTCCATTCTATTTTCTTAACATAATAATATGTAATTCATTTCAAATAAATGCATGTATATATTGCGGTGGAACATATGGAGCACAAAATCTAACTTTTTAACAAATGCGTTTAATTTTTTATTTATACAATTGCTCGCTACTTTATGTAAACCAACAAAAATGCATTTTTAATGTGTTCTTCTATATATATTTCTTTTATACAATTGCTCACTTCTTTATGTAGATCAACAAAAAAACATTTTTAATGTGTTCCTCACTATATCTCGCACACAAATACATATAGTTTTAAAATGATGAGAAAGAATCATGCAATTTTAAGTTATTTTCATGCAAAGATTTGTACATTATATCACTTTTTTGCATATTGAATTGTTAAAGGGTTAGACCTCATGATTGCACTTTTTAGAAAATGTAAATGAAAAAGAAAACAAACTTTAAAGGTTATCATTGCTTACAAATGCATGCTTTCCAGAACACATCCTTCATTTCATCTGAGTACACTACAATTTTACATTTTCCACCATACATTTATAGAACTTTTACTATCTAGAGCATCTTTTAGTTACCATTGAAAGAAATTTGACACACAAAGGAATTTCTCAATTAATTGAGGATGGTTCCATTGTTGACCCCACATTTCGTATACCGCGCTTTTCCTCCCTAATGTCCATTCTAAACACACGATTCCCAACATTGTGTTGACCTTTCGATGTGAAATTTTTCAAACAACACTTCTACCCTCCAAATTTTCAAGCCATGTAATCGAAAAATCAATACAAGAAGGCTCCATTGTGTGCTTACACAAATCCCACGTTAGAATGATCAAAAGTGAACTATAAGCTTCATCTCCTTCTTGATTACCAATGTATATAAACTCCCTATATTAATTATAATTTCTTTATGTTTGTTTTTTCATCCATTTCTCAATTCTAATTCTATCATGATTTTTTTTCCACTTGCTGGACTATTATTATCATTCAAATGGATGTTTTTGTTGAAAACATTTGGTAATTGGTGCTCTAACCCGACTACCAAAGAATGCTCTCCAAGACAAGTCAGCTTCCCCAAAAATATGCAAGTTCCAATCAAGTGCACAAATATTTCGTGAGAATAAAAAATAAAATAAGTGGATTGAATACATCTATGCAAATGTGGTCCGTAGAGAGGTTGTGCCCTAGAAAAAACAACCCTTCACAAATATCAAAATGCAAGGGGAGATGGTTATGTGTTTGGATTTGATTTTTTGGATCTAGAAGGAGGGGAAATCGACATCACCTATTTCAATGAGGCTGCATAAGCATTCTATGAGAAAACTGAAAATGGGAAGCTATATATATATAATTTCCAATGGGAGGATCGTGAGGATTGTTGTCGCAAAGCTATGTTATAACCAATTGAACAATGCTTTGGATATTTTCCTATAACCTTCCTCAACCATATCTCCACTCATAGAAAATGAGGATACAATACCTTCCCATCACTTTCACTTCACCAAAATCAAGGACATACCTGCAAGCGTTGAAGGTTCTACAATTGATTTGATTGGCATTGTTCTTACAATGTCACCATGCTCAATTTTTTTTTGGCACGACAAGTCTAAAATAAAGAGAAGAACACTACAATTAAAGGACATGTCAAGATTTAGTTTAAGTGTCACATTGTGGGGACAACACTTAGATGAGATAAGTAAAGAAATTGAAGACATACTTTCTATACCACCTCTTCCGGTCCTTCCTTAAAAGTTTCCTATGTCTCTAGTTTATATGGAAGCTTAGTTGACACTATTTGAAGAACCAAATGTTATGTCAACTGTCTAATTTCATAAACAAATACACTTCATGGCTAGGTTGATTCGATGACTACTCCCTTCCGATACCATCTATCATAAGCTAATTTCTGGGCCCTCCAAAACTCTTGACCTCTAGAATAAATGATTTTAGAGGTACTTCACATGGGGAAAAAGAGAGAAATGCATGTACCATGGTTTCTATAGAAATCACAAATATCAACATGGACGACTTTTTTATAGAGCATTTCCTCTTCAAAAATGTGAGAGAGAATGGTAATGGTTCATGGTTCTATTCAATTTGTAATCTACAAGTTCATAACTATGATTATAGATATGCACTCAAGATCAATCTAAAGGACCCAACATGAGAACTCACATCAGTTACCACTTTTGATGAGACAATTGAGTCAATCATGGGTGTTGAAGCTAGTGATCTCCACCTATTCTCTATAGATGAAGACACGACTAGTGAAATCACAAGAAATGTCATCGAAAATGAATACTGCTTCACACTTTCTCTAAAAAGAGAGACATACCATGGAAACAATAGATTGAAATGTGTCATCCTCAATTCTAAGAAAGTGGATAATAGTGCAACTCCTCCGTAACCTTCTTTACGAAAATAATTCTAATGTATTTGTCCCTTAAAAATTAACACCCTCACCCATACCATTTTATACTTTGAATTATCACCACTATGTTTCTCATTTCATATCTATGTTTCAATCTTTTCCCCTGATTCAAAAGAAAACTTTTGTAGTTCCTTATAAACTAACATACTATCGTCACCTACTACTATGTGGATTGTAATTAATTTTAAGAAAATAAATGCATTTAACTTAAACTTTTATTATGTACGTATTTTCATCCTTGTATAGTACTAGAATGTATTGTATCTTTCCGTATAACAAAAATTATTTTCCTTACCCAACGCATAAAAGTTTTTTTATCCTCAAATTCTTACCTCTTATGATTGGTTACCAATAGAGCTCCACATGCATTTCAAATGTATATAGTTTATTGATTCGACATACTATTGCCTCCTACTACTATGTGGATTAAAATATCTTTTAAGAAATAAATGATAATTACTTGCACTTATATAATGTATGTATTTGCATCATTGTATACTATTGAACGTGTTGTACCTTTCCATATAACTAATATAATTTTCATTAAGAAAAAATGCATATTTTTAATCCTCGAAATGATACCTCTTACACGTAGTTCCCATTGATCTCCACATGCATTACAATTATATATAGTTTATTGTAGAATTTTGTTTTGAATGCCAACAAAGAATGCATTGTTCATTACTAACCGACACATTTTTTTTTTTTTCCAAAAGGTGGTACTCCATAGTTTTGTAACTTCATAATCATGTCAACTTGTGCAAAACAAGCATACATCATAACCTAGAGTGTAGAACAATGAAAATCTCAAATACCACAACTTACATCGACCAAAACCTACCATTCCCTATCATTCCAAACTTACTTGAAAAATACAACTACCGAAGGATTTCCAACCAACATTCCATTAGTAAATTTTATGGAAACAAATTTTTGAGAACATACCAATTCATTCCGTACGAACCCATATTTTCTAACTACTGCCACATCTCATCATTTTCTTGTGACACCACAAGAAAGTGTATCAATTATTGACTTTGCTTCAGTTCCTCGCAACATGTACAACCATCTCCTCATATCCTTTTGTCTACTTTCCACCTTGCAATCCACAATTGACCCAAACAGAACACCCCACCCTTTCCCATACAAAGAAGCTTCCCATATCGCCACCCTCACCACATACTATCAAGCCCAATGTTAGTTTCAGAAAAGAATATATTTGCTAGAAAACATCGAACTTTCTCAATCTGCTTTGGAAAATTATCCTAGAATTAAATAGTTTCCTTTGAAGGATTTCCTTCCCATGTACCAAATGCAAATATAAAATACATGGCCATTGCTTGTCTTCATGGAAAAATATGGACCTTGAAAAATATCCTTCCGTTCTTATGTCTTTAACCCAAATAGAGGAGATGCTTATCGCATGGGTTAATGCATTACCGCAGTCACACAAGTACATGGAGGACAATACAAATACTCAAGACACACCATAAGTTTCTTACAAAACATTACTTCAATAGAAAACTACCTAACACACTACCTTGTAGATTTAGAAATAGTACTCATACAAAGGGAACGATATAATTTACCTAAGTATGATTTCCACATCGGTAGATCTCGTGTTTGGGCATCCTTGCAATATAAAATCCAACACTATCCATACTAGAAAGATGTCTTAATCAACCATGACACCCTTTCCTCCCTACCATCCGAGTCCTCAAATGTTTCGTTATCTCTTAACACAACCACAAACCAAATTTCCTCAAATGCAAACTTCCTCTACAACTAATGGTATTGATGCTTCCACTAAAGCCGATGAAACGATGAACACTCATCCTCTTTCGTGTAAACACCCCACAATTTAGGAAGAAGAGAAGATGAAATCAAAAATTTCTTGCTCAACAATGATGGTAACACCCAATTTACCATGCCATGACCATAGCTTGGCCTCTCACCTATAAATGAATACAATATGGAGGGTTTGTTCTCAATGGCCTTCCAAAATTTATTTCCCTGAAAATCAATGTGGCAACAGCCCACATAAAAGAAGTTCCAATGGATGAATATGCTATTCATTTGATGCACTACCATGATGGGTGCTTCAATTCACACCCACAATTTCGCTACTTCCTTCAAACCTCATAATGTGGCATGAAGCTACCCAAAGCTATAGTTTTTATGAAATAAAAATTGAATTAGAATCCCTACAACAATTGGACATTTGGGAAGATAACTATTGGAATGCACCAAAGATAACCTCGTAGATAGTTTAATGTGGTTTGGAATGATCCTTCAAGGGATGCGTTCATTATTGGAAAAAATAAGGAGCAAGCTTTCATATATGGTGGAACAATTGGGGACACCAACCTTATTCTTCACCTTAATTGTTGTAGACACTAAATTCCCAGATCTCCACAATATCATGTATAGTGAATGCACCAATCCTCAAGCCACACAACATTGGAGAACATTTTGATAGCTGAAGAGATGAAGGTAGAGATAAAGAAATATTTTCATTCAATGCATGTAACAAATGGGAAAAGCCCTCAAATATAAATCCTGCGAGAGGGGAGGATAGTTATAACTGTCCATACATAACAAACAACAATGTATTAAAACTTAAACTAATGCTAACATTCCCCCCTTATTACATTGTTTGTACAAACATACATTTCCTGATACTGGATGTCCCCCCTTAATGAGAACACCGCAAAGAGGGTCTTCACACGAGCATGTGCCTACATGCTCTCACGTGGTTTTTCTAAGGTCACTTTAAAACCTAGAGGGACAGAACATTTTCTAACTATTCACCTCGATGGTTTTACAAGATTACCATGAACCAAGAGGATTTTACCTCGCTGGTTTTACAGGCATACCACGAACCTAAGAGGATGATACCTTGGTGGTTTTACAGATTACCATGAACCTAGGGCGAGTATCATGCGTTTCTTTCAAAGGCTTTTCTATTCCCCATGACACTTTTCAATTTAGGAGGTCCCAAACAGGAAACTATGCAACATCTACACTTTATTGAAAAAACAATAGAACAACCAACACAAAAATGAAATAAACAAACCAAAAATTGAGGAATAAGTCCTCAATACCTTATTCTGCCACAATCTCTCGCGTGCTTTGGCCTCATCACTTGTGGATTATAAGAGGTCATTGGATGTCCTCCAGCCTCCATTATACTCCATCCTCTTGAGCCAACCGCCCATTTTTTTAATCTCTTTGAGCTTCAAGGGTTGGGATTTTCTACCATCTCATGCCAAACCCATAGGGATGAAAAGAGGACCACCAGGGTATCCAGTTTCTAGACCCTCAAGAGCTGGCTCCAAACCTAAAAATGTACCCATCATAGCTTGAGAGCCAAGATCGAGAAAATCCATGTATCTTTTGCTTTCTACAAATCCCATCAGAATGATTTGAACAATAAAGAGTGTCTCTGTACTAGCAAACTCAAACTTTGAAGCACCTACCTCGTACCATAGTGGTATATTTTTTAACCTAGCTAGATGAAGTAAATCAGTAAATAGAATACTCACAACACCAACCATTATGAAACAAGCATTAATAAGTTCGGCCTGTACATACCATCTTAGAATTTTTGGATCTTTTCCAAGCTCCAAGGGATCAAAACCATAATCACCTGCAAGAGAGCCATCTAGATATGGAGGTGGGTCTAAGCCAGGTAGCCATGTTTTTCTGGAAGAAGCCTTTGCTCTTGTTGTTATTGGTAGTAGTTCCTTATTTTGGGTTGAAAATGTTTTTGATTGAGGGTAATTCCAACAGTTACCCCACTTAAATGAAGAGCATGTAGGCCACACTTCTGAAGGAAAAGAAGACAAACCTTGCAATCCCGATAGCCATCACAAAGACCTTAAATGCAACAAGATGTATGATCTTAACTTTTGTGAGGAGAGAAGGATAAACAGTTATGCAACCGCTCGTGAGTTGGTGAAGTAACCAAAAATAGCCACGCTGGGAATGTAATGTCTTCACACATGCCTGAGGGTGGAAAAATGTTTCATTGCCAAGTGAACATGCTGTCAAAAGAAGGTTGCTCCACTTCATTATTTAATGAAGACTCCAATCCATGCAGGTCCCGATGCTTCACCATGTTTCCTTCAATGTTTCCTCATGCTCCAGTGTCGCTCTGATTACTTACTCCAACATAGGTATGCAACTTTTTCCAAGCAGGTCGAATACTCTAAAATTTTGGTCACTATAGGTCATCACGTTACGCTTCCGATACCAATGATAGCTGAAGAGATGAAGATAGAGATAAAGAAAGATTTTTCATTCAATGCATGTAACAAATGAGCAAATCCTTAAATATAAAGCATGCGGATGGGAGGACAAAGCTTATAAATGTCCATTCATAACAAACAACAATGTATTAAAACTTGAACTAATGCTAACACACATAACATTGTATCAAACCCTCATTGAGTATCAACATACCTACACCATGGATTCACAATATATCATGAAGAAAAATTGCAGAAGGAACTTGGAGTAGTAGACTATTGGTGCTGGTAATAAAATATATTATTTAATAAGTTTTTTCTAGACTACATAGCTAATATTTATGTTATCTTGTCTTGTAGGTAAGAATGGAAACATACAAGATCCACACATCCATCACGGTTTATTATGGCTCAAGAACACACCTAAACTTGATGCAATGGACTGGGAGGATACACATGTTAATGAGGTATAAAACAATACTTGATAAATTTGTGTTTTCCTGGAACCCCCATCTGACTTGTAACCACTTGGATTTTGTTCGTAAGTAACTACTAGACGACCCTTGTTTGCTAAATACAACACAAATACTATCCTCCTCCCCACATACGAGACCTTAAATAACTAATTAATCATGTTTAGCACCACACAAAATGTTTATAACAGACATGCTTGTGTAGAAAGCAATCACAACTATAGTGTAGGTATAATGCACCATGCGCCACACAACCTACTTCATCCCTTCTCATTGAAAGTGATGGTAAAATTAAGTACATCCCTTTGAAAAATGATGATAGATTGAACATACACAATAAATCTATGATATCCATATGGAGAGAAAATGTTGATTTCCGATCGTAATACTTTCCTACTATACATTTCTCAGTATATTGAAAAATATGATTCAAAAGCAAAGCAATGTTCAAAACCTATCACTAAACATTATCCATATTTTCAAGATATGCTGATGTGGATTCATTAGCACACATTGCAATTCAAAAAATGCTCACAGAGAGCATTGTTGAACATGATATAAGTGTACAGGAAACATGCCACATGTTGTAAAAATTAGCACTTGTTATGTGCAGTTGTTCATTCATATTATTAAATGTTGGCAAAAAAATATTAAGACATGTTGTTGAAAGTGATGTCGATGTACAAGAAACAACTGATTTCTTAGATGCATATAGAATTCACCCCACAACCATGGAACACCTACCACTTTATTCAGGTTGCTCGAGATTAGGGCTACAAAAGGAACAGTAAAGGAGATATATGGAAAATGCGGTTGAGTAAAGCAATTGTTCGGTTGCACATGAGCTTTGTGGATGTCCCAACTCAGATACAATGTCATATGACCTTTTCTATTGGTCAAATATCCTTTTATACAAGCCTTTTAGAAATATTGCCTTTGAATTTGGCTCAAGCCCATGACATCAACAACGCTACGACATGTTCAAACACAACTACAAACCATGGCATGTTTTACACACTACTATAGACATAGAACATGAAACAAATGTTAGTTCTAACTCGTAGGTCCGAATGCGTATTCAACATGAACCATTGTAAGAATGACAAGTCTTCACACAACTTCATGTAGGAAACAACACGAGTCTTGATAGTCTTGAAATGTTGGGGAAATGAGATTTTGACATACACAATAATTAGAACATACATGGCATTCCACATGATTTGTAGATAACTAGTTCATCATTCATCGAGAGAGAAAAGGAAAACACAAATAACACCAACATGTAGGCCACACCACCATCTACCACACTACCTTTGTCTTCAGAACAACAACTAGCTCTTGATACCATACTGCACCATTTAACAAACAAAAAAATTCTACCTCCATTAAGATTGATAATTCAAGGAACAACTAACACAGAAAATAATTTCTAATAAAGAAAATCCATAATTCATTTACAACAACATCAACCACATCTCCCTCGAAACTCCTTCTACTCGGCCTTTCTAGTCTTTGAACATTCAACATCTCCATACCCAAAATCCATGCAGCCCTCTATATTCCAATAAAATAATTAAAACCCCTTGAAGGCCAATCATTATCATCTTTTCAAGAGTCACTGAAACATATAGAATATGTTCTTATTGATGAAATGAGTTTCATTGGTCAAAATTTGTTAGGAAAAATTGACAAAATTACACATTTAAACATAAATGTTTGATTTTTCCTTTTTATTTTTCCTATTTCTTTATGTTAATTGACAACAACACATTTTTAATTTCTTCATCTACACAAAAATACCTAGTAATTTAAAATTCTAAGAAAGGACCATGCAAATTATATTTGTTTCCATCCAAAGCTTTGTACATTATATCACTTTTTTACATTTTGAATAGTTTTAAAGGTAAGACCTCATGTTTGTGTTATTTAAATGAAGTGACTAATCTATATTTCTACACTTACAAAATCAATCACCCATAGCTTAAACAAACACAACTACAAAAAAAGAACTATCCTTATAACACAAATAACATATACTGTTTTTTGTTTGAAAAATGGCTCAAAGAAATGTGGTTCTCATGAAATGCTATGATTGTAGGATATGCAAAAATAACTCTAACAATGATACTATCAAACATGCTGAGGTAATAAGGAAGTTTGGAATGTACCATAACCATTTTAGATTTATTTATATATAATTGCATATTATGTCTCATTTTAGTTTCAAGGAGAGATAATATGTTAAAGAACTTAGTCATTCTTTCAATCTACTTTGACAACAACACTTCACATTCAATACATTCTTGAGAGTGAGTATTAGAAAACTTACATGTCTTACTTGCATTTGTATTCAATTATTACATAACTAATCATTATCTAACATCTCGTCTAATGTATTTTGTGTTAGGATACAAAATATTATTATCGTATTTAATTATGAATTCCATAATTAATAAATTAATAAATTATTTTTTTATGGTTATATTTAATTATAACCATCCTCTTGTTTGTATTTGGTTATTTCAGAGAGTCTGTTATATTGTTTTGAACAATATATTTGTTTGTATTTAATCGGTGCTTCCTGGATGTTATCGAAGCTTGTGTATTTTGGAGCTTGGTTTCACCTGTGTAACTTAATCTTCTGCTTGTATTTGGCTATGCAATATCTATAAATATTGCAGCCCATTCTCTATAAGTTTGGTTTATTGAGATTAATACAAAATAATCAGGCTTCCGCCCCTATTTCTCAATCGGCATTTGGTACTAGAGCGAATCAAGCTCCCGCAAGGTCGAGAAGGTCAGAGAGAAGAAAGATTTCTGGAGAAGAAATTTGAAACATTTGAGAGCCAAGTGCTGCCCAAAGAACTTCACACATCTCCTCGCAGACTCACACCTCCTGTGCATTTTCCAGGTAAACGTAAAGTAAATTTTTTTTTTCCTTGGTGCCCTCTGCACCAGGAAAATTTTCTATCTAGAAGCTGTTCATTTTCAGAATCTATATAAAAAAATCCATTTTCCCCATTAGGGGTTTTGTCACTAAAGTTAGTGACATTGTTAGCCACAACTAACACTATCAGTGCACCAAGTTTAGAGGTATTTGTGCCATATTAGTAGAGCTCTGCACCAAGCTCCTGATCGAGCTATTCATCAACATTGGAGGCCGAATTAGATTGCTTACATGGCTGGATTGGTGACTTGCAAAGGGTGAATGACCCATGCTTATGCATTGAGACCAGACTGTGTCAAGTTGTACAAGCGTGGGGTTGTATTGGCCTAACTAGCAATAAAATTGGCCTATTGTCATAGCCATAGCCATGGTAAATCTCCATGCACCTACACAAACAAAATTGGCAGAGACTATTCAAATGGCATGAGTGTGCTTACATCCACCAAGGTTGTAGATATGCTTTCTATGCTGTAAAAGCTAATCTCTCCATACACAACGACCTGCACAAATGAAAAAGAAAATCAATTAGAAGAAAACAATGAATATTTTGGTAGTGTTGAATACAATACGGTGGTTAGATAAATAAAATGCACAGAGAACAATAAAGTGGTGTGAAAAGGCTCAAATCCATATTATCAAGTGGAAACCCTAATACACACAAACTTAAAACCCACGTGGACTCCAACTCAAGAACTCCAAATCGCAATTTTTAATAGGTCAGGTCATTTTTTTATATTCATTAAATATCATTTGCTTCACGTTATACCATAAGCGCTGATGAGTCATGTCAGCATGAGGAAATGACTTGGTGGGATGAGGTGTGGGTTCGAATCCCATCACCAACACAAAATCTTGTTTTTCAAAATTTAGTGGCATATTTGGTGGAACCGCTAAATTTAGCTAACATTTTGAATTTAGTTATAACTAACTAAATTTAGTAGAAAAATCCCTAATCTAGGGTAAGAATTTGTGTTTCCCATTCAACCTGTTTTTTCATTCCCCTGTAACTTTCTCCAAAAGAGGGATACCTAAAAATTGTTTTTTCAAATTGGTTTTTTGCAATTATTTGTATTTTGGGTCGTATTTGGCTTAGGAGGCCACCAAAGGCCCGCAAAACAATTTTTTTCCCGCCATTCAAATTTTCAAATTTTTCAATGTAAATTATATACTTCACGTATATTGACTCGATTACAGGTTGCCATAGAAACTACAAACTTTGTAACTTCTCAAAACTAGCAGTAATTGTAATAAAAACAATAAAAAATTTGGTTCTCAGAACACTCACGAGATCCTAGATCTCATTTGTAGCTTTGGTATATACGTTGCCTCCGGGAAGCACTTACGCTAAAGCCGTCGTGACTACTACTACACTCAATGCCTAATATAGCTGCAACAACATCATCTCGGGCATCGTCCCTATAAATCGACGGGGAGTAATAAGGTCACAGTGCACACACTATGAACCATCCCATTCGTCTGTGAACGATTGCACGACATAAATCCGACTGAGAAATTATCGAAGTATATAGAAAATTTACGTGCACGTATGAGGATATTTCTTTGATCTAGTGTCAATAATCGCACAGACTCCATCAGTACTGTCTTGGTACCACATATTGAATTCTTTCACATATGTTAATGCCTCTTTCACGTACGTTAATTCCTCTTTCACATACCGGGTATATAGAAAGGGTGAGCTTCTTCCACGTGTTGATGGGGATATTAGAAGGTCACGTATATATAAAGGTTTGGTATATCGATCGATGGTATATAGATCGGGAGACCTAATACCCTGAGTGATAAAAGCCAAACCCTCGCTGATATTTGTAAAATGAGCACCAATGCCCCCAAAATTTTACTTCAAGATTAACAATTGCTCAAAGGAAGAAACTATGCTGCATGGAAGATAAAAGTAAAGACACAACTTGAGTTTGAAGAGATCCGGGTCTATCAGAATGGTACTTTAACCAGATCAGCCATTGATACAACACAATAACGACAGCTTTGATAAAGTAGATCGAAGGACAAACTCATCATCTTGTTTGGAGTGTCCGATGATGCGCAACCCCACATTCAAGATGCTAAAATATAAAAATAAGTATGGGATAAATTAAGCACAGTGTATGAGGCCAAGAACAAGAATGTCATACTAAATTTGTAGAGTCAGTTACATACACTAAAATTCAAGAAGAATGAGAAAATTGAAGAATTCTTAAGAAGAGTTGCAGAATTGAGGGCTTCACTTTTAGCCCTAGGAGAATAGTCATAGATGATGCTCTCATTCCCATTATTCTGAGAGAACTCCCCTCTTCTTACCACATTTTTGTCACAACACTAAACATGACAGATATACGATAGTTGGTTTTGAAAACTGGTAAACCTACTGCAACAAGAGGAAGCAATGCACAATAAGGATGATGAAGAGGAGCAAGCACTGTCTTCACATCAAACATGGAAAGTAAAAGGTAAAGGAAAACCTAATTCCTATAAGAAGTCCCAACATCATAATCAATTTCACAGGGACAATCAACAGAAGAAGTAATGTCTTATCTGCAAAAGAGGACATGACTTAAAAGATTGTTGGTATAACACTTACAAGAAAGGTTCATCAAGCAACTCTAGACCATAAAAAAACAATATTACAAGGGACATTCTAACAACTATCATAGGCGTAAAAGGGGAACTGGAAAATAAGACCCCACCAAAGAAGGTAATATTGCTGAGCAACAAGAACAATCGACAATGAAGACTTCTTGTTCACTACTCAATCAAGTGAACTATCCACGCCATCTAGTGATGTATGGTATTTTGATTTGGGAGCCACTCGACACATGACCATCACAGAGACTAGTTTATTTCAATGAGGGACACACCATCGAAAAATCATGTTTCATTGGGAGATGATTCTTCATATATAATTCAGGGGATTGGAAACATTTCTCTACCCCTTGGTTCACGCAAATGCAGACTATCAGATGTCCTATATGTCCCCGGGTTGACATAGAATCTTCTTTTAATTAGTAAACTCCTAGATCAAAACCTAATAATTGACTTTTATAGTCAATCCGGCAAGAAAATGTGTTTAATTCAAGATAAATCAAGAGGCTTGAAAATAATTGCAAAAGCCTCCAATGTGGGATGCATGTTCTAACTTGATTTTGTCCATGGAGATGATCAAGCACATGTGGCTAAAAATTCCACCTTAGTGTAGTTGTGGCATCGGAGATTTTTACGTGTTAGTTTCAAATATCTCAAAACACTTTGTCGGCATAATAATGGTAGAGGGGCTACCTTCTCTTCGAAGGATACGTAAAAGTGTCCTCACTGCCTAGTAGGAAAACAACACAGAGCTTCGTTCCAAAAGAGTACATTTCAAGTTCATGGTAAACTTGACCTAATTCATACCGATCTTTGCGGTTCGATGCAACGAAGTCATTCTAGGTTCTAGTACTTCATGATTTTTGTTGATTTAATATTCGAGGAAAATGTGGATTTTATGTCTTCGCAAGAAAAGAGAAGCATTTGAAACCTTCAAAAAGTTTGAATTTACATTGAGAAAGAAACTATTCATCACATCGTAACTCTCCGCTTAGATCAAGGGGGAATTCAACAAAGATGAGTTCGAGACTACCTACAAACTCATGGGATTTGTCGACAAATGCCTCCTCCACACACACCGCAACAAAATGGTGTTGTTGAGAGATGAAATCGTCTTATCATGGAAATGGTGCAATGCATGATCGATGATTCTAGACTTGCAAATACATTCTCGAGAAGAAGCAACAAAAGGAAACCATCCATTGCACACCTCGGAGTATTCAGGTGCAAAGCAAGCATGCACATACCCAAAAAAATAGAAAGAAATTAGACATGAAGTCACAAAAACTCATCTTCATTGGGTACAATGAAGAGAATCTTGGGTATAGATTGATGGATCCTAAGACCAGAAAAGTCTACACTAGCGTAGATGTTGATTTTTTTGAGAAGAAGTAGAGACTCCTCCTTCGGACTCACAAGATGTAGATTTTTCACCTGTTGTAAAAATTAAAGCTGATGTTCCCTCAAAAGATGAAAGTGATGATGGGGATGATGGTGTTGATCGATAGAACCACAACCCATGGGAAAATTTCAATGTATGCTTAAATGGTGTACAAGTGCATTACGAGATGCAAGATTGGATGCTCCACCGAATACATCCACCCTGGACCACTGACTCAGAAAAGTAAGAGATGAAGTTAACTTTGCTTTGATGAGTAGAGTTATTAAATAAGATGAGCCCTCTATAGTCTAGGAATCCCAACAATCAAAAGCTTGGAAAGATGCCATGGATTCTCGAATATCAATCGATTGAAAGGATCATTTATTTCTAAATCATCGATGTCGATGGAATAAATAAATTTTCATTGGTTCCAGAACTAAAGGAAATCATTCCAAATTTAATTGTGATGATTCCAAAGCTGCATGCAGGAGTTCTAGAACTAAGTCTGAAAATTTTGGAACTAAGTTATGGAGTTCTAGAAAAAATTCCAAAAGTTCCATAACTAAGTGGTAGAGATTGTAACTGCGTGATGGACATTCTCGAAATCCGAGCTGTATTGAAACCAATGCTTCCAAAAACATGTTGACCACTTCATACTTTCTTCTTTTGACTGATTGTGACCTGTTTTATTACAAAATTGAATTTCTAAAGCACTTAGTTAGGAATTACAGAGTTTTTAAACGTTAGAACTACAATCAACAAAATATGGACAATTACATCCTAACTTATATTAGATCAAATAAAATTCACAAAATGCAATCAATCTTGATAAAAAGGAGAGTAAAATAAGATCATTTATGTTACAAATATATTTTGATGTTATAAATAAATTGTAATATTATTAATAATGAGTTAATACAACTCATATTAATAATATAATTAATAGTTGTGTGTGAGTGAAGTTGTTGAGTAAACAACTCACGTAGATATTTTTAGTGTGAGTGATCCTAAGGATAAGTTTGAGAGATTTATGGAGAGCTTGATATGAGGAAGACTAAGTGATAAGACTTGACTCCTAGATTATAGGATCAAGCATTTGTATAAGAATCTATCTCTAGATGAATACAACATCCTTCTATTCAAGGTGTTTTTATATAATTGGGTAGTGTTTAACAATTTATTGTACATTAATGAGACATATTCTAGCCTCATCACAAATGATTCATAAAAGGTATGGATAGGGAAACTTGGAGCCAAGAGATACCTTGGAGCTTGTCATAACCTTTTATTGAAGATGACACAATGCATAACACAGCATGACAAGAGGGCCAACAATAACACAAAGTCTTATGTAGCCAAATTAATTGTGAACTAGAAATGTTATATTAAATAGTGGATATTTGATAGCACAAAGTAAAATGGAGCACATGTTCATAGGATATTCTGGATCGATCAAAGTATTATTGGAATTATATGATCCAATAGAATCGTTGATGTTGAAAAAATCGTAAATAAATGTAGCATGATAACTTTGATTGTATAATCGTAATTACCGATGGTGATGCATCAACATAATCAACAAGGAATTCAAGGGTACCCGATGAAGGAGGAGGCACAAATCGACATGTATGGTTAGAAAAATAATTTGGATATTTTGCTTCATGATTTGGAAAAGGGTCATTAAATATTTTAATCTTTTTTTGTATCATTAACTAGCTTAGAATTATATGGATCAAGGAGCTTAAGTGATTTATTGTTTATAAAATCTTGAATGATATGCTCGAGTTTAAAGTAGCGATTAGTATAATCCCCATCACATTTATGATAATAACCTCATGTATTTTCATCAATTATGGCTATGGGGGCTTGAAGTATTTAGATTGAGCGGTGGTTGAAAGGTTATTACATTACTTTTCATAAGTTAAGGCAATAAAACCCATGGTACATAGGTCAATTTAGTGAAAGTACACTTTTGAGGTTTCCATCGAATATTTTTAGTTGGGGAGATGAAATTAGTAGTTGCCTTTCCTTCGGTGGGCGTAAGAGATGTCTTAAAAACATATTTATTTTAAAACCTATTAGAAGAGGATAAAGGAGTACCATGGTATTTTAATTTTACCATAGATAGGATTTTGACTTCACGCATTTTGAGTGTATGGAATAATTGATCAAATAAAGGAGAGGTTTAAAAGATAACACTCTATTGAAGTGGTGGTAGGAAGCATTGAAAATAAGATCTTGAATTCAAAATCAATGAGGACATTGGTCATCTTAGTGAGGTTGTTCTTGTAATGTAAATCATAGTCCATTAGATTCTTGTTAGCTCTTTATTTTATTTGATAAAGTTATGCATAAGAGATATTGGTGTTGATATTAATGGAAAAGTGAGCAAGAAATGTAACAAATAGATGTGTGAAATAAATTACCAAATGAACATTTAGATCATTAAACAAAGACATGGTGTAATCTTGAAGAATTCTAGGAATCGATTATCTAGTAGTGTATGATCATATGCATATTCAAGACATGCCACATGAAAATATCGTAGATGGTCTTGAGGATCCCCATGACCATTAAAGGAGGGAAATTTAGAGGTGATCAAGTTAAGAGGAAATCAATAAACAGAAATGGAGGGTGTGAAAAGAGTATAAAGGAGTAATGAGGAAATAAGAGATGGAGAGGAATGAATTTGGAGATCATGGTATAGAGAAGTTTTGTCATGGGTGTCGAAGGGGAACCGGGTTGTGTATTATAATTATTGCGATGAATAAGTGGAGTAGTAATAGTAGCAATGGAAGTAAGAATGTTAATGGGTTGGGCGAGAGGCCATGACAATCGAGGAAGAACCTACAAGAGGCAAAAATCAATATGTCAAGTGTTTATGGCAGAAAACAAAGCATTGAAAACATGTGGAATATGTAAAAAGTTAGTTTATAAAGCTTAACGGAAATTAGTGAGCTTCTTTGGCACTTATTAATAACCATTTGTGCCCTCATTGTATGCCTCCTCAATATCAAATGCTTAAATGTATTACGAGAGGAAAATTTAGTGAGTTACAAAGGGGTTATCAAATTTAGCCATTGGTTTAGAAAGCCTACATGTAGATGGAAGAAGCTTAGTGTGCTCAAAAGATTCAAATCAACCACTACATGTAATGGGTGTAATAAGGAAGGGTTTGATCGAGACGAGTTCACCAAATGATTTAATAAAAATACAATTAATTAAATCTAAGTATTGCATAGTGACTATTGGAATAAATGATGAATTACAATAATAAGACAAGAAAATTAATATCTAAAGTATGAAACCATGAGAAAGGAAGAAAGATAGAGGAATTAGTTGACTTTGGAATGTACATGAAGTAATATAGACTACTCAAAGTGTTGAATAGACTACAAAGTTTCGTAAATGCTCACTTTGTAAAATTTGGAACCTGTGAATAATGCCATACAGGAACACCCAATTCTAGATAGAGGCTCCTAAGATCTAGTGACTACATAGAGGCTTAGATGTTCTTTCTTTTTGTCCTAAGGTATTTTTTTATTCCTTGTTGAGGTGGAGATGGATATGATTGACATTGGGGAAGTAAGTTGGCCATGATCAGAAGAAAGAAACAATACATTTTTGTAATGCAGAACATTTTATCAATAAAATAGCCATTTCTGTTTTGAGAGTATATTAAGTTGTCAAATCTTGTTTCAAGGTGGAGAAAGGGCCCACTCTTCCAAGAACCAGGATCTTTGTTTTATTGGTATTTATATTTCTAGAGAAAATAGTATAGATCTATTAATTCTGTAAATGTTTTTGATTACTCAAGTTGAAATTTGTCGTATACTTGTTCTTGCAGGTGTTCTAGATTAGATTCTTCTTTCTTTACAATCAACTTTTAGCATTCTCAAATTGTGTGTTTATTTCCAAAGTAAGTGTGTTTATTTCTGTAACGAGTGTTTACTTACAACAATCTATTATTCAAATGTGTTTTTACTTCAAGCAATCTATTTCTGCAGAGAGTGTTTACTTCTAGCAAGTTTTCATAGTTTGATTTCAATAAGGTTTTAGCCAAGGAATCCTCAAGACATTGAGAAAATCCCCCATAAAATATAAAAAGAAACAACTACCTACAATCAATTACTAGATCACTAAGATTTCTTGTTACATATAGCTTCGGACACCACCCCTAGTTTGAATATGACATCAACAAAGAGTTGATTAAATGAAGGGAATAATGAAACCCATCATTTTTGGCACCATTTCCAAGGAACCAATAGTTAGAATTATCTAATTAGGTGTCAACAAGAGCAGCAATCATACATCTAGTAATTATAGGATCTTCCCTACGTCATCATAAAATTTATGAGTAGACCAAGAGACTCTAAGGGTTGATTCCTCCCAAAAATATCTGAACAAGAATCATCATCAAATAAGGAAGTTGATCAAGAATTAGAAGCACCATTGTCCCCTGTTAGGCATGAAGCAGAATTTCCACCTTTGGAATTCTTAGATCAATCACCAGAAGGAAGTAGAACCTTTATAAAAATGCCATATCCCAAGACTGGTTTAGAGAAAGTTTTGATTCACAATTGAGTAGTCAACCTCCTACTCTTGAATTTTCACCTTCCCCAAAACAAATTACATACCATATTTATTGGAGAGAAACTCTAGAAGGTACTACAGAAATGGCACGAGAAGCTGAAAGAGAACCTGATAGGACCTTCACTTATCTAATTCAATTGGATGATGATGATACACCTATGAAAAACATTTCACCTACACATTTACCCATGTTTATAGGGATGCCATCTAAAGACCCCTGCCAATTTCTCGTTTGAATTTAAATTATTGTGTCAAACTTATAATTAAAAATAGACAATCGAAACTCAATTAGTTTCCATCTAGCCTAAAGGATTCAATAATGAGGTGGTTTATGATATTAACATCTAATTCTATTACCACTTGTGCACAAATGGAAGTTTTCTTCCTAGACAAGTATCAAGATTATTGTAGAGGGAGGAATATGAAGGAATAATTTTTCAAAATCAAGCAAGAGGAGGATGAGAATAGGGAAGAGTATTCAGACATATTCCTCTTTATGAGCAAAAGATGTTGATTTGTACTACAAGAAGATTTAATAAAAAGCATTTTTCATAAAGTTCTAGATGATGAATCAAGGGAGGCACTTGATTTGATGGGAGGTGGAAATATTGATCAAATAAGAATGAATGATATTAAAGACATTTATAGAAGCTATTTACTTACAAGGGGTGGACCTAGAAAAGGAAAAACAATTAAAAATTTAAATCTGAATATGAACAAACTGATGGATGAATTGCTAAATTTCAAAACAGACATTTTAGTTCAATTAACCTCCGCCATGGATGGATTGAAAGCTAAAGAAAATTCTAAAACTGAACCATTAGCTATGTATTTTCCTAGATGCAAGAAGAAGCATGGAATAAGGGATTATCTCTTTGATAGAATAGAAATGTGTCTTATCTCAGTGAATCTAGGGAACATTAGAGTAATGATTTTTCTCTTCTTCCATTTATTAAAAATCAGCTTAAATAAAGCAACATTACATCCACATTAGGAGTAAAGTTTTTCCAGAGACAACCTAGCCAAGGGAAGTTCATGCACAGGTCAGTTCCTAACCCCTAGATGATGTCATGGGTAGCTTAGATAGTGCCACAAAATTAGGGACAATCACCTTGGGAACCTCAACTAACATGGAATCCTTAGGATTGGGCAGGTCAATCTTGGTATGCCCAAGGACACCAACAACCATGGTCTGGTCAAGGAAACCTAAATGATTGGTCACAACCTAGGTGGAGCCCTAATAATTATTTTCAAGGAAGGACATATCATAATCATAATCAACAATCCATAATGGGTTCCCAAGTACAAAATTCACAAAATGAAAATGTGGTCGAAACCCAAATACCAAAGACATCCAATGAGCAAACCCAAGAAATAAACAAACAACTCCTGTCTACAAAACAAAAATAGAAAAATCACTTGATCCAAATGCCATGGATTATAAGGATATTCAAATTATATCTAGCAAATTAATCAATAGTCCACCTATTATAATCACCGAGATGACATAATAAATAGAAATCCCTAAATACGGTTGTTCCCAAGAAGGATGAAAAATAAAACATAAGGATCCAAATAGCAACACTACTGAGACTCCATTTAAAGAGAGAATTAAGGAATCTATAGAAACTAAGGAATTTGAGTTGGTACAGGAACTAAGGAGATTGAATATTGAAATACCATTGTTACAAGAAAATAAGGACATTCCAAAATTGAAGGAGTTAATCAAAATGCTATGTTTAGAAAGACTTAGAAAAATAGCAAGTACCCCAAGACTATTAAGGTAGATGGGAAACTTACGGATTTATTATCGGAAAAAAATTTCTTCCCAAACACACGAGATCCTGGAAGTCCTGTTATTTTTGTCTCTATAGGGAATAAAGATATACATAATGTTTTGGTTTATTTAGGAGCGGCTATAAATGTGATGACAATGGACACTTTGTAAACATTACCATTAATAGGTACACAACCTACAAACACCATATTATAGATGTCGATCAGTCTGTAGAAAAACTAGAAGGACTTATTGAAGATGTAGCATTTATGGTGGAGTCATGGGAATATCGAGTTGATTTCCTTATATTGCAGCCAAAAGGTAAAACACTTGGTTATCCCATTATTTTGGGAAGACCATGGTTAGATACAATTGATGCTTCAATTGATTGTAGATCAGATGATATGACTATAAAAATGGTAAGAATTATGAGAAAATATCCTTATATCCTTCTGCACAACCTTCTATTGATTATCAAGAACAATTTTGGGTTGATACTCTTGATACTAATAAGAAAAACCCGTCTTCTTTGGCCATTATCACATTGCAAAATCATGCACGTGAGGTAGAAGATATGATTATTTAACCATTGAATGAACATTGATTGTCATTAAAGAGCAATTAGGAATAGTTCGGAACCTATGAAATTAGTTTCGGAACCTTCGACTCTATCCTGGATTCATCATATTTAGTTCTAGAACCATCACATTTAGTTCCAACCACACCAACAACAATTCCCTGTGACTGTACATAATTTCTCTCTAGAGGAATGAGATTTCTCTTGGGGGAAGAAGATTTGATAGCTTCAGTTTCTAAGATATCAAGAAATGATGAAGAATTTCTGGAAAGCTACAGTGAGAAGGTGTTTGACCTACAACAAGATAAGTGTCATAACTCTACCTACTATCCTTTTTCCAATATTATGTCTCAAGTAAATTTTGGAGATGTTCCTACATATCATATATTATTGCCACATGAATTTCCACTAAATACCTTAATGGAATCATTTCAAAAATTAGTTCATCACACATTGGAACCAAACATGTTGAGATTGAGCCGGGTAATATTTTGAACATAAATAGCTAGTTGAAGAATGATGAAGAAGCTAAATTGTTTGATGTTTTGAAAAATCATACTAGAGATTTTTCTTGGGACTACAAAGATATGAAAGAAATCCATCCAAGTATTTTCACTCATCACATTTATACTAAAGACATTAGACCAACTAGGCAACCTCAGAGAATGATTAATCGAGCCTTAAGATATATAGTCAAACAAGAAATTGAGAAACTATTACAAGTAGGTTTTATCTACCCTATCTCAAATATTCAGTGGGTGTATCCTCTTGTAATTATTCCTAAAAATAACGGAAAATGGATAATTTGTGTTGAATATAGGGAACTAAACAAAGCCACATTGAGATATTATTTTCCCATACCATTCATAGATGAAGTCTTAGACATTCTTGCAGGTAAGCAATACTTTTCCTTCTTGGACGGATTTAGTGGATATAATCAAATTGGAGTTGTTGTTGAGGATCAGGAAAAAACTAACTTTACATATTTGTGGGTTACCTTTTCCTATAGGTTACTACCATTTGGATTATGTAATGCTCCAAAGAACTTTCCAAAGAGTTGTATTAGCAATTTTTACAAACCTAACAAATGACTGCGTAGAGGTATACATGGATGAATTCACTGCATACACGAGACAAAGTTGATGATGTTTTGAGGAATTTAGACAGTTATTAAAAGATTTGAGAAAAACCATCTATCTCTTAGTCATGAGAAGTGTTTAATGATGGTTGACAAGGGATTGTATTAGGAAACCGCATTTCAAAAAAGGAATTCGTGCACAAAAAAAAGAATTAATTAAGACTTACCTATTCCTCAAAACCCCATAGATATCAAGTCATTTTTAGGGCATGCTGATACTATAGGTGCTTTATCAAGGATTTTATTAAAATTATTGCCCCCATGTTTAATTTACTTACCAAGGATGGTGAATTTCTTTGGGATGAGATATGTTAGAATTCTTTTGAGGAAATCAAAGAAAAATTACTCATTACCCCAATATTGAGAGGACCTAATTGGGAAAAACCTTTTCACATTCAAACAAATGCCTCAAATAACTCCATTAGTCCAGTTTTGGGACAAAAAGATGAAGATGAAAGAAATTACACTACCACCGAAAAAGAATTTATTGTTGTAATCTATGTAATTAATAAATTCATACATTATATCATAGGGTATAAAATATTTGTACATACAGATCACTCAGCAATTAGGTACTTAATTTATAAACTAGTGGTTGGAGGTAGGGAAATTATATGGTTATTACTTTTATAAGAATTTGATATTACCATAGTAGATACTCCTTGGAAATCTAATGTGGTAGCTGATTTCTTGTCAAGAATGACCACTACAGGGAGCAAGATCCAGTTAAGGACAACTTTCTAGATGAACAATTGTTTGTTATTTTAGTTGATACACCGTGGTTTGCTGATATGGAAAATTATCTTGAAACAAAGAAGTTTCCTCCTTTCACTAAGAAAAAAATGAAAAATTAATCAAAACTAGTGCAAAATGTAAATGGTTAAATGGAATGTTTTATAAATGTGGTTCGATTTGGTTTCACGCACCCGTGAGAGAAGATGAAATATTTGACATACCGAAGTCATGTCATGATTAACCAAGTGGAGGACACTTTTTCGGTGAAAAGAATAGCTCACAAGATACTTGCACTCAAGCTATTATTGTCCATCTTTGTATGAGGATGTGAAGAGATATATCAAGTGGTGTGATCCTGTCAAAGGATGGGACAACCAATTTTACCAATGAAATGTCTCTCAGAACCTCAAGTGGTGATTGAACCATTTGAAGATGGGGGCTGGATTTTTTGGTCCCTTTAGTCCTCCTTCACAACGAAAGGATTATATTATTATATGTATTGATTATGTGAAAAAGTTAGCGAGAAGCACAAGATTTAACAAATGCCACCGAAGAAGTAGTTGTTGATTTCCTTTGGCACATAATTATGGTAAAGTTTGGCGTACCAAGAAGTATAGTTTTAGATCGGGGCATAAATTCATTTCTAATATGATCCAAGCCTTCAAAATGCATTATGAGATCAATTGTAGGAAGTCATCTCCCTATCACCTACAAGAAAATGGACAAGCTAAAGTAACAAACATAGAATTGGAAAATATCCTTACCAAAACAGTCAAGTCAAGAAGAAGAGATTGGGCAAAGAGATTACCTGAAGCTTTTTGGGCCTACAATACAACTTGAAAGACTACAACAAGATTTTCCCCATATGACTTAGTCTACGGTAAAAATCCCTTTTTATCTATTGAATTTGAACTGGAAACATTGAGGACAACAACTAAAATAGGAATTGAGTTGGAGGTAGGATAGAAGGAAAGAATTCTTCAACTTAATGAGTTGGATGATTTAAGGATGGAAGCACTTCAATAGAGAGAAATAATCCAAGATCAAAGAAAGCAATTGCATGACACACATATCAAGAAGAGGAAATTCATGGTAGGAGATTGGGAATTAGTTTTTGATTCTAAGTACCAACAATTCAAGGGAAAATTGAGCACAAGATGGTTAGAACCCTATGAGATTGAGTAGATATTTGAAATTTTTCTATTAAATTACTTCCCATTGATGGTAGAAGAAAGAAAATTTTGTCAATGGAAATAGGCTAAAACTTTATAGGAAGCATCCTAATAACGATGAATTCTTGAGGTAGATTGAAGCATAAAAAGAATTTGATCATATGGAAGAACCTAGTTCTTCCAAAATGATCAAATCATCGATGGATAAATCCGAATAAAGGAAAAAGAATGAAAACTAGTAAAAGGATTTCTCTTCCACCCCAAAAAATATATATAAAAAAGAAAAAAATAATAAAAGGGAAGGAATGAAAACCAATAAATGGCATTCTCTTCCCCAAAAAAATTCTCTCAAAGATCAACCGAAAAACCAAAAATGGTGGTTGATCTCCTTCAATAAATGGCTAATCCAAAATAAAAGGAACTTCCTTGAAATTCCATCTACCTTTTTAACCATTTTCTTTTTGTTTCACTTTGAGGAATGATGAGTCATCATGACGGAGAGATCACATCCTCAAAGATGGTAATTATGTCATTAACTTATTAAAGGTTAGATTAAAAGTTTGGATGTGTGATTAGAATTTATTTAAAAGTTGTATGAGGAGTCACTATTGTACATTATGATTAAAAGAGAGTAATCATGATGGTGATATCAACGGAGTAAAAGTGGTAGTATATCTATAATGATCTATCATTTGTGTGGAGTAAAAAAGTGAAGAAGAAGTTGCAGGGAAAAATATTAAGGAAGAAGTAGAAGAATTAAAATTACATTTCGCAGCTAAACACAATAGGTTCCGCAACGAAGAACAACAGCTTCACGACTAACCCATCCATTTCGTAGTTAAACAAAGAGTTTTGTAGCCAATCCAAGTAGATAAATAATTATAAGGAGAACAAATCTGAATCACCTGATTTACCATGGGAAAAGGAAGTCAAAATGTGAGGATGATACCCAACTTCTTGCAAATGAAGAAGTGAAAATTTTATTTGAACAAGTAGGATTTTTGGAATTCTTGAAAATTTTCTCGAAGTATAACAACTAATTGGTAAGATAATTCGTTATAAATTTAGAACAATATAAAACAAAGGTTAGAAATATTTTAATTCCTTGTTCTGTGAATACAATAAGCAATGTTTCTGGTGTTCCAATTATGCGTGTCCCAAATCCTGTCAAAGGGACCTTAAAAGAATTAGTTGAAACCCTGCTACAAGAGGGGGAAACGGAAACCCAATATATTTACAACACTAAGAAAATCATAAAACAGGTCAGAATGGCCAACTTTTCCAAACCCTTTGATAGAGTGTCATTTAAGTATTTAACTTGTGATGGACAGTTCGGGTCAAGAGGAAGAGAATTTTGAAGATGCTCATACATCTTAGATATGGAGCTACAAAACCAGAATACATAGTAAACCTTCCAGGGTTTCTTTTTGAATCGATTCATACAATGGCCCGGAGGTATTCCCGGGTGTTGGAACAATCATACATCATGGGTTAGTTCATTAGGTGTGCCAAAACCATTTTCTTTCAAATAAAAATAGAGAATCAATATGGAGAAATTTCTTAACAAATTTAAGAAAAACCCCGATAATATCGGAGACTAATATAAACTCCTTTTCTCCTACAACCGACTTTTAAATTGGTGCCCGTACAGGAGGAAAAGAAGGAAATATGTGGGGATACTATACTAAAAAGGAAAAGATTTGGAAGAATAATTAAAGTTACGTAGAATCTATTGTACCTTTAAAAGAAACTCCTTTCTCTACAACAGCTATATGAGAGCTAATATCTATCTCTAATAGTGAAAGTTCACCTAAGCAAGAGCAAGAAGTGAAAATAAGAAAAAACTTTAGGAGGAAACCTATTTTTGAACATAATGAAGTTCATCAAAGAAGAAGAACTCATAAGAGGTCTAGATAAATTTTTGAGGAAATGAAAGAATATGACAAGTTGGAAAAAGAAGTTGCTGATATTTTGGGCAATATAGCCATGACTCCTCCTAGAACAAGCAAAACTAAGATGGAAAAAGAAGATGAGATATTTGAGGAACATGTTTTTCAAGAGTTGGGTGAACCAATAACATTATCACATGAAATAGAAGAGTTGGCATTGTGGAGATGGAAAGGGAATTTTTTTGGTAGAAGAGGAATGGTTAACCCCCAAAGAACATTCGAGAGAAATAAGAGAAACAACAAAGTTAGACAAACTATGTTCTTGTCGAGAGAAGATCTCATTATCAAAGAAAAGGATGAGGAATTGAACTTACTAAAACTCAAGTTGGAACATAGAGAGATGCTCATTGGGGAACTAACAACTCATCTTATAGACAAGACTGAGGAACTAAGAAGAGTTAAGCAGTAGATGATGGAGAAAGAGGAATAATGCAAAATTTCCGAAGACAAAGTACTTTATCAACAGTCTGTAAAAATGAATTAACTTATTGGCCACCCAAGTAGTTATGGGATGATAATTGTAGGGAACTCAAAGAAATAAAAACATCCAATGAGGATTTGAGAAGAAAGATGGAAGAAGAAAAGAAATCAAGAAAAGAATGGGAAGAAATTTTTTACAAAGAAGATGGAGACAAATGTAAAAATATTACAAAAATACAAATGGTTTGCATAATGAGTGATAAATTGCTTACATGCAGGAGACCTCCTTCATATAGTGTGTTTCTAGAAGAACATTTCATTCGTTTGTAGCAATCAAGAATTACAAGTGGCCTTCCACATGAAATAAAAGATGAATCTAAGTTCATGACATCCTATTCTTCAGCTAGTGTAGAGCAAAAGAATATTCTTTGTGAATTCTATCTCTGCAATCTTATGCTAGAAAAGAACATAGGCTTCATGATCAATTTGTATGTGGGAGAAAGATAGCTTAATGCATTTTTTCTATTCTTCAAAATCAGATTACATGGAAGGAAAGGGATTCTAAGCATCTATTGAAAGCTATATCATCCAAATCTTCATGAGGACTCATTACAAGAAATCATCTACTTTCGTTAAACATTTTAGAACCCATGCCTTTGATAGACGGTTCAAGACACATTATCCTGCTAGTTTACAAAAAGTATTAATTCCTTTAATTTTTATGAGGTGGATAATTTTGAGGAGATTTATGATGGATGTTTGAAAATATGGGAGCTTCTTACAGTTTCCTTGAGGAGAAGGGAAGTAATATCTCCCACAAATTTTATCTAGAGTCTAAAAAGATAAAAATATTTGTGCACACTAATCCCTCAGATCAATGAAAAGCATAGAGGCATATGGATGTCAATTTGAACAAGGAATCTCCTTCTTCTCATCCCCATGTCCCCATGGAAGAAAAGAGAACCTCAAGATCCCACTCAATTTTAGGAATGGAAGAGGAAAGTAGAATTAGGATCAGGGTATAGTGTTTTTGAACTAAAACACTAGGATATTTAGTTTCAGCCATTTGACCTAAGCAGTCAATTGGAGTGCAGAATACACAATCCAAGGTTTGAAGAGTAAATATTTTAAGAAGACTTACAAACAAGTAAGTACAGGGAAATGATGAGTCTAGAATATGTCTCTTTAATGTACAATAAATGATCTTATTTTACTCTCGTTTTTATCAAGATTTATTGCATTCTGTGACTTTTGTTTGATCTAATATAAGTTGGGATGTAATTGTCCATATTTTTTTGATTGTATTTCTAATGTTTAAAAACTTTTTAATTCATAACTAAGTGCTTTGGAAATTTAGTTTTGTAGTAAAACATGTCACAATTAGTTGAAAGAATAAAGTATGAAGCGGTCAGCATGTTTTTGGAAGCATTGGTTTCAATACGGATCGTTTCGAGAACTTCCATCACTTACTTCTAGAACTCCATTACACAGTTACAAGCTCTACCACTTAGTTCCAAAATTTTAGACTTAGTTATGGAACTCCATCACTTAGTTCGGAACTCCTGCACGTAGCTCCGAAATCCTCACAGTTAGATCTGAAACAATTTCCTTTAGTTCCAGAACTTCTCTAAAATTTTGAAACCGATGAGAATTTATTTATTCCAATAACATCTGGTGATTTAGCAATCAATGATCCTTTTAATCGGGAGCATATTGGAGCAGCTTTGATTCATCAAACTCATAGATCTAGGGATGAGTATCATGCAACAATACGTCTAGCCTTGATCCAATTTAACATCTATTTTAGGCATGATTCGGTTCTATCTGAATCGGTAGGATATCTATGGCTGTAAATACACCTATGGAAGAAGTATATATATGTAGACATGTAGATATATATATATATATATATATATATATATATATATATATATATATATACATAGACAAAGATGGAGAGCTAGAAAGAAATAATACATTTTTGTATTGCAGAAAATTTTATCAATAAAATAGCCATTCCTTTTTGAGAGTATATTAAGTTGTCAAACCCTGTTTCAAGGTAGACTAAGGGCCCACTCTTCCAAGAACCAGGTTCTTCACTTTATTGGTATTTATATTTCTAGAGAAAATAGTATAGATCTATTAATTTTGTAAATGCTTTTGATTACTCAAGTTGAAACCTATCGTATACTTGTTCCTGTAGGTGTTCTAGCTTAGATTATTCTTTCTTCACAATAAACTTTCAGCATTTTAAAATTGTGTATTTATTTCAAAATCAATTGTCTTTATTTCTATAATTATTGTTTACTTACACCAATCTATTCTTCAAATGTGTTATTATTTCAAGAAATATATTTCTTTTAGGAGTGTTTACTTCTAATAAGTTTTCATAGTTTGATTTCAATAAGGTTTTAGCCAGAGAATCCTCAAGATATTGAGAAAATCCCCGAGAAAATATAAAATGAAAAAACTACCTATAATCAATTACTAGATCACTAATATTTCTTGTTGCATATAGCTTGAGACACCACCCCTAGTTTGAATATGACATCAACAAAGACTTGATTAAATTAAGGGAATAATGAAACCCATTAATTTGTGTCTCAAGTTCATTCAAAATATAAAAAAATTTCACTCTTAAGGGTTTCCCACTATGTACTCCATTTCCGCCATGTTGTCATGCAAATTTGTAAGATAAAAATTCTAAAATTTCAAGAATGACAACGAACCCTAGGGTCAAAAGTTTAACTATAAACATTTTCAGATGGTCTTCTAGGTCATCCTATCTCCCTTGTAAGGCTTATCCAATTCTCCCATGTGTTTCAATGTGTTATGTCATCATGTGCATAGGTTATTAAGGGATAATGAAAATCATTCAAGTACTTTCAAGTGCTATTTCTTAAGGTAGATTTTTAAGTAGGCCTAGGAATGGCTACTTTTAGCCTTTCTAAGATTGGTGCACACTCCTTGTACCTATTTTCAATGAAATAAATCACCATGAAGGGTTAATGAGGATTTTGAACGTATGCCACAAATTTTGGAATATTGGTTGAAGTTGCAGAGGTTTTGGAATAAGTTCAGTGAAATCAAGTTTTCAAGGGTGAAGGAAATTTCCACCTAAAACAAGACTTGTGCTTCAGGAAGTGATTGTGGGAGATTCACAAGTATTTTGAGTCCAAAATTACATCTTCGTAAATTTATTTCAAATCTCTAAATGATGGTGGTTTCATTTTATTCCCAAGGCATTAGCATTTCCTTCCACATATTATTTTCTCCATGAACAATAGGGAATCCCAATGAAAACATCCTATCTTTTAGGGTGTTACACAAATAATCGAGGCTAAGACCAATTCCATTATTCTCATAATAATTTTAAAATTCAAAATAATATCAAAAACTACATGAAAAGACCCATTTATGCTTAAGTTATTGCTTTGAAAAGCATCTCTCCAAGGTATGTAATTAGGAGTTAGTCAATTCTCTGGGTGGAAACATGTCACTCCCAGGAGATAACACACCTTTTTCACTAAACATCCCAAATGTTTTGGGTGGTTTGGAAAAAATATTTCACCCAAATTTATTTTATCCCCTAGACCTATTATTGCAGAAACAAAAAACCCCCGAATGGCCTCGATTTTGAAATGGGGAATTCGGTGTGATTGCACAACATTGAACCATCTCTCAAGTTTTCAGACTTGTGGAATTGAGATGGACCTCCAAAGTAAGGTGGTTCTTACTTTCTAATATACCTACCATAAGCTACTCTAATGAAGGTAAAACTAACCTATCGTAATCTAACCATTCCAAGGGACAGGAGAGAGAGAGAGTGAAAGAGAGCCTACAGTAAGTGGTGATACACCAGAAAAGGAAGTGGTTGATCACGGATCGACCGCTTTGAAGTGGAGAGAGGTGAGAAGAGGAGGGTGTGGACAAGATGCACCAAAAACCAAATACAAATTTCACATGGACACCACTTCAAGACCTATTAAGCACATCTCTAAGAACCTGCAATAAACGTAAGAGTATGCACGGTATTCCCTACAATGATGAGAGGCGAGAAGAGATGATAAAATAAGTAAATGATGGAAAGATACATCATAAAAAGATTTTATTGCTCTAAAAGTTCACACACTACATCATGTGGGAAAGAGGTAAGAAAATGCCATGAGAAGACGCTTAGACTCCACATTATATCCTAAGGAAGCAAGATAGAAAGGGGAAGAGGAGAAATAATGACCCACCCTTTGAATATGCCCCTCCTTTACAATATATAGAATAATGGGAGAGAAAGAGAGGGAAAATTTGAAGTCTGTTCAAACCACCCCTGTGTTGCATTGAATCCTACTCTGAAAGCTCAAGCACCAAACATTAATGCCCCTTGCAAATCCACCCACAATTTTTTAAGTCCACCGCTCTATGTTTGTTTTGCATGTTGAAGAAGGAAAAACGAAAGATCAAATCAAATCTGATCTAGTTGTTGAAGCAATCGAATCCTAGATTAATGGCATGAAGATGTTTTGCTATTTTTACCCACTTGACCTTCTCAAAATTAGTGGTTTAGTCCTCCATGGCATAGAGGAGGTTGATATCTTTCTAAAAAGTCTCCTTTTTCTCAAATCTGAGCTTCCAGTCAAAATATATGGTTGTCTTAAGATCAGGGTCATGGGTGTGCAATATTTAAAAGAGTTTGTTTGTACCAGGTCCATGTGGCAGCCTCACACATCTTGAGGATTTGGTTCCTTCCTTTCACTACTTAAAATGTTCTAGAATGACACATGGAGGCTTCCCGCAGCTCCTTGGTTTCCTTTGTATTTTTCCTAAGTCCTTCCCATAGGCGGAGACATTATGCTTGACCCAAGACATGTGGAGGCTCAATGCTTGTTTTGAAACTACCCCCATTTTTTACCTTTGAATTTGTGTGGTTGAGAAACATGGAGGCCTTCATGGGATTTTGGACTATTCAATTACCAACCTTACCTTTTTAGGCTCTGACCACGTGGCGGGATGGCAGTCATTTAGGAAATGCCTTTTAGGCCGCGCCTTTGAAATTGTGCCGATGAAACATGCAGATCCTTCCATGGATCTATTCTATTTCTTATGTTTTGGATAAGTCCCTCTTACTTGGTGGAACCATAAGTCGACCACTGGACATGTGGAGGCTCGGCGTATATTTGGGAACCCGCTCCAAATTTTAACGCTTTGGAGTTGTGCGGGATGACACGTGGCTCCCTCTGTTGATGCTGCCCCTATGTTGACTTTTCAAAGTCCTTTAAATACTTTTTGGGTCCTATGACACGTGGAAGCCTCACACTTATTTGCTTCTCCACTTTGGGTCGGTCTTTTGTATTTGCGGTGATGAAACACATGGTTCCTTCCACTTTGGCTCTTCCATATTTATCTCGATTTGGGCTCGCTCTATTCCCCCTTTTGAATTAGACAAAAAGGCAAGCCTGATCTTTTTGGGGTCTCTTTTTAGATTCTATCCTTGGATTTGCGTCATTTGGACACGTGGCATCTTCCGTTGGTTTATGACTTTTTAGCCGCCAATAAGACTCTGCGAGGATCGCAGCCCGCACTTGAGGATTGCACCATTTTCTGAAAGGTGAAAAAGTTTTAAAGTCCCCCGTAGACCCACCGGCCCACATTCACACTTGGGAAAAATTTCCTCTGTGGCCCCGCAAACCCGCTTTTGGCAAAAAGTCATCCTCGGGCCCGCCGGCCCGCATTTTCCACTTGGACAAAATAAATCCTTCCTAGACCCGCGGGCTTGTAATTATACTTGTGCCCCTTTGTGAAAAGTGGAAAAAGGTAAAAAAATCTCCCGCGACGCCATCGGTCCGTGATTTTCCATGACAAAATTCTTCCCTAGGCCCGCCGGCCCATAACTTGAAAAATACAAAGAGTTAGAAGGACTTCTTTATATCTCTAGAATGGGGAAGAAATTTCCTATCTGATGCAAATGCTTTTAGGAGGGCTCAAGTTCTTAAAATATGTAAAATTCAAATTGAAGCACAAAAGGGGAATATGATGTTAGTTGACACGAAAGTAACTCGTGAGATCATTTTGGTCAACAATTTGGCGACTCATAGGGATCACCTACTGTTAAGTTAAATGATCGGTTGCTTTGAACCATCCATTGGGCATGGAGTCTTCTTGGTAAACACAAAAATGATCTAAACTTTGAAAATCTCATCCCCGAGCCACTTGGAAACTATTGGGACTAGAGCTAAATCTAAACTCACCCTGTTGCTTCCAATGTCTTGTGTATGAGCAACACAACACCACAATACTATATACAAACATAAAAATCATACATGCTCCAAGTGGAACATGCTGAGTGTGCATAAGCACTTCTTCTACTTGAAAAAACCTACTCATAGACTACACTAACTAGAGAGAAAGGGGACTCAAACAAATCCTGCAACGATAGGGAGAAGTAGTTTCAATTACTCAAGAGGGAAAGCCATGCAAATGTTTTGACACTGAATATGGCTGCTTGTATCATTAAAAATCACAATAAGCCGGTCCTCCACAAAAATCATTAAGGTGTCAATTGGAAACAAGACAAATGCCTCTTTTAGTTTCTCTTCATTTAGATTGAAGAGGCATTGCAGCTGATCCTTGGTACTTTGGAGCTCATCCTGATGCTTAGAATCAAGCATGACTGGTAGTGGCTTCTCCCTTGGCTCCAATGAGGCCAAGTACCTGATTGGGCATGGTCTAATCTAATGGATATGCCCCCGATTCTAAATTTAAACTCTAAGAATGGAGTCTTCTTATAGACCTTCCTAGATGGACGGTGTGAGAGAGATGATGACATCCTCTTGCTCCTTCCCTTCCTTCTCCTATGAAGAACATGGAAGATCATGGTCTTCCAACCTTGGTTTCAAAGAGTTGTTATGAAGTGGAGGCTATTGCACTTGGATGTTCTCCTTCATGGTAGTAGGCTCATATGCTTGGAAGGTGGATGATGGAGGAGAAAATGACATGATCTCCTCAGGCTCCTCTCCATCAAAGAAATCCTCAAAGTATGACAGGAAGTCTGCCTCCTTGTTGTGTTGCTACATGTGCTCTACCTCATCTATGGTGTCCTCCTGATCTGAAAATTGCTCACCATGGTTCCTTTCTTCCTCAAACAAGTAGTTCAAAAGATCAAACTCTTATTCAACATTACATCTTGAAGGGGATGAAGTGGGAGGAAGAATTGAAGGTTATTCTATGGCCTACTTCACACTTAGAGCCTATAAAACTGTATGATTCTCCTTCATCATGGGTTCATCAATAAAATCAGGCCCTTGAAATGAAAGCAAAAAATATTCAATGATGATTTCTTAATTAAGTGGCCTCAACTCTAGTTATCTCTCCCACCTACTCCTCTTCAATTGGATTTGGAGCTAATTGTTGTTCCTCTCTCCTGACTGGTTGTGCAGCTTGGGTTGGATCAACATCCTCTTAAGATAGAGTACCATTATGGACACTATATTCGGAGAAAAAGAAATTCTAATCTTCTCCTTCTCCTTCTTTTTCTTCTTCTACTGCAAACTTAGTCTCTACCACCACCGGCTCCTTAACCTTGACCTCCTCTATTGGCTTAACCATCAAGGGGATCTTTGTAAACTCAAATATAGAATCCCAACTCTTATAATTTTCTATAACTTCTTCACTGTTGGGTTTCTCT
Source organism: Taxus wallichiana var. yunnanensis (assembly GCA_018340775.1). Taxonomy (NCBI): domain Eukaryota; kingdom Viridiplantae; phylum Streptophyta; class Pinopsida; order Cupressales; family Taxaceae; genus Taxus; species Taxus wallichiana. The sequence goes on along the minus strand of CM031242.1, from coordinate 585,534,140 downwards.
TCTTGATTTTCTCCTTGACTTGATTCTTGAGTCTCTTCTCAACATGAACTTGGGAAAGCAAGAGGAGTGGTAGGTTGAGGTTTAACTAGTTTTGCTATTGTTTGTGGCTGAGAGGGAGGTGGAACTTCTTATTTGTTTGGAGGGGATGACTTCTTGTAAGGGAAAAGGGCATAAGAATTGAGATGAGATTGAATACTAGGAGATGGAGAAGGGAAATCAACACTTGGGGCAGCAAGTGAGGGGCTTGACTCTTGACCATGCTGAAATGATAGAGTTTGAGAAAGAGAAAATGAAGGAAAAGGAGCTGGTGACTGACTTACCCATTGACAAGGTTGTCTCACACTTTTCTCATATGCCTCAATATCCTCAATCCACTATGTAAGTTGAGGCAACACTTCAATCATGTATAATGTCTTGGTGTAGGGCCAACCCATGGACAAGGTTCCCATAGCCAATTCTGAATGCTTTCATTTGTGTTATAGCCCTTGATTACACCATGGTAGCCTCAATTCTTTGGATCTTCTCCAGGTAGATCATAATTTTCCTCATAACTGTCATCAATCATCATGCATCCCCTTGTTCTTGATAAGCTCCATCATAAAACTAGTTTTGACCCTGGTCATATGGGTAAGCATAATGGTTTTGGATCTGATTATAATGCTGATATGGACGAGTTACGAAATACATTAAAGGTGGATGCACTCTTTTTGGTGCAAGTGATGATTCCACGATGGAAATAAAGACATGATTGCACAAATTCATGGAATGGAATAAAATGAAAGAGATGGAAGAAAAATAGATGGAAAAAGGTCTCAGAACTTCGAGATGGGTTGTTAATCAAATGGAGTCACTAGATGTGCTTATATGTGCCTCAAAAGGATGAATCTTAACTGGAACACACCAACCTATTTAGATGAAGTGGTAAGTTGCTTCAGACCTCTCCCAATGGGTGTGCCAAAACTATTATTGCAGAATCAAAACACCACCGAATAGCCTAGATTTTGAAATGGGGCATTTGGTGTGATTGCACAACATTGGATCATATCTCAAATTGTGGATCTTACGGATTTTAGATGGACCTATGGAGAAATATGGTTCTTGCTTCCTAATCTACTGCCATAAGCTACTCCAAAGTCAGGTGCGAGTACAACTAACCTATCTTAATATAACCATTCCGAGGGGATAGGGAGAGATAGAGAGTGAAAGAGAGCCTATACTAAGTGGTGATACAATAGAAAAAGAAGTGGATTATCTCGGATCCAAAATCTTGAAGTGGATAGAGGTGAGTAGAGGAGGGGGAAAAAGATGCACTAAAGACCAAAGATAAATGTCACATAGACACCATGTCAAGACCCATTAAGCACAACTCCTAGAACTGCAATAAACATCCGAGTATGTAATGTGTACCCTACAACAATGAGAGGTGAGAAGAGATAGTAAAATAAGAAAAGGATGGAAAAATGCATCACTAAACATATTTTATTGCTCCAAACGTTCACACACTACATCATGTGGGAAAGAGGTAAGAAAATACCATTAAAGAGCCATGAGAAGATGCTTAGACTCCATATTATACCCTAAGGAAGAAAGAGAGAAAAGGGAAGAGGAGAAACAATGACCCACCCTTTGAATATGCCCCTCCTTTACAATATATAGAAGAATGGGAGAGAAAGAGAGGGAAAGTTTGAAGTCTGTTTTAACCACCCCTGTGATGCATTGAATCATGCTCTAAAAGTTCAACCACCAAACATTAATGCCCCTTGCAAATCTTCCCACAATCTGTCAAGTCTTCCTCTCTATGTCTATTTTATGTGTTGAGGAAGGAAGAATGACGAATCAAATCAAATTTGATCTAGTTGTTGAAGTAATCAAATCCTACATTAATGGAAAGAAGATTTTTTTCTATTATTTACCTACCTAACCTTATCAAAAATAGGGTTTCATGCCTCCATAGCATAGAGGAGGTTAATATCTTTCCAAAAATTCTCCTTTTTCTCAAATCCAAGCTTCCAGTGAAAAGATATGGCCATCTGAAGATCAGGGTTGCAAGCATGCAATATTTAAAAGAGTGTGTCCATACTAGGTCCATGTGGTAGCCTTGCACATCTTGAAGATTTGGATCCTTCCTATCACTCCCGAAATCATTCCTGACTAACACCGGTGGCTTTTGTAGGCTCCTCGGTTTCCTTTGTATTTTTCCTTACTCCTTGTTGGTGGAGACACTATGCCTGACCCAAGACACGTGGAGGCTCATGATTTTTTCGAAATTGCATCCAATTTTTACCTTTGAATTTACATGGTTGAGACACGTGGAGGCCTCCATAGGATTTTGGACTTTTCAACGGCTAACCTTACCTTTTTGGGCTCGACCACGTGGCGAGAGATGGTGCTCATTTGGGTACTACCTTTTGGGCCTCACCTTTGAAATTACGCTGAGGAAACATGTGGCTCCTTTAGTGGCTCTGTTCTATTTCTTATGTTTTTGCTAAGTCCCTCTTACTTGGTGGAGCCATAAGTTTGACCCTCGACACATGGAGGCTCAACATACATTTGGGAACCCACTCTGAATTTTAACCTTTGGATTTTCCCGAGTGCTAACACATGGATCCCTCCATTGGCTCTCCCCCGTTTAGAATTTCTAGTGGTCCTTTTAATAGTTTTTGGGTCCTTGGACATGTGGAAGCCTCACACTCATTTGAGTCTCTTCTTTGGATCACACCTTTTAAATTGAAGTGAAGAAAACATGGCTCCTTTCACTAGCTCTTCCATAATTAGCCAATTTGGGCCTGATCCATTCCCCCTTTTTGAGTTGGACCACATGGAAAGCCTGCACTTGTTTTCGGTCTCCATTTTGGATTCTATCCTTAGAGTTGTGTAATTTGGACACGTGGCAACTTCCGCTGGTCTATGGCTTTTCAACTGCTGATAAGACACAACGGGCTCATGCAAGCCTCGCACTTGACGATGGCACCATTTTGTGAAAGGTGAAAAATTTTCAAAGTCCAATGCAGATGCCCCAACCCATATCACACTTGGGAAATGTTTCCTCCATAGCTCCATAGACCCACTATTGACAAAAAGTCATCCTCGGGCCCGCCGGCTTGCATTTTTCACTTAGACAAAATAAATCCTACCTAGACTTGTGGGCCCGTAATGATACTCATGGTCCTTTGTGAAAAGTGGAAAAAGGTAAAATAACCTCCTGCCACCCTACTAGCCTACTATTTTCCATGGCAAAAATTCTTCCCTAGGCCCATCAGCTCACTTTTGGTAAAAATCCTTCCAAGGCTTTTCGGCCCGTAACTTAAAAACTCGAAGATTTAGAAGGACTTCTTTATATCTCTAGAAAGGGGAAGAAATTTCCTATCGATGGAAATTTTTTCAGGGGAATTTAAGTACTTAAAATATGTAAAGATTTAGATTGAATCACAAAAGGGGAAAATGATGTCATTTGACCTAAAAATAAGTGTGATCTTATTTTGGTCAACAGGACCATGATATGACCTTTGTTGAGCCTAAGTAAGTCATTTTAGCCCTAGTGCACCTTTCTTTAGCCCTCTCCCTCATTGAATCTTGCTATGACACTTGTGAAGCCTAGGAGAGGGCACATTATTTGTCACCAACTATCCCAAATGTTTGGGATGGTTGGGACAATTTTCTCCACCCATGCTTATCCCCTTCTCTGGTCACCTATATGATCTAGTTTTGGCCCCAGGTTCTTTTAGTGCTTTTTCACCAATTTCTCAATAGCCAATTAATTAAATCCACTTGTCCCAATGAGGAGGGAGCATATTTTTAGACCAACCATAAAAAATATTTGAAATGGTTGAGAAATTTTTTTCTCCATGCGAAGGATTGAGAATAACTATGTTTTTGCATTTTTAGTGTTGCTTCTACTTTTCCCATGCATGTGTACACAAATCCTCACTATCGAAAATATTCTTTTTCCTCCATTGCTGCCTATTCCATCACCCCAATTATTTATGGCAGGTCCATAAAAATTCTTCCATTGCTTCTATAATAGTAAAACCTTGTTTCTTTAGCCCTCACCATGCCAAAATGTTTCCAAAATCTTCCATGAGTAAAACCCTCAAATTCTTAATTTCTCACAAACTAGAACTCGGTGTTGCTAAAACATTTCCACATCTCTTTCTACAAAATGCCTTCAAGCTGAAAAAAATAGAATATTCAAAGGTGTCCTTAATATTTCATAGTAATAAAATTCAAGAACTTCCCGTAAATACTTGTTCTTCAATTTCCCATTGATCCAGAGAGTGGGTGAATCTAATTTTTTTAACAAAGCATCTAGATAACAACCCATCAAAGAGAATCGTATGTTTCATCAATCCGATGTTTGAAATAATTATCCTATAAGCTCTATGAATCCATTAATGGATCCCATGGTAACTTTGTTACTTAAGCCCATAATAGGATTTTTTTGTTTTTATGCATTCCGGTGGGTGAAACACAACAAAATTTTTAAGAGGAGAGCAAGATGGAAAGTTGAATCTTAAAATTTCATGTCTTTCAAAACCAATGCAATTATAACCACATGATAAAAATCATATTATTTTCTCTTCTACATGATGAAAATAGTAAGTCCCTTGAATTGTGAGTTTGATCACTCAGATAATCAAGAAAGATGAAAAATGAAAGGTGTGGTGAAAAATGACATTTTTCCAAAAATAACAAGTGTAAAAAAAGTAACCTATTAAAAATAGAAATTTTATAAAAATAGCAATGCCTCAAAGAACTAAAGAGGATGGAATATTACGAAAGTTTCGAAGCTTAAATTGAAGTAAAATAGGTAATATGTCCAAAAATAACAAGGGCATAGTCCTACTTGCTAAAAATAAAAATATCAATATTTGGGGCAAAAAGTCATAGGTGACCCTATTTTTTCTCATCTTTCAACTTTTACACTGTCCACTTGATAATTGGATGATTTCATGTTTCAAAAAATAATTGAGAAATTCATATTGGTCTTGGAAACATCACCTTGAATTCAAGTGTGTTTAGAGGCAATGTAAAGCATTGCAAGGTGCAATAGATGAATCTATCTTCATCACTTAGGAGATAGGTGATTCAAGATGATATGGTCAAAGTGATAACACCGAACTAACTAAGCCGAGCCTAGTTACCTTGTGAGTGTGTGAAAACATTATATTTGGTTAGTTGGGTGCATCAAAGTAAGTTAAGATGAGATGATAGTAGTGAGTTTGAGTTGGGTTGGTTGTGATGATGAGATATGTCATGAAATCTTCCTTTCTCCATAAAATTTCTGTGCTAGTAAACCATGTCAAGAAATTTGGGAGAGCTAGTTTGATTATAATGAGGTGAGGCGTTAAACCAAATGATTTTTGGTAAGATCAATGAGCCAGATTATATTGAGTTGAGTAAGATCGAGGAGCTCGGTGACCTAGGGGATTTGACCAATCGAACATCAAGGAGATCCTCATGAGAAATTCCTTTGGTCATCTTGATCTTACATGCAAGGATATCTCAATAGTGTTTCTAAAAATCTTTCAACAACCCAAGGGGTCCATGCATCATGTTGAAGGAGGAGATTGAAACCATCATTTGGCAAGTTCTTCATAGCAGGGAGCGTCTTTATCGGATGTGACAACCTCTCCTTTCTTCACACTTTATCCCTCATCTATATCCCACCTTTCTAGTTCTTCTTTGGACATATTGATTGTATTTTATCTCATTCACTTATGTTACTTCATAAAGTTACATTGTAAACTACCTTTAATTTATAAAAAGGGAACTTATCTCTCACTTCCTAGGAAGATGAAAAGTTAGAAATTGAATGAGACCATGAAGAGTCATGTGGGGGTTGGTGAAGAGTCAATTCAAATTGATCTAAATTGGGATGGATTATTCATTCCAAATTATCTTGAATATTTTGTACTTTGTGGCAATAGTGGATATTTTTATCACCAATGCACATGAAATAAAGGTTGTATTTATCCCAAGTTATTCTTTTCCCTTGCTTTTTAAAACTTGTGTAAATGTCAATCAAGGAAGGATTTTTTTCCTTCAAGATGTATGATTGTGTGAATAGTTGTGTTCCTTATTTCCTCTTATAGTTAACGTTATAGGAATAGTCTTTATAAGAATCTTGTGTTTTCTTCTCTCCTCTCTTTTATGTACTTTCCACACACGTGATCCAAAGAAGAGCTATGTATTTGATAGATGAACCTCGAACTTAGTGTCTAGGTTTTCAATTTCATTACATAGCTTCCTTGTTTATTTCCTCTATATTGAATGTTTTACATACTCTATTTATTAGGTGTGAAATCTGTAATTAGCCTACTCATAACAATAACCTTCCTTTCATACTTTCTCCCTTTAGCTCTCATCGTTGTATTTTCCTCCTTTATTCCTCATACAAACAGTTTGGAACATGTTAATTCGAGTGTCCCTATGTGATCCCTAGCCTTTTTGACAACCCACAACATTTAGTTTGTTATTATATTAGTTAAATTCACCGATGGGAACTGTACCATTCAATACGAGAGGGCGTATCACCATGAACGTTGTTGGAGACATAATTTTCCCACACAAAAATATTCTCACCAAAACGATGCCTTCTCTTGATGACATATATCTGCCATTCATAGTATCTAGGCCTCTTAATTGTAACAAGTCTAAATCAATATCTATAAGTAGTTCTCATATTCATACTCATCCTACTTCACAACCTTGTCATCCTCTTTGGTCGACTATTCCATCATATCAGTCTAAGTAACCTAATTAGGCATACCCTTCCGATAGGTATTCACCTCCAACTTCACCATATAGGTCTCCTTCACATGCACAAAATTACCCTCCTAATCCACCAAACATAAAGCATCATAAAATTCCTTTGTCTCCTTAGACATCGGGTGGAGGCCCTTTTCCTTCACTATCATTTAATAGCATAATATTCCTCACACACTTGAAGGAATCAAAATTTCATTCCCCACTTCCAATATACACAACTTCTTTCTACTACTTATTACTACACATTGTGATCTGTGTGTCATGTATAATATTTCTAATCACTTTCAAACCATTTGATACACACATTGTATCATAATTACCTATGACACACTCTAGTTCCATAGTGCATAGTCGATTACTTAATGGAAAAATTCTAAAATGAACCTCACATCATTTAAACTTCCCGATCAATGCTTCATAATACATCTTTCTAACATATATTCACACAACACACACATTAATCAATGACACACTCTTGTTCGATGACACATTCTTGATCACGAGGGTCATTATAAATGAATCTCATCTCACATACATCTGTTGTTGGGGGCATGCTTCTCCTATCATATTCACACTTTGCATTCCATACAATCACACTCATACATTGCATTCAAATCTCTTGGTTTCTTTCACTCTTGCTATCTTTTCTACTTACATGTTGCATTTTTTCTTACTATGTTAGTCGGCTACATAGTATGTCATTATATTTAGCATATACACATATGCCTTCACTTGGTCCCAGTTGTGAATGAAAATATGTTATAGGTTATTATACGTTGTAATGATGCTTGAACTCAGTAACTTTTACTAGTACTACCAAGGCTCATGTAAGAATCTACCTTTAGTACTCTCACACATTACAGTGCTATTGTTTCATCACTTACTACTTATACTTTGTAGCACATTACTTTACATTGCTACATACATGCCTCGACATATTATTTTTCTTTCTAACATGTTAACATGTGCTTCATGTGTATCATTTTATTTTTAGGAATATATGGTACCATGGTTATCTCGACACAATTTTATTGACATTACTTGTCATTGTATGCTATTGTTTGTGGGCTATGCCCTAATTCTTATATGTTAATTATATACTTTTGGCCACTTCGTCCCTAATTGTATTGTTATATTTCGAGTGATGTCCCATGTTTTAAGCTCACTTTTCCGGGTCTTTTTTTTTACTCGCTTACTTATTACATTGTATTTTATTTCATATGTACTACTCTTTTCACTAACACATGATACTAGCCACCTTGTTTTCATGTTCCTTGGTTTCTACCATGCACATCCACTACCCATTGCAAGTATCCACTTCAACACAACATCATGTGCTTTTCTTTGGGCCACATACTCTTATAATCTATAAATGCACCCCAAATGAAAGGTCATACATTGTATTAGAAAATCACCCCTACAACAGATTAGAGATACCTTTTAGCACAACACAATACTGAAAAATCACATGAACATAGTCATAGTATAGACTAAAATATGATTTGGGTCTAACAAACATTACAGACACTAGCACCCAAACTCATATAGTAGTGCCTACATGCATGTGTCCTCTCCTGGATGTTAATGTAATGGGGGAAAAAATATTATTTTATCATTTCAAGATACAGTTCATAGAGGTCTTGAGAATAATTTCACAGCTTACATGATGCATTCTATCTCATTCAATCAAAACAATTTAGAACTAATTCGAATAATCGAGAGAAAAGGAACAATAGGAAAAAATTAGGATGTACCATCTACATCAATGCTTATCAGGTAGAGTCATTGAAGGAGAGTAACACTAGACATATCTCCCCAACACTTGCTCTTTTGGGTGAAATCACCCAAAAAAAATGTACTTGACATGATGCTTTGCTCAAAACAACACGCAATTTACATGAGATCACCGAAAAAATTGATATCAAAGCATGACATCACCTAAAAACTCCACTCTTCATAGCATTTTAGGACATTTTCAATCTTTTATGTTGTTTTACATCAGGTGCACACTTTCATTTACTACTCTTTTTCACACTTTTACATACTTTTCTCATATTTTTCGTAGTCTACATGCTTCACTTTGTAATCACTTTACGTTTCACTTGTCCACTTAGTATGTTATTTGTCGCATGCTCTATAATATATTAAGGTACGCATATCTTATCTACTTTATATTATCTAGTATTAACTCAACAACATAAAGTAGCGCTAAAGGTAGACACTATATCATGCACTTCGGTACATTTCAAGTTCCTAAAAGCATCCTAGAATTTATATGATCCATAAACAAGAAAACTAGTGGTTGACAACTATTTTTGGCCTCTTTTCTTTATCTCTTGTTTTCTATTTGGTATTACACACCTTACAACCCAAAGAAAATTTTACTTATTTATCTTTCATCAATTTGGACACCAACGCCAAGCCATGACAATAACACCCATACGCTCTTATCCCTCCTAGGTGCCCCTAACCCTTTTACCTTGCTCAATCCTTTTGGGTATCTTTTATCTTCTCGGCATATTTTTCACTTGTGGGTCGGTGTTCCAGTTTTTTTTATTATGAGATTTAAATAAGGGAATATATACATACATACATACATATATATATATATATATATATATATATATATATATATATATATATTATGTGTCCAAAATCAAGGACCAAACACTTAACATTATTATCATTACCTAAGATTACTTTCCAAAGGCACTAAAGCAATCAAAAGGAATCCATCTAACATCCATTTAAGATACAATGGCTGGGTCAAATCTGTGTACACTACATAGGAATGGAAATTTCATTCCTTTCCATCCAAACATTCAACTATATTGTCACATTCTATCTACAACCCCTTATCAAGTGCAACTTGCACAAGGGCATCCTAGGGCATCATTTCTACACATACACACATGGAATACATATATTTTGTTATGTAGTGAAGAGATTGTTTGTAAGTCCACTCTCGGGGGTGACCACCGGGTCATTTTGACTCCCATTATGTATTTTCCCTTTTTAGGTTTGATGCATTTTTCAGTTTTGTGTAAGCAAACAACTATTTTACGGGTTAGAAGTACCTTCGAAATATAGTGCAAACATCGATCAATAGGAAAAAATAATGAATAATTTGTGACACAATAGAAAGTAGATTTTGAGTCTTTATGCAATAACCAACACCTGTGGCTCTTTTATCCGAGTTGGGCTCCCTATTCCAACATTATTCCCATGTTCCAAATTATACACTCGAGCATTTACGATGTTGTTTTCATTATGTTCATCACTTTATCTAGTCCAAATTACTTCCTCTACATTCAAAAATTATATAATTTCTCTATTTCTCTTCCTTGCTTAGGGTTTCATATGTTAGATCTTATATTTCTTATGTTATTACTATAATTTATCTTCTCGTAAGTCATTTATGTCAATAGTTACTTTGTAATACTTATATTTAATTAATTATATTTTTATTTAATCATCCATTAGAAAAAAAAATCCACTTTAAATATTTACCAATATTTGTATTATTTTTCGTAGGTTTGTTGGGTTTCAAAGGTGGGGGCCTTTTTTAGTGAAAAAGTATGAAATGTTTTTGGAAAAAGGGCATGAATTATTTTCTATGGAGTTTACTCACGGAGAAAAAATAATAAGAGGTATTTAATAGTCTTAAGATGGAGATGGGATAGAAAAATAGGATGGGAAACCCCAAGTGTTTATGTATGTCTCCTCTAGGAGCCGTTTATATAAAGAAACACCAACGAAATTGAGATTTTTTAGATCAATGTGGGTTCTTATAGTTTAACAATGTGTTGAGTCTAAAAACATATTAGGATTGAACATTCTAATAACTATTGAGTTTTAAACTAAGGATTTCCTAAGGTGTGAGAAAAGAGTATCCAATATGGTGTTTATAAAAGCATAAGGGAGTATCCATTGTTGAATTCAAATAATTTCACCAAGGAACACCAAAAGTGATATAAATATTACGAAAGAACTTATCATGTTTAGAACTTATGATTTTAGAAATATAATCAACCTCATGCTCTTTCATTTTAAATTTGAGTTTTGTAGTATCCAAAGGAAAACAAGAATGAAACTTTTTCAAAACAGATTCTAAATAAATTTAATACTATTTTTAAAAAGCCTTAAGATATTTAAATGAGGAATCATTATAAAAATAACCTCGTGGTGTTTAAAAATCATAAACCACCACAAAGAGTGGATGATGACCAAAATCCTCTCTAACCCACATGATATTGGGTTTGACAAGATTCCAACATTTCCATAAACTATTTTCCCATTTTGACAAAAAAAGAGATATAAGAAGACATTGAAACCTAGCCCCTTCGAAGCTTTCTACTTGTATCTAATAAATATGCACTTATTACTATTACATTACGCCTCAAGTACATTATTATATGCATGATTTATAAATTTGGTAACTATGCACTCTTGATAATTATTTGGTATTTTCTTTCTTATTTTGGATTAATTACATATTTTATTTGGAATTTGCATATTTTTGGTTAAGACATGTATCCTTGTGTTGTACAATAAAATTATTTCTCAAGTGAGGTTAAGGTCGATCTTGGGAGTCACCAGTAATTTTGAATGATATAGGGCTTAGGACCTTAGATGAAGATGTGGATCTACGGGTGCGAGATAAGATAGATGTATGATATAAAGAAGCTAGATATGCAGAAATTAATAGATAAGATTAGATAACAATATGCGGGGTTTCTGAATAGTGCCGGTTCCAAGAGGATTTTAAATCCGTTGGAGGATGTCAACCCCCTCTCGACAAGATAATAATAGATCATGAACAATAGTAATAGAATATAAAATGATAGGTAACTAAAATGACGAGAGAACTTATCTTGTGCTCTTGTATGAAGATGAATTGGGCATAAAGATGACAAGATAATGAACCATGGAAAAGATTTCTCCTTCAAACTGTCATAACTTGAATAATATCTTTCTTCTCCTCTCTAGGCCTAGGTCTCTCCGTTATTCTTGAAAAATATCCCTTGGTATTTCTAGTCCATGTTCTCTTTAAATATGGGAGAAAACCCATATTTATAGCTTATATGTGAGGTTATATTGGGGTTAACAAGTAACTAGGCTTGTCTAGAGTAATAAGTAACCATATTTATAGCTTAGATGTGAGGTTAGATATGATGTTATCATGTGGGCACCAAGGCTTGAATTATTAGATGGAGTGGGGAGCATGATTGACATGGTAGGTGAGATGATAGATTTCATTTAGAAAGGGGTGTCGATGGGTGTATTAATATGCATGGATTAATAATTTGTGAGAGATGGGGAATAATGCAAAGCGTCAATTATTAAATGGGTTTATATGAATCCCATTTAATAGTTAATTAAAAAAGGTGAGAAAATATATGATATTTCATTTAATTTAAGAAAAAGAGAAGTGAGAATGAAAATTGCATGAATGTGAGATGATGGAGGGGTGATATACGAAAAATAATTGTCTACATTTGCCTCTTTTTATTGATTGGTTTGTGATAGCAAGCCATGATGAGAAAAAAAAGGATTGGATGAGATATGTGTCTAAATATGGATGAAGACATGACCAAAGGTAAGATGCCCAAGAAAAAAAAAGGATTGAAATAAAAAAACGTATGGCGGTGACTCCAATATCACATTGGTAGAGGAAAATTGCATTCTCAACGGAGATAGATGACAACATTCTACAAACGAGTGAGTGGGTCAAGACCAATATAGTAAGGATGTAAACCAAGATGACCAATGGGTCATACGAAAAAATCAGATTGGAAAAGAAGTAGAGATGCATGAGATGAGGATATGTTGATGTCGAGAAAATAGAGAGAGGGTGCATGATGAAGACATTGAAGAAATTGGCAAGGAAGAATGGAAGATGGAGAGGTGGTGAGGAAAAAGAAAGGATGGGATAGGATAGGAAATGATAGTGAATAGATGTTAGGAGAAATCCACAAATAATTATCAGGCGGAAAGGATGGGAAAAAGATGAGACAGACAAAGTAAATTAAGAGTGGGAGGGGAATGCCAATGAGGAGACATTAGGAGAATTCCATCGATAATTATCGAGGACACAAGGGAAGGAAGGAACGAAGATAGAATGAATTGGCTCAAAGAAAAGGATCTAGGATGTACAGAATGGGTATGAGTGATTTTTAGGAGAATTCCACTAATAAATATTAGTGTGAAAACAAAATATGATGATGAAAGAATGTTAGGGGAAGATCAATGACAATGACGGGAAAGTATGGGGGTAGATATGTGGGAGAAGTCTAGAAGATGGAGCGGAAAGAGTAAATAAATGAGGGATAACGATGCATTGGAAGATGAAGACAAGGATAAGATGTAATGCATGAGAATTAATGAAAGAAAATGAAGAAGCAAGACATGAACTAAAAAGAGAAGCAACAGTTAAGTAGGATTACCCAAATGACGAATGATGCAGATGAAAAAGGGACAATGAGGAAGTGGTGTTTTCTAGAATGAAAGAGGAGGTGAGAGGATGTGATGATGGGGAATGATGAAAAGTGTAGATAGAGAGAATGTGGGGTAGCGGGCTAGTGCAGAATGAATAATTATTTTTAAGAGGGACTCTTAAGTAAGATCGCCATGCCACAGGAAGATCACTAAACCGGTAGTGACAATATGGAAGGGGAAAGACAACATTGTATTAGATATAGGTGTGGAATGGATGGTTGGAGTGGATGAGTATGATGAGAGGTGGGAGATAGAAGATGATGAATATATGATGGGAGGTGGAAGGGTCAGACAACAAACCATTCTTAAGAGGAGCTCTTAAGTAAGATTTCCCTATGACGGGGATGGTTAAGTAGGATCGCCAAACCGAAGAAGAAAAAAAATGATGAAAAGATTGAGCAGAACAAGGAAACAAAGGAGTGTAACATGAGTGGATGGAGGAACATATGCAACATAGATGGATAGTGTAAGTGAAATCCTTAATTGAGATGCCTATGTGGTGGGAGTGATGATGCAAATGTGTCAAGCGAAAAAGGAGGAGTCGAAAGGTGTTTTTGGTGATGATTGTTGTCTATTAAAAGAGGAAATGGTGGAGAAGATTCTATATTGGGAGGATCCAAGGAATAAGATATACCTTAACTAAGATTCTATGGCTGTATGGATGGTTAATTAAGATTGTTAAACTGAAAACAAAAGAGTAAAAGAGAAACTCAAGAGGAAATACAAGTAAGATATATAGCGTGGTGTAAGGGGACAAAAAGGTGAGAAGGATGATGTGGAGACAAATTCCAATATGAGTGGAAATGGGGAGTGAAGAGAAATGGATCAAATACATTTTTGAACATGTTGAGAGATAAAGAGCCATAGGATAATGAACTTTCCTTGAGAAGTATCCTCAAGTAGGATTCACAAACTTCAACGGAGATCAAGTAGAATTCACAAACTTAAAAGAGTATTTGCGAGTATATTCATGGATATTAGGGATAAATAACGTGAAATTTGATGTGATTTTGATAAAATATGATCTGGACGAGATGAAAAAAACATATTTATAGAAAGGGTGTACAAGGAAACTATGCTTCAATCTAAATTTGAGATAAACAAGAAAGGTTTCCATCAAGGCAATGCACTTGCAGCCAATAGTAGTTGTTAATACATAACCAACGATAGTTAATTATACTAAAAGATTATAAGGGAAATATGGATGAAATATTATTGTAATCCTAATGTGGTCATGACAAAGGGATTGAGATGTGACTTGTACATGAGAAGAGGGATCTCCAAAGGTGGTGTTCCTTAATTCTATGCCCCAGCTTTGGGAAAGGGAAAGTACAATAGCATAAAGCTGATCAATGCAGGAAGATTTCAGAAAATATTGATAAAATAAGGTTGATCAATGTAGAAAACCTTCCAAATGCCATAATAACATAGTAGCCATCCTTCGAGGGTATGGTCTACTTTATACATAATATGGATGAAAAGAATAATAAGATAGCCTTACTTCAAGGATCAATCTATTTTTGTTAGCTTTTATTTTTCCTTTTACATACGTGAATTTGAGCTTCACATGGGGGAGAGCTGGGAATAGCTAAGTAAACCACTTAAGAGGGGATAAGGAATGTACAAGAGACACCCTGGACCCTTTGCATGGCTGCAATAGGAGAATGAGAAGGTGACAGATGTAATGGTTACGGGTCACATCAAAGTAGTGAAGGTAGACCACATAATTCAGATCATTACAATGATAAATGAAAGGGGCTAAGGATGGCAAAATAATCTAAGGATGTAACTAAGTGCTCATTGGTAGATATGCTAACAATAGATTGGTCGTAAGTGCAATGCATTAAGAGGTTACATCTCTGGTTTACCACCACAAGAGGGAAGAAAATGAAGTTGCAATAAGATGAGATGATACCCAAGAAAGAAATAAAACTATGTCCTAAAGGAAACAAACATATGACCACAATGGTGGATTTAGATGAAAATAAATGATGCCCCAAGAGAGACATAAATATGGCCACAATGGTGGACTTTAAGGAAAAGGGGTCCCTCAATGGAGAGACAAACATGGCCTCAAAAGAGGACTTCAATGAAAAATATGATGCCCCAAAAGAGGCACAAATATAGCCACAATGGTGGACTTTGGTAAAAAGGGGTCCCTCAATGGAGAGACAAACATGGCCTCAAAAGAGGACTTTAATGAAAAAGATGATACCCCAAAAGAGGCATAAATATGGCCACAATGGTGGACTTAAAATGAGTGAGGATTTGGGCAGAAATAGTTTAGATTGGATGAATGTGAAGGAGGTAGACAAAAACATGTCACAAAGTGAAGTCTTCTAGTAACAAGGGAGTTGTATGGATGAGATGATTAAAGTTGAGGGAAGGTTGTTCCCCCAATAAGTTCAATGTGAAGGAGTTAAAGGGTGTTGAAAGAGTTTAGATGAGATTGTTTTAGA
The DNA here is from genome assembly GCA_018340775.1 of Taxus wallichiana var. yunnanensis. Lineage (NCBI taxonomy): Eukaryota > Viridiplantae > Streptophyta > Pinopsida > Cupressales > Taxaceae > Taxus > Taxus wallichiana. The sequence continues at coordinate 585,518,415 of CM031242.1, read as the reverse complement.
TTTGGATGGGATAAACGGTTGGAGACCACAAATGTGTTTAGTAAGATAAGCGGTATTGATGAACAATGGAGGACCTTCCTTAGGAGGAATGTCATGTGCAAGAGGGATGTTAAGGGATGATGTAGATAGAAGGATCATGGGAGACCCAACAGATGGGTTATGAATTGGATTCAATGTAGATGGAGAAGGAATTTTAACCTCAATAAAGAAATCATCTTTCTCTATAAGATTGTGAACAATTGACTAAAAGGCCTTACAATGTTCGATGTCATGACCAAGTGCGATGATAAGTGCAATCAGAATTAGGATTGAACCATGATAGCTTGGTACCATAGGGATTAAAGGATTTAATGGGAGGAATTTTCATGGAAGATGTTCGAGTTAAATGTCAAAGTATATATAGTAAGACCCCATCAAATTATGATGGGGAAGGAAAATCTTGTGGGTTTTGATAGGATATTTGAACTTGGAGTTAGGAGAAAAAGTTGATGTAGATGGGGTGGATGAATTTTGTGTTTTGGAAGAAAAATACAATTTTGTTAGAGGATTGTATTGTTTCAATGTGGATCGATTGTTGCAAGATGTCATAGATGGAGAGACTGATCCTTAAATATATGTCATGGCATTGGATTGTTGAGAAGAGGGAGAATCTGAATGTTTTTGAGGATGCGCAAGGGATTGTCGAGGATTTTTTCCCGAGCCTTAGACTTCAATCCGAGAGTATTTACCTCCAGGATAATTATAATCTCAACAGAGGATTTGATAGTGTTGATGTGGTTATTAATGGAGAATATGTCGTAAAACAAGATGAGGATGTTAATGAAGAGATAGGTGTTTGTATGATGCAATTAATGATATCTATGTGAGATGTCGATTGTTTTGGTTTTGGCATGGGAAGAGTTGATTTTGTAGAGGGACAATGTAAACCATATTTCTTTGATTTAGGTAGATGTGTTCATTCAAGAAATGTTCCAAAGGGTATCTTTGATAGGGTTATAGGTTGAGAGGATTTATTTGTCGTCATAGAAAAATTAGGTAGAGAGTATTGGGATAAATTGGGTGATATGGCCATGGGAAAAGATATAGATAAAAATGTCAAGGTAGGGATAGGTTTATTTGTTGGTATGATAGATATAGGGATAGCTGGGATAGATAGGGATATTATAATATTTTGAATATCCGGGGATGTGTGTGACATGGCGAATGATGGAGTAGACCCTATGGGTATGGGTAATTCAATAAATTCAAGATTATTTTCGAATGTAGAATTAGAAATAACCGGTTGTTTCATAAATGTTTCAAGGGGTAAGAATGATATGTTTGGTAAAGAAGTTGACGTCGAAGGTGGGGTTATAAGGGTGTATGTAGTAGAACCGAGTTGTTTTGTGATGGTTGTGAGGAATGTAGGTGTAGTAACAGGTGTATTTGAGGTAGATGTGGGTGAGAAAGTAGGTGTGAGATATGTAGGGATATGTGTGGATATGAGTGGGGCCGAATAAGTGGTAAGGATGAATCGAATGTGGTAGATTGGTGTATGTTTGAAGTGTTGGAAATGGATGGTATATTTGAATTTGATGTGGGTGTGATAAGGATAGGAGAAGGTGTAGGTTCATGAGAGGTAGTGAAAATTGATGTAGGTGTGACAGGTTTTGAATAAGAGGTGGGAATAATGTCCACTATGTGAACATGTAGTGTTGGTGATAAGACGGGATCTTGATTGACAGTGTTAAGCATACAAGAACTTTATAGTTGAGATGTAAAGAGTAGGCTTGAATTTTTGGTGGTTGATTAGTATGTGTAGTTAAGGTATCGATTTGGATATTCCCTTGATTTATGAGTTGTTGGACACAATTTTTCAAGGAACATCATCTCTCAATGGCATGACCTTTGACTCGATGATATTTACAATAGTGGGCCTTGTGATACCAAATAGGCTTGTCTTGTGAGTATTCCACGGGTCGTATGGGAGGTAGTTGGATAGAATTTATGCTCATCAACTTATCAAATATAGAGCTCTATGACTCTCCTAAAGGAGTGTACTTGGCTGTTGATTGAGGAGATCTTTGTTAAGACCATGAGCTTGATGTAGATGGGGATGAGGGTTCAATTAAAAACGTGTTAGCTACATCCTCAAACTTTTTTTTATGTGTGAATGGTTTAGTAGATTAAAATTTAGGTTTAATTGAAATTAGTTTAAGATGATCCTGTTTAATGGAACGTGTTTCGAGTTTGTGAGAAATTGTGAAATTTTCATCAAAGGTTTGGAGTGATTGTGTTGTTAAAATAAAATACAATCAAATAAGTTCTATTTCAACTGTAATATTGTTATATTGGAAGTAGTGTTTATCAAGCACAACTAGAATTCCATATTTTAAGAATAAGCCAAGTAATTGGCGAGTGGGCCCTTGCTCTTCCTTTGCTTGGTTTGTAAGCACAATTTTCTAACAACATGCCTTTATTGATCAAAATAATTTCTTACAAATAAGTTGAAATGACTTATAAGAGATAATTTATATTTCACACATCTATACCCTTGTTATTAAACACTTCTATATCCTTTCAAGACTATATTTTTATCTCATTCCTCTAACATGTTGCAAGGAATCTAGGTGGTAGGATATGACAAGAATTTAGAAGTTTGTTACAATTTATAAAAGAGTGCTAGGAACAAGGATGCTTCTTTCTAGTCTTCATTAACTTCTTCAACTGATCCTTGTGGTGTATATCATGAAAATATAGACTATGATTGCACAGCACCGATAGTCACCATGAATTCATTATACTGCACACATCACCACACATCTCTAAATGGAAATTAGTTAGAGAAAACCATAATCATTAGTCTAGAATATTCAACAAGGATATATTGTGTTATTTCCTCCTTTGGACATAATCAATTCCTACAATACCATTCATTGATCAATGTGTGTGGAAACTAAAAATATTATAATATATGATTTTATGGGACAATCTATGAACTTATCATCTTCCTTACACCCTAATGTTTGAAAGTACTCTTACAAACTACGGTAGAATTTGCCTTTTCCAAAAAAAAAAAAAATTTGCCATATTGATATTTTCATAGTGATCTAAACATCTCTTTGAAGTTATACACTTGAGTTCCCTATTTTCAAAGAACGAGTCTACCCATTTTCTAAATGGTTCCTCATGTCTTGCTGTAGTATTTTTCCATGATGTTGTAGGATCAAGAACCAAAGGTTGTCTAGTCCTCATTCCAATCTATTCATCATTTTTTTTTGTACTATATCATGAATTATTTTCACAATTGTTCATTCTCTCCTCATGCTCCTTGAAAATTTTAGTGGATATATTACATACCTCATTTTCAATGGTTTGTTTAAATCTTCACATATTCCATTAGATGCAAAAAGAGATTTCCAATAATGTGCCCTACTATAAGAGATGAATTTGTTAATGCATTCCTCCATAATTTATGGCTGCATACTTAGAAACTCGAGGATTGTAATAGTAAGATGTGAAGTTTCTCCTTATCTTGTCTACATATACATGTTGAGGCCTTATGAAGAACCCAATGGTCCTTTCCCTATTCATGAAATTGCCATTGGTTTTATACAATATAATATGATTATACAACAAGAATTGTAAAGATCTTAACTAAAACCCTCCCACATACAAATTGAGTAGAAAATCTGGTGTATTAGGAATAACCATGTTACACAAAAATAGTTCACAGAGAATATTTTGGTGTTCCTTAGGATTGGTCTTGCAGAATCCAAAAATTCTTTACATTAGCTTCTTCATGAGGTGAGCCATTAAAATATCTACTGAGCCGCCAATAATAGCATTTTTCCTAGAGAAATATTCTATAAACTGCAGTTTTCCTTATACATACTACAAGTTTATAGAATAATTCCAAAATAATGAAAGATAGAATCTAACTTCATTTCTGATTCATGACTTTAATAAACTTGCTCTTTTAACATGTTATTTTTGGTAAGGAGTTTATTAATTATTTTACAAGCATTGGCATAGTCATCCGTTATGTTAGTCCAAGATTGTTTCCAAATATGTTATTGTTTCCTTAAATCAAAAAAATTCTAAATTCAAAGTTAAAAAATTATCTTTTCTTTGCGTTCATTTTCATAATTAATCTTTTGAAGTTTATTTTTGATAGAAGAGATAACTTCTTCCATACCTTTCAATTTTAAGTAGTTCAATATCTTATTTTTATTCTCCGATTGTGGCTTAAACTCTTAATAACATGATTATGTCCCAAAGTTATCTTTTTATTTCTATTTTCCATCATCATGATAGGAATAAGTATCCTCTTTGTCAAATATAATTGTTTCTCTGTACACGTAATTTTTTTCTTTTCCCCTTTCTTATTTCATACACGTTATAAACAATCTTCCTTTTTTAGATAAGGGTTGTTCATGCATGTATTAAAATAGTGAGTTCTTTAAGGGGCTTCTAGGAATGGGAAATGGTTATTCATGTAATCATTATTGGTTAAAGAAAGTACACAAAGAGAGTGTCATTATTTGGTCTTGGATTGAGTTTACATTAGGTATTATTGTCCTCCTAGATATCATGCATATCATATTCATGACTTATTTATTGCATTCTATAATTTTTTTGCATTGTACATCCAATTTAATGACACAAAACACATTTATTTTACCTTTCATGACACACCACTTCATTTTTTCATTTGTGTTTGACACAATTTTGATGGGTGATTGCATCACCGTTATGTTTTGTAATGACCAAAATCATCTCCTGCAGGTGATGGCACTATATTTGCCTCCACTTCACTTGAAACTCGTAAAGAAATAAAAAAGCTAATGTTATCTCTCAGAAGTGCACCCTGATTTAGGGATTACAGGAGGTGTTCTAAGGTCGTTCTTCCCTCACTTATGTAGATACAATGGAAACACCTCACGGATGAGGTATCCCTATGTTGAGGTAAATCTCGTATCAATGTGAACTTCCTATTGATGTATCCTAAAAAAATTTTTTTTTGGGATATTTTGGAGTGTAAAGGGGTAAAAATATGATTGTAAATGAAATTAAAATGGGGTAATACACCAAAATTATTGAGGGATTTGACTAAGGAAATGCAAATTTACTGAAAAATAATTAAAGGAGCACGAACCAAAGGGTTATAGCTAAAGCCTAAAGAAAAATCCTTGTGTTGCTGGATAAAGCAAAACAACACAAAAAGCTAATATGTGCACTAAGACTATGTAGAAAACACAAAATTTGTAGCAAGGTAAGATAATTAATTAAGGGAATTAACATTAGCACAAGCTAATATAAAAATAAACACCACTACAAATAATTGGAATGCAATAAATGGTTCTCATTCAAGGGAAAAACTGATTTTTTTTTTTTTCCAGCACTCCTACAACCAAATATTCCTCTTTGTCCTTTACCCATGAGGGGGTGGCGTTCACCTAGTAAAACTATGGTATAACACTTGTGTTCGAGGGTATTAAAGAGTACCATTGATTTTAATTTTTATCTCTACTTATTCAATTAATAATACCCCCTCTCCTTATATTATTAAAAGGAAAAGACTCCCTATTTTTTCCATGTACCTCAGCTTACCATTTTTCCATTACAATTTTGTTTATTGCTTTTTATTTCTACCGTATATGTCAAATAGAATATATATCATGTTTCTCACTCAAATATTATTTTCTTAATACACCTTCTCTATAAAGTGGGTTTGAATACATTCAAGACCTATTACTAGTTACTTTAATGTTATTCTTTAATAATTTATCATTCTTCAAATAATTAAGATGGTGAAACAATATTATTTAAGATGAAAAGCATACTCAATCTTAGTTACTGACAAAATCAGAAGTTCCCTTTGCATCTCAATATTTCCTAGTTAAGAATCTTCTAATTGATATTTCCTTATTCAATAAGAGATTATAATTTAATTTTGTGACCACACTCCTCTTGCACTTTTCAAGTCTTTCAAATAGACAACGGTAGATAAATTGGGAAGATTATCAAATATAATTGTTTAGGTACATTATCATATAAAGACTATGATAAGTCTATTTTTATATTAACACTTATCATTTATTTAGTCATGGACTCTATTAATATATGTCCATATAAATACCTAATTAAAAAAATTCATTTACATATAAAATAAAATAATTTCAATGGATGTAAACTCATTTACACAAAGCATTGAATTTAATTTAATGCATGAAATTAGAATGAATGAGGATAATGCCGAGTCATTGATTCAAAGTCATTGTTGAAGTCATAATAAAAGAAAACCTCAAATGAGATATATTACATGTAACACAACCAACTAATTTGAAATATGACTTAGAAAAAGTAAAGGAGCAATTAAAATATATCAATTTCCACCAAGAATTTATCCATTGCTATAGACAAAATGAACTAGTTTATATCATAAAACGTTTACATGACATGCCCGAAAAAGGAATCTTGAGATTCCAAAAAAAGCTTAATCCACTTTTTATTTTCTTAGAATATTTAAAAATTAACCGAAATTTATATGAATATTTTACAAGTATGCATTTGTTGTTGGTGAACATCTTGAAAATGTACTTGAGTTATATATGTTAGCTTAATACATCCTGGCATCATATGGTAACACGGTTACTCCTTAACCGTCCCTGCCTTGTGTAACCGTTTCATTGATTTATATTCTTCTTCCGCTATTTTGTTCAGACACACATTGAAATACATTGAATATTATTCTGTCTTGTGTTGTCTTGTGCTATCATTGGTATCAGAGCATCTCAGATCAGAGCGATGCGTGGAAATTAGAGTCTGGCTAGTGTTTAGCGTGTGTAGATCTTGGGACGTGTGGTAGCTTACAAATCTGAACATTGGCTATGTAGACCTATTTGGAAAGTGTTAGATTGGAAATTTGTTATCCTTTAGCATTTTCCTGAAAATTGAAACGTCGCAGTTTGTGATCTATTGAAGTCATGGAGCAGGCACTTCCTAAACCGAACCTTCTTGAAATAAAAACTTTCCTGTTCCTAGGAAACAATATGTCCAAGTGTATGTTTTATTGCAACTGATTGGTAGATAGTTTGGATCAAAATCTTTTTAGAAAGCTCCCCGAGATTGATTGATCTCTACTCGCATTGCGTTGGCAAGTTACTGTAGGAAATCAGGATCATTTTCATTGTGATACTCCAATCTTGAAATTTGAAGGTTATCAATAACCGTCTGAATAGTTGCTTGCAAAGATATACAGACCTACTTGAGTGGGAAAAGCCTGTGACAGAGTCCTGCATTGGAATCAAAGCCAACTTTAACTTGTTGCTTGTCCATCAATAAGGTCTCAGTTCAATCCTTCATTATGAGAATCCATACACTGAAGACAGATTGGAGATCAATTTTTCTTGGTGTGAAAGTATGAAGAAGAGGAAACGAGACCTCCCCACAAACCAGCGACCAGCCAGCAACGAGCATTCAAAAGATCAAGAGATGTGAAGTAGTGAGCCTCAAAGTTATATCCATTGATTAAGTAGCAACAGACAGGAGGATGGAGGAAAATGGAGGCTGGAGGAAATCTAGTGACCTCTTGTGAGCTGCAAGCGATGAGGCCACCGACAAGATATTGGAAAAATAAGGTATTGAGGACCTATTCCTCAATTTTTGGTTTCTGCTTATTTCAGGGCTTTCGCTTTTGTTCCATGTTCTGTTGTTTTGTGATCGATCTTTGAAAAGGGATTACTCGAGCAAAGTTGTTTACTGTGGTTATTCATTTTGAATTTAACCTTTGAGTGTTATTCTTTTAAAAGAAGATGGTTTTCTTGTGAATACGTTCACTTGCAACATGAACCATGTGCAACAAGGTCTAATTGACGATATCCAAATCAATAGCATGTTTCTTGATGTTTGTCTCTTTCTCAGTATTCACATTTCACATTATGGGTGAAAACAACTTAGTCAAGGGCAACATCCAGTGGCAGTGATTTGTTTCCTTTGCTGTTGAAGATTGGCTAAATGAAAATCAACATTAGTTGCTACAACTAAGAACATGATTGCTATGATTGTTAAAAGTGAATGTGGGATATTTGTTAGTGTATGTTGTTGTTTTCCTATGTTGTGTGGTTGTTCAATAAAGTAAAAATGATGCATAAGTTTCCTATTTGGGACCTTCTAATTGAAGAGCGTCATGGGGATCGAAAAGCACTAAAAGCAGCTCATGGTACTCGAAGTTGGGTTTGTGGTAATCTTGTAAAACCACCATGTATCATCCTCTTGGGTTCATGGTATGCCTGTAAAACCACCGAGGTAAAATCCTATTGGTTCATGGTAATCCTGTAAAACCACCGAGGTGAACAGTCGGAAAGTGTTCTTGTCCCTCTAGGTTTATGGTCAACCTTAGAAAAACCATGTGAATCGAGACCATGTAGGCATGCTCGTGTGAAGACCCTCTTTGCAGTGTTCTCATTAAGGGGGGGACTCTCTATCTGGAAATGTATGTTTGTATGAACAATGTATTAAGGGGGGGAATGTTAGCTTAATACATCCCACACACCATATGGTTACACGGTTACTCCTTAACCATCCCTACCTTGTGTAACTGTTTCATTGCTTTATATTCTTCTTCCGCTATTTTGTTCAAACACACATTGAAATACATTGAATATTATTTTGTCTTGTGTTGTATTGTGCTATCAATCTACACCCATTTTAAAATTTAACCATCATTTACAAGTCTTGGAGTCTCATCTCCCTAAGTTTCCAAAACACACCAATACTAAGAATAAAAATAGAAAAATTTCTCGACACCATTTATAAAAATCTCAACACTTTGATACAATGAAAATAACGCCTATTAAACCTTGATTAAATCTAGCTTGCACCATTTTCTATGGTCTTTTGTATGGACTAATACTAGCATCCTTTGTTTGTGTCTAATATATGATTTGGGCCTAAAATTACTTGTTCTAAAATTTATTTGCAAGATTAAGATGTGTTATTTTAAACTCTTATAATTACACAAAAGTACATTCGAAATGAATCCCAACACAATTTTCTCAAGTTAGTTGATATACTATTTATATTTGGTTGATGCAATTTTTAATGAGGAATTGAAAATTATCAAAAAGTGAATGTGGGTTCAAATCCTTCAATCATTTATGCAAACATAGTTTACTATCTAAAAATGTAATATATGGATAAAGTGTATTTTCTATAAATAACAAAATGTGATTCCATAGTCTCCAAATAGTTACGGATATGCACAAAAGGATCTTCTCAAAAAATATAACAAAAGTTTAATCAAATGCAATTGCAAATGTAAATCTCGATGCACCACTGTTTACTAGCATCATAAAAGCTTGTACAAAAATTGGAGCTTTGGTATAAAATACAAATGTACATTAAAAAAATTGAGTGCATTTTTTTCCAAATCTTATAGTTCTCGCCAAAATACCTCATAGGTGCATATGCAAACTAGGTAGATTAAACAAGGAACATCTCATTGAAAAATGAGTTATACACATGACATCATAGGATGAAATGGTTGTAGGATAGAAAATTCATGGCTATTGTAATAATGCCATCAAACTCTCAATGAGCATCATTTTCATTAGTATTCAAACAATTCACTACACATATGCCAAAAAAATAAAATTACTATTATACCATTACAAATTAATCAAGTAAAAATGAAAATGTATATATGTTTTTAAATAATCTATAACACATAGAAATTAAAAGAATGAGAGTTAGAAGATAAAGACATCAAAAACATATGACTTATGTATGTTACAACTTGTCACAAGTGGGGACATTAGAAAAACCAATGAAGCCTCAAGATATTTAATACAAAGTTATCCTTGAAAACAAAATATAAGTTAAAACTACAAAGCAAGTAATTTGAACAAAAACATAATGTGAGCTATGAGAAATATTAATAAATAAATACACAAAGCTGGTTTTACAGCTACTAATACTAGAGTGTTAAAACTTAGAGGCCATGTCACAAGGTTCTCTGAATTTCATCAAAAAGTGCTATGAAAACATTCCCTGAATACTATGATCAACATAATGTTAAAAATGCATTGGGCCCCTATTGTACAAGGTCTAAGTTGATGTTCTGGTAGGGAATATTAATTAACTCCACTTGAAGACTTAGAAGAATAAGTAAACAACAAGACTTAAGATTCTTTGTAACAAATAATTACCACTGTAATTTCCTAGTGATAGATATTTTAGATTTATCCTCATTTCCTATAGATATTTTTTTAATAAGACAACTTTAATGTAGGGAAAATGGGGTTTGCACAATTAAGACAGATTTTAGATTTTTTTTTAAGGACATTCGATATAAATACTCCTTAGAGTGATAAGATTCTGGTTGAAAAGTTATTATATGAATCATATATTTTCAAAGTTTCGTATCTGTTGTTTTTTCTCCTTGTATTGAATCAGAAAAATAAAATTTGAGTAGGAAAAAAAGACCCATGTCAAACAAACCTACCAACCATTTTAATCGCTCTTCAAAAATTGAAGTAGAACATGGAGAGCGAAAAATCCTAAATGCCCTTTCAGACCTATCATTTTCCTTGCATGCTAATAAAATAACTTTATTTGAGATTCAAAGGAGTTAAACCACTTTAAAATCCAAGTGAACAATGTAAATTTTGTAGTAAATGGATAGTTTCAACGAGTGCAAAAATTAGATCTCTTATTTAATAAAAATGGTAAAACAATTTTGTACTCTCATAATTAAATAAATAGAAAGTTACAGAGAACTATGCTAAATAGAGATCTGACTAATAGACGTCCCGAAATTATTACCATTATGGGTTAAATCAGCCATTATATGAATCATATAGCTTCAAAAGTATCGTATCTACTATTTTTTTCTCCATGTATTGAACAAAAAAAATAAAAGTTGAGTGGGAAAAATAGACCCATGTCAAACAAACCTACCAACCAAGGTTAAGAAATTTTCAAAACCCAAATTAGAACATAGAGAGTGACGCATCCTAAACGCCCTTTCATATCTTTCGTTTTCCTTGCATGATAATACAAGCACTTTATTTGAGATTCAAAGGAGTTAAACCACGTTAAAACCCAAGTTAATGTTGTAAATTTTGCGCAAAGATTGGATAGTTGCAAGTGAGTGTAAAATTCAGAGGTATACTTTCCTAACAATGGTAAATCAGTTTTGTACTCTCATAATTAAATAAATAGAAAGTTAAGAAGAACTATGCTAAACAGAGCTCTCGCTAATAGTTGTCTCAAAATCAGTACCATTATGGGTTAGATCAGCTATTATATAAATCTTATAGCTTGAAAAGTTTCATATCTCATTAATTTCTTCTCCATGTATTGACAAAAAAAAAAAAAAAAAGTTTAGTGAGAAAAATAGACCCATGTAAAACAAATCTACCAACCGGGTTAAGTGCCTTTCAAAACCCAAAGTACAACATGCAGAGTGAAAAATCCTAAATGGCCTTTCAAACATGTCATTTTCCTTGATTGATGATACAAGAACTTTATTTGAGATCCAAAGGATTTAACCACGTTAACACCCAAGTTAACATTATAAATTTAGCAGTAATCAAATAGTTATAGCAAGTGGAGAAGTAAACGCGCCAGGTCATGAATAGTCAAAGCTCTTCTTTACTAATAATAGTAAAATAGTTTTCTATACTCTTATAATTAAATAAACAAAACATTACAGAGAACTATGGTAAATAGAGCTCTCACTAATAGCCATCCTAAAATCATTAGAATTATGGGTTAAATAAGCTATTATATGAATCATATAATTTCAAAAGTATAATATCTGCTATTTTTTTCTCCGTGTATCGAACGACAAAATAAATGTTGAGTGGGAAAATTACACCCATGTCAAACAAACCCACCAACTGATTAAGCGCTCCTCAAAACCCAAAGTAGAACATGGAGAGCGACACATCCTAAACATCCTTTCAGACCTATCATTTTCCTTGCATGATAATACAAGAACTTTATTTGAGATCCAAAGGAGTTAATCCCGCTAAAACTAAAGTTAACGATTTAGATTTGGTAGTAATTGGATAGTTGCAGCGAGTGAAAAACTCAGAGATTTATTTTACTAACAATGGTAATGAAGAGTTTTGTACTCTCATAATTAAATAAACACAATGTTACAGATAACTATTCTAAACAGATCTCTCGCTAATAGCAATCCTAAAATCAGTACCATTATGGGTTAAGGAACTTATATGAATCATATAGTTTCAAAAGTATCGTATCTATGCTGGGATGTAATGGCTATACAACATGGCACATTTAGGCTGGGATGTAATGGCTACACAACATGAGACATCTATAATTTTTGTTTACATGAAGAAAACAGGAAAATATGAATGCAACTATAGACAAGAATGGCTTGACCACAAAAAATCCCTTTTGATGTTAATTTTAAGCATTGGTAATTCATGGATTGAAATAATACATTGCGCGTTAAAATTGAATATAAAGCACGTCAGGGAAGAACAAGAGAGATTGTAAATACAGTGAATACTTGGATACCATAGAAATCATTATTGTAACATAAAACCATCACCAAAAGAAGATGCAACTCATAACATGGGAAGTAGACTTCAATTTCCTGACTAAGACTAAGAATTTTTATCAACTTAGAATGGCATCTATTCAAACACGAATCCAAATGCAAGGAAACATGTTTTGAACTCTGGAATTCTTACCTATTTTTCTTGGCCAAATGCAACAACGAATTCTTCATCAGTCTCTTCCATCGGGAACAAATTCATATAATGCAAGTTGTGCAATACAAGAACATAAGAAAACTAAAACTCAGAAAGAAAGAGGAAAAAGTAGAAAACTCTGAACTTCGGGAAAATATCTTCTGACCAGACCCTGCGATATAGTTTTGTGTTAGAATTAAGCTCACCCATCTGACACACCCACATCCTTAAGTATCTTCAAGCCTTACAGGTGATGCAAATGCAGTAAAATAAACTTAATTGATATCAAAACTTAAAAATTGATAGTGGAAAACTCAATTGTTCAAAATGCATATCGATCACTGAACCACAAGAACTTGCCAGAGGAAATAAAATTGGTCTGGATTATCTGTTTGATCTCTATGAAAAATTTGGAAACGTTTTATTATAATTACAAAGTACTTCCAAAGAAAGGGGTGAGAAATGCCCAACTAAGGTAATGACCTCTCCCCCAAACTTGTTCTTTGTGGGACTGTTTTATATTTTTTATTTTCTTTTGTGTTCGGTAGTTGTGAGAGTGTGATGAAGACCTGTCAAAATTCATAACATTGTGATGATAGGTTCTTTTGGAATTGATCAAGATCAATTAACTACAGTCCATATTATTCCGTATACTTATGTAAAGAATTATCCAAAAAAATAAAGTAGAAAGAAAGGAAATATATGGGTGTCAACAAAGACCAAAGAGGCCAATGGTATCGTTAAAGTAAATCTAGCTTAGATTAAAATACTATAGAAGAGAAGTATAAGTTCAAAAATATTTTCATCCACAACATGAGAGAACATTCCTAATAGCATTATACAAAACTCATCTGTGTTCCTTGAAAAAGACCATATAAAAAATGCAAGAAATGAGCTCTGTCTCTTGCTGGACAGTTCCCATATAACATGGTTGTTCTACCGATTTAATCTGAAAAAACTATCTTGGCTAGAAAAGGGAATTCTAGAAGGGCACAAGGTTAACCTTCTTTTGGATCTATTCTGTATGCTAGTCATATATTCCTCCTTTCCGGATGAAGAAACCATCTGTAAATTTAATTCGAGTATGGCTCCTCGCAAAAAGATATTTTATACCTTTGGCCTCGGACTTAAGTTGTATTAGGATCAAATTCAGAAGGGTGGAGGGGAAATTCGAGAAGATTGGGATCAAGAAGAACATGTTTTATCTTCCCAGAATCAGAATCTCTAGCAGCATAGAAACCGTATAATGGATGACCTTTCATTAATGTGCAAAAGGTTCTATATTAAGAGAATGATACAACAATTAAATATAGTTTTGAAAACAACAGACTGGTTGTAAATCATTCAATTGTTAAGTGCTATATTCTGAAGAGAAATTGTTATCTATGCAAAGGAAAAACAATGCCCTTCTCTATCCCAATTTCAATCAAATTACTTGAGAAACAAAAATGTTTGATTCTACAAAGAAGAATGTTTGATTCCACAAGAGAATCAATACCATTTTTTAGAGGACTCCCCTCTTGATATCATCATTGCTGGTAGCAAGTCTACATTTTTATTGGCAAAGGCAGAAGGAAGGATGGAACCACTTTAAGGTTGTAACATGAAGTATATATGTTATAGCCAGGGCCCTTTCTTTAGGATACGCAATAGACAGATGCAAATAGTTGAATGAGATTGAATATATGATAAATTAATAACAAAAGGACCCAAAATAATAAGCACTAACCATAAGATGGTTTGCATGCTAAAATGCAAGTTAAAACCTTCACGAATGAACTAGCATAGTCGCTTACATCCAACCAACAAAAACATGATAATTCTCATAGGTTCATAAAATTAACCTAAATAAGCTACTATATGAAGGAGGTAGATAGGAGAGAAGAATGTGGAGTGAAAAACTCTACACACACTTGATTTTATTATGAAGAAGTACATACATTATATAGGAGAAATAATCAACTATATTCCCCTAAACTGAAGGAGGAAGATTTGGATGAAGGAGAGAGAATAATGGAATACACCAAGGAAGAGATAATAAAGGGATAAAACAGAACAAACACTCCTAAAATATGAACTATGAAACATATGCTAACATTCCCCCCCTTATTACATTATTCTTGCAAATGTGACCCCTAAAAAGTTCAAATTTAACTTTTCCAAGAGATTTATTGAGAATGTCAGCAACTTGTGCTTCTATAGGACAATACTGAAGCTGAATTTGATGGTTCAAGACATGCTCTTGAATGAAATGGTAGTCAATTTCAATATGCTTTGTTCATTCATGAAATACTGGCTTTTGCACAAGCTTCAAAACACTCTGCTTTTAATAGAGAATAGGTGATTATTTTTAGGAATTCCCAAGTCATGCAGAATGCGACATAACCATATCACTTCGCACACAGCTCCTCGTGTGGCACAATATTCTACCTCTATGGATGAGATAGAAACAACATTCTACTTCTTGCTTATCCATGAGATAGGTCCAGATCCAAGATGAAATATGTATCCTGTAGTTGACTTCCTATCATCAACAGATCCGGCATGGTCCGAGTCGACGTATCCCTGTAAGAAGAATTGATCATTCTTCTGATATTCCAGACCATAATCAGTTATTCCTCGGACATATCTCAAAACATGCTTTTATGCATTCTAGTGACATTTCTTTCGCTCCTACATAGACTGGAAAGATAGCCGACAACATAGCAGAGACCTAGTCTAGTATATGTCAAATAGATGAGCTCTCCAACAAATTGTCTCAGTAGAGAGTAGCATCTACTTGAGGTGAGTCCTAGAATCTTGAAAGTTGCAAGCCTTTTTCCATGGGAGTGGATATAGGATTATAGTCGACATTCTATAATTTTCCAGATTGTCTTGGCATACTTTGTCTAGGATACAAAATGTGATGCTCCTTTCACCATATCTCCAAGCCAAGATAGTAATGTAGTAGCCCCAAAGCTGTCATGTTCAAGGTTATTTTGAGATCATTCTTTACAATATCAACTTGATCTTCTGAACTGCTAGTGATCACAAGATCATCTACATATACAACAAGAATGACAATTTCTTTGCCTACCTTCTTTATATACAAATTCGAATTTGAGGGGCTACGAGTGAACCCATGCTACAAAAATTTATTGTTGATCTTGATATACCATGTCCCTGGAGCTTGTTTTATTCTTTCTTAGGCTACTCTTCATCAACAAATCCTTCAGTTGGGTCATGTATACTTCTTTTTCGATCACCGTTTAGGAAAGCATTCTTGACATCCATCTACTAAAGTCTCCATCCTTTCTGTGCTGCAAGTGTGCAAACTACTCTGATGGTCTTCATCTTCGTAATGGGTGCAAAGGTTTCTTCATAGTCAATGCCCTCTTTCTAAGCATATCCTTTTGCTACAAGTCATGCTTTATGTTTGTTGATGGATCCATCTGCCTTATATTTTGTCTTGAAAACCTATTTGTAACCTATGGGTTTGTTACTTGTAGGTAGATCAACAAGTTCCCATGTCTAATTTTTCATGAGTGAGTCATATTCTATATCCATGGCTTCCTTCCATTAAGATTGACTGAGTGCTTCATGAACATTATTTCACTTGGACCTATTCATCAGTGAACTCATGAGTGTAAATTTTACCTCATTTCTTATTCGACTCCTTGTTTTGACTCCGGATGATGTATCCGGGAGTTGTTATAAATGTTAGTCCTTGATAGTGCTTTGTACCCACTTCGGAAGAGAACTTGGCTGATTTTGAGAAAAAGTTGTCATTGCCATGTGGATTGATGTGGAGTCACATTCTCTAGTTCTCCAAGGTAAAAAATAGTACTCCTTGCAGCATTTCTTTTCTCCGAGTAGTCTCGTCTCAGGTCATCATTTGATTCGTGACTGATCGGTGAGATGTAGTTGGAAGTGGATCTTCTGTTGACACTATTGAGTTAAAGGATGACTCATCACAAACCATGTCCCGACTCTCGTATATTTTCTTTGTCTCAGGATCCATTAGATGGTATGCCTTCAAGGTAGTAATTTAACCATGAAGGATACACATGAGTGTTTTTGGCTCTACTTTATTTCTGCTTCGAGTTGGGACATGCATGTATGTCGTGCAACCAAATACTTCAAATGAGAAATTGACACTTTCTACCACTCCATACCTCTTTTCTTCGGCGTTTTGTTCTCAGAATCTTTATCGGTGCCTTATTGAAAATATATACAACCATTTGTACTATTTCAGCCCAATAGAATTCTTCTAGCTTTGCAAGAGATAGCATGTAGCGAGCCATCTCCATAATCGTGCTATTGCAACGGTCAACAATGCCATTTTGCTGGGGAGTGTAGGGAGTAGTCAAGTGCTGCTTAATGCCGTGTTGGTTCAAGAAGGCCAAGAAATTCTTTGATATAAATTACCCCCCGATTTGAGCCAAGGATAAGAAGTGGTTGTCTAGTCTCTTTCACCACATGATGATAGATGTTCGAAATGTCAAGAGCCTCACTTTTCTTCTTCAGGAAATATACCCACATCTTGTGAGAGTGGTCATCCATGAACAATTGGAAGTACTTGTATCCTAAAAATGAAGTAGGAAATGAGCCATTCAGATCGATATGAACTACCTCCAAATGCTTCTTGGCGTGGAAGGTGATCGCTTCAAATGCTTCTCTCGTGTTGTTTTCCTGGAAGACAAAATTTAGGGAAAATAGGAAAGGAACTGGACAATTTGGGTAGTCCATGGACCATTTCTTTAGAACTCATTTGGTGCAATGAACTGACTGACAAGTGTCAATATCTAAAATGCCATAGGGTAGTTGATTCTATTATAGAAGCATATAAAGTTGCTGCAGAATATGAAACAATATCTAAAGCAAATAACTTGTCTCGTACAAATGCTTTAACAAGAACTGTACCTTTTCGAAAGATTAAGCATGATTTAATGCCATTTTGATCAAGCAATTCTACCTTAAGGTGATGATTCAAGGGTTAAGGAACTGACAAGAGATTGCTTGTCAAGCTAGGAATGTATAGTACCTTTGTAAGTGTACATTTTCATGGTCCCAGGGAATGGTGACATTCCCTATTCCTTCGCAATGTACTCTTTGTCATCCGCTATCCGAACTTGATCTCCAGCTCATTCTTCACGTAGTGAATCAAAAACTTTTTTCACTTGACATATGCTTGCTTGCATGAGATTTTATCAACCAAAATTTCTTTGTAGGCTAAGAAGTTTGAGAGATGAGTATAAGGTTCTTTCCAAAATGGGCTCCTTCTAATGTCTCCTCATTAGATTCATCATCTTCTTAGGTTGTGAGATGTCACTTTTTCTTTCTCCAAAGGGGGACGTCATTTGGAATTTTGAAAATCTTCGTGCCCAGATGTGCTTGTATGACTTGAAGACCCTTGTTTCAAGCTATTATGCCAGCAATGATCAGTGTTGTGAGTATTGGTTTTGTAAATGTGACACCATCTTTTTGACTTTTGATCTTTCTATTGTTGTTTTGGTTGCGCTTGATTTGGTTTCTCTGGGGACCCTTCCAATTCTTCTAGCCATGGTAAGGATTTGAGAACAAGGATTTATCCTAAGACTCCTCATGGGATGAAGTGATGGCCTCTTCCTACTGCAGAAAATTCACAAGCTCTTCAAATGTCACTATTTGTTTAGACACATTCAATGTCATAACGAACACTCGAATTGAGAAGGGAGTGCTCTCAAGGTGATTGCAACGAGAAGTTTACCATCCACCATTTCACCAAGTGCTAATAATCCTGATCTTAGTTCAACCACGTGACGTAAGAACTCCTCCACTTTCTCATCTGAACCCATAGAGAGGGTGTGCAGCTTTGACTGAAGGTGAAGAATCTTTGTCTAATTTTTGGCTTCATAAATGGTTTCCAACTTGTCTCAGGCCTCCTTTGGTTTCTCCACATTCTAAACATGCGGTTGCACATTGTCACTAATACTAAGCATTATCAACATCAGGGATTTCACACTAGCCATCTCATACTTTATTCATTCATCAGGGGCTATGGGAGCACGCACAAACCCTATAACAATTCCCCATAAACCTTCAAACTAAAGGATTTTCTTCATTTTTGTCTTACAGGCCACAAAATTGGACCCTTTGAGCAATTGAGCATCAGAAATAAGTAACTTCGAGTAGACATCAAAAAAAAAATATTTATTTATTTATTTCAAGAGTTATTACAAATTTGACTCACTGATGAGAATTACTGGCTTGTAGATGCTCGTGATATTCGTGTCTTAAGTGTGAGATGGTGATGCTTTGTAGGGTGTTCTTCTTCATCATCACATTTGGCATCGTACCTAGCTTCTAATTCTTCCCATACTCACTTTGCTTGGTAGCTGATGTCGAAAAGAAAGTATTCAAGAAGTCCTTCTCGATATAGCTTTTCAAAGGCTAGATTGCTGTATTCCAAAGCTCGTTCGGAAAGAAAAGTAGAACTTGGATCTCGTATGATTTTCTTCATGGTGTTCTATGACTGACGAGTTGATGTTCCAGCTTTCAGCTGTGGCGACCGTGTTATTGATGCTCTTAATCGAATTATCTACACTCGACATTCGATGAAGTGTTGTAGAAACTCCACGTTGCCTTGGTAGAGTATCTCTTCACGCAGTACTCCACCACACAGCACCAAAGCAACTCTAACTTTCTACTGAATACTTCACAGCTTATTTCTTCTTCTTTTATGTCCACATTTTTTGTTATTTAGCTTTCCAGTCTTTATCTCCCACGCAGATATTTTTCAGCAGTATCCACACATTGAGGAGCTTGAGGAGGTTGAAGAGGCAACCACACAAGTCAGCAAGGTATGCTTTTTGACAGAAAATTGATCTAAAAAAACATGTACAACCTTCTTTCCAAGTCGCTTCCAATTTCCATGCAAGTGTGCCAATTTCCACACATGCAATTATATGCAGGCCACTTGCAGATTGATGTTGGCAATTTTGCATGTAGTTTTCTCTTGCTTCATGTAAGCATAGCTCTCCACACAGCAAAAAAACAGCAATAAAAGACAAAACGTAGGAGGTTAGTCTTTCCACACGTAAAGAATATAAATTCTTCCATGTTTTTCCTTCCATGTTGGTTGAATGTAGCAAAGAGACAAAAATACAGAATGTTGTTTCTTCTACACACATTCTTGCGCAGCTTCAGACCGCTCAATTTCTCCATGCAAAGAGTTGATTCTTTGCACCACATTTTTGGTTGTTGAATGTCTCCAATCACGTAGCAGAAGAGATAAAACTTCCATGTAGCCACAATTATTTTCTACGCAGCCTCCACTAAAGATAGAAGACCAATGTTCTTTCATGTAGAAATTGATTGGAGATGGCAGCAACAAAGAATTCTTTCTTTAGCACAGAAAAATGGGACTTTTTTCTCTTCACGCATCTACACACACACAGGTCAGAGAATTGGCTAGCTTTGATACCATAATGGAGTTAGATAGGAGAGAAGAATGTGGAGTGAAAAAAATCTACGAGACACTTGATTTTATTATGAAGAAGCACATACATTATATAGGATAAATAATCAACTATATTTCCCTAAATCAAGGAGGAAGATTTGGATGAAGGAGAGAGAATAATGGAATACACCAAGGAAGAGATAATAAAGGGATTAAATAGAATAAACGCTCCTAAAATATGAACTATGCAACATATGCTAACACTATAAAATTTATTTAAACATAAAATAAGTTTTATTGGCCTCATACTTGTTGGAAAAAAACAAGAATTATCTTAAATCAAGCCATTTTTATAATAACATCTATATTTCTCTTTAGGAAAGATAAGCTATTTGTATGTTGAAAGAATTTTTTTAGAAGTTCCTACCCAACACTTATAACTATATTATGAGTTTCAGATATTTCTATAGGATCAAGGGAGGGAGGATGTTTTCACTAACCTGTAAAATCTAAAATTACATCATTTTCAAATGGTCTCATGAAACACCATTTCCATTATTATCTCGAACCTTTCACTACAAAGACATGCCAAAAAGTATAGAATTAATATTACGGGGTTACAAATGAATCGATAAATCATAAAAAATTAAAATTAACAAATATTTAAAAATAATATTTAATAAATAGACATTAAAATAAGGAAACAAATTTATTTTAAAACTACACCTTATTTAACTTTTTTTATTAAATCTTTAAAAATATTATAATCACCATCTAATTTGTATGTATTTCTCCTAGAATCATATGATAAGTTGGAAGCCACGATGATAGATTCAGGTTGTGCAAAAAGATCGTTTCTAGAATTATACTTGTATATGTGTTTCCCCTTTATCGTATATGACCAACACAAATGAAGTTCAATTCCTTCTTGTCTATCGAAAAGATCAATGTCATTATGGTAATCAAATAGCTTATTACCATCTTCTTTTCATATTCTTTTGAACCCTTCCAATCTACCATGTTCCATATGAAACACCATGATTTTTACTTCAAGAAACCCCTTTTCTTATAAAAGACGTTCTCAGCTATGGGTATAAAATCAATTACAAAGAAAACCCCACAATCTGACCCAATGCCATAGCTAACTAAAACACCCTTTCTTGATGATCTCTCATCTTATCTAAATTACACCCCATTTCTCACTTTTGTTAGCCTATCCTTGGATAATGTTGACTTCCATTCAATTGACTAATCAAACATGATTTATACATATCCTTACCATTGAGATCAACAACCTGGTTTAATGGCTTCAATTTTATTATCCTCAATGGAATCTAATATTTCATCCAACTCATGCTTCCACTCAATTTCCATTGTTTCAAAATCACTTTCATCAACTACCATCAATCATGAAGATTGGAATATATAGATAGAGTGCTATGGAAGAGATTCATGAAGTAATTCATCCATAACTTGAAATTTTGGATAATTTTGATCATCTTTCCATGGTTTAAGCCACCAAAAAGATTGAGTGTTATTAATGGGTTTCATGCCAAGACATGATAAAATTCCTTATGCATAATTCAATCCTTTTTTAAGAGATTCTATAATTTTATCATTAGTAGATATTGTATCATATCATGTGACAACACAAGAGCATTATATTTCATATTTTGATGCAATTTACTCCATATGTTTTCTTGCTTCATCTTAAACAACCCTATTCGTAGTTTCAATAGTGTGAAGTGAATCAGGTTAAATCATAGGACCTTTCTATTTCAACCATGCCACAAAATTTTCTAAAGAATTTTTCACATACATCTGAACTAGTTAGGTGCAATACACATGAAAATTGTGGGTAGTAATCCTAAAAAAAATCATAAATAAAAATACATAATGGTAAGAAATATATACAATCAAGATATGCCTCTTTGCTACTAAAATTAATGCTAACATCTATTTGGGACTGGTTTCATACCCAACATATCCATAATATAAATAAATGATGAACTCTTGATGCATTCCACACCCTTCCCCAAAGAGTTCGAGTATTAGATAAAAAATGTCAATGTAATCACCAAAAATTGATAAATAAATTTATGTACCTAGTGTCCTCTCTCTCTTGCCACTTATTCTACTTCTCATCTCTTTCAAACAATTTTGAACATTCCTTGAAGCAATGCATTGTGTTGAAGCCCAATTTTGTCGATCTATCCTCTCTATATCTTCAACTTTAAACTTTCGATCATCCACTTTAAAATTATTATAGACCATTCGAAGATGATTAAAACTAATCAAATCTTTTCCAATACTTAAATCATGTTGACAACTAAATAAAGGATTCACTAAATTTTTTCCATTATGAATGTAATCTTGATCATGAATTCATGTTACGTTTTTATCAATATATGAACCTGTTAGCTTCCATCCTTTCCATGGAATATGATATCTAGAAACCATTGTTGAAGAATAATCCCTTAACATAAGATGTCTTCTTCAATTATCTCGATTTGAGGAATGTCTAATAATAGGTCCTAAATACATTTCTACATGTTTATTCCACATGAATTTTATTGTTTTCCATTGTTGATGAACACAATCTACATTGAACCTATTGCATGTTGGATGAAGAACCACAACCAATCGAGGAAGCATATCATGTAAGTGTTTTCAATAATAACACGTGTATAGTGTCCAATCCCATTTTTCTTAAAAGCATCAATGATATTTTTATATCCTATTGCTCCTTCACCAAATGTCACTAAGAAAATTTGATTGACACTGGTGTTATTCTTTATTTCCACAAAAACCCACCAATGTATAACTTTTTGCAACCCACTTGATATATGTTTTCACAAAATTTTCATCTTCAACAAGGCATACAAGAATTTTCCTTATATTCCATGCTTGAATTACAACTAGCCTAAAAATTTCCTATTTCCTTAAAAATGTATTCATGCTCCACTTTAATGTATTTCAATGGTTTTCGAACTTTCCTTAGACTTGTAGATACTCAAGGAGGATCTAGATTCAAGTTAAGAAAGCTATGCAATCTAGAACTCCTCATAAGTTAATCATCTCGTAAATATATTTGGTGGATTTACTATACCTTTTTCCTTCCTTATAATGCACAATATTGTGAAAGATATCTTGTAAAAATTTGTAAACTACATCCTTACCTTGTAATTTTTCATATTTATGTGCCTCACACACATCTTTGCAAAATTGATATACATATTTCCTTTCTCTATATTCAAATAAATTTTCTTTTAAGGATCTAATTCGAATAGATAATAAAGTGACAATTGTCCTCTCCTACCAAAGAGCATGTATTTTTATTCTTAGGCTTGTATTAGGTTCTCGTGAAACTCTTTTGAGTTCACTTTGAATAAAAAATTCTAATCTTCTCCCTCTTCTTATATCTCTCCCATGTCTTTTAGTCAAGCTTGTCATTTCACGATATAAACACGTCCCGAAGTCATCACAATTGGTAACCAACTTACACAATGCACATGTTAATTAATCGTAGAGGGATCTTGACTTAGAGACCCTTTTGTTGATGAATATTCCTATAACTTCAATTGATACTTTATTCAATGGAATTATAGCATATTGATCTCTTGGTATGCTTCTCTATGGCCCAAAATTTCCCATCCCTTTGATCATCCATTAATATAGTAGTGTTTAATTACTTCCCATTTTTATAAACATATGGTTCCCAGAACCCCAAACATAGAAGTAAGATGTGAGATTCGTGAGTTGTAACAAGAAGGAAATATATAATTAAAAATACTATTAAGCAATAATACATTAGAGAAAGTTATAATCCAATAATAATTACAAGTTATGCAACATACCTACATGTGAAACTCTTATGCTTGTAGAAGATTTTTGCACTATTGGTTGTGATGATGGGACCAAAAACATATTCAAAATTTGTTAGGACTTACCAATGGTAGGCTTCTTGGGTCTACCAACTCTACCACTCCTCAAGTCAATTGTAGAAGTCTTATTTGTAGTAAGTGTGTGCTTCTTTGATTTCATGTGCTCATTTATAGACATGGAAATACCACCACTAGCAGGAACTAAGGAAAACCATTTATTGCAATGTGTACAATGCACTTTAAATTTTCTCTTGTCTGCATATTCTCCATGTGTTGCTTCCACAACCTTGAACAAATATGAATCTTATGTCTTGTTAACATCATGTAGAATTTTGATTCCATGTTTAATCTCGATCGATCTCTAGTCAATTTTTTTGGTGTTATTTGGCTACATGATATACTTTCACTATTTCCAATTTTTGTAATTTTATGTTGATGCTTTTCAAATTTCATTTGAGAATTCTTTTACTTATGGATAGTTTGACTTGATGATGATATATGTGTTGATCCATAATCAATTCCAAAATCCCCACAATGGAGTTTTATTTTAGGTTTCCCTCTTTAAAACATTGTTTCAAAATAAGATTCTCAAGGAATTTTTTTCCTTTAATCAAATCGATTTGTCTTTCAATTTTTCAATAAATTGATATCAATAACTAGGACCTACTCTCTTGAATCATAACTTTCAACAAATTTTGTTTTTTTACATGGGCTACTTCACATTCTCAAAATTTTCAATGGATATTGAATATATATGCATGGAATCCATCACATTCTATCCAAATTTTAAAAGTTTTTGACCATCTCGTTTATAGTTGTTTCATATCTAATAATATCTAAAGTTTCAAGTTTCCTCTTGATGTCTATAGTTGGTGAAGAAACTTTCCAATTTTCCTCTTGCATTGGGTTTAATTAATGTCATTTACTATTAACAAACTCAAATGGATATTGCAAAACATAATCTTTCACCATTTCATGAAGAATAATAGAAAATGAAGAATCCCTCATACATCTAACTATACCAATGGCATGATTACCTTCACCATTATAATATCAATATCGAAATCATCCCCTAGATACATCTCAGTAATTCCATCAATATGTACCATATTAGTATAATAACATTATTTGAATCTTAAAAACAAATAATACTATTTACTACACTTGAAATAACATGAGTAACTTGATGCTAGTAGAAAAAAATGTAACTTATTTATTGTGTTTGTGTGCTCCAATAATATTAAATGATTATGTTTCAATAGTATGTTACAACCATTGTTGAGTACAAATGATGATTGAAATTGAATTTTGTGTGGCAATAACCTAGTGAGAATCAAAGAATATTTTTGTTGTAAGATAACCACAGTTTTAAGAGTGACTGCTATTCTTGGTTATGTTGGAAAAGTAAATGTGCCTTCTGTAAAATCTCATTCTACTTCTTTGACGACCATCGAAAATGTTCAATTCAACGCTCAGCCTATTGGTCACCATACGAAGGTCAAAATCATCATTATTTCTTATATTTAATTTTATTCCAAGAGTTCCAATAATTTTTAGAATGGGTGTATCCTCTAGTCATAAATATGTTCTCATTTCCTAAATAAATTTTTACCACTAATTCAGTAATATAATTTATATATTTTCTATTATAGTTTAATTGTTACTCTATTGAAATAGTTTCTATCTTTTTCCTCTTTTTAGGTTGTCATGCTTACAACCATGGCAAAAGAGACATTATTACAATGTGAGATAGTTGGAATACCTCTTGTTATAGAACAAGTTATGGATCTTACAAAACCAGCTTGTCAAAGATGCCCAGAGATGTAGTTCATTTTTGAGAAGGTCAAATGATGTCAACAAGAGAGAACTTGAAGGACTTCCCTTCAGATGTTGACTTTCTCAGAATTGAAAGAGCTAGACTCACTGAAATGGAAAGGCTATGAACTATGAAGTCCTTAGATCATGTTAAATTAGAGCATGACTTGTAAGAAGAGCATGAATATTAATATCCAGTACCTTCAATTCTACTTATACACTCAAAAGAGATTATAATATCTTGGAGGGAAATGGGATAGATTCCTCAACATGCCCTTTTCAAAACACTAATGAAATAACAATAAATTCTATGTGGAAAATGAAAATAAGAATTAGAAGAGCAAGGGCATTTGATAAATTTTGAAATGCTTTTACTAGAACTGTATCTTCCAAACAAGTTCGAAAGGAAAAAAAAAAAAATCATCTATTAATAATGTTTCTCGCCCATTTATATTTTTATGAAACCCAACCAACTCAAAGATATTAACTTCTAAAGAGGAAATAGTGTTGTCACAAGGACTACAAGTATTCACTTTAGAAATTTCTCCTCTTCCATTTTTAGTTGTATAATTTTTTTACTTATTTTAGCTATTGAACCCATATTGTTATGTGTAAGCATGCAAGCAATTCTGAAATGTTTTATATCTCTACAATTAAGACCTTGTGAAGTTAGATAGAATCAGGGAAAGATATAAAGATAAAGTGGGAAGAGAGCCTTATTTGGCTTAATGGGAAAATGCTACAAGTGTTGATCAGAAGACTTTGAAAAGGTGTTTAGAAGTGGGAAAATATTCTAGAGAGAATATGATAATGAGAAACATACCCTTGGTCATATATGTTGGAGGAAAATATCATAATTGGGGATTGAGCCCGAATATATCATTTAAGTTGTCTTCTGTGCTTGCTACCTTACTTACCTAAGGCCAATTGTGTAGGTTTTGTTTGAAATCAAATGACATAATGTTTAAATTTTCCATATGGGTAACATAAAGCAACTATAAACATCTAGTTTAACACTTTACTCATTTAATTGAAACTAAAAAGTTGCTGATTACAGGAAGGAACCATGGGACTCATGCGAGGTGCTGAGAAGTTTGATTGGTCTTGTGGCTATAAATTTTCTACCTATGCTCATTGGTGAATTAGACAGGATATTATGAAAACAATTACACTGAAATCAAGGACAGTCCGCTTGGTTATAGGAATTGCTATCCTACTTTACAAAGTTTTTGTAGTTTTTATTAATAAAATTGTAATGATTAGTTGTAGACATTATGTCAGTAGAAAAGAATGATACATTTTCAAAACATTTCTAGATACAATTTTATTCAATCCACTTTATTGTACTGACTTTTCTTGTCTAAACTTCTAAACCTCTCGTTTAGGACAAATTCATAATCTAAATTGTTCCTCAAGAGGGATCTAGAAGAGTAGACTCAAAATGCTGGTAAAATAATGTGAATTGAACACTTATATCCAGACAAATGTTTTGAAAATGAAAACCCATGGAATAAATCTCAAGAATCTAAGAATGGTATTTTTTTGAATTTAAGCTTCGTTATAAGCGATATTTAGGAATAAATTACATTTCCTACTTCATCTGTAATACTTGACCTTGCAGATGCATAATTATGAGTTGTTGAATCGAATTAGAAAGGAAAAGGGGTTGTTGTTTCAGGAGCAAGGAAAACATCCTACAAATAAATAAGTTACGTAGGTAGTGGGATTGTCTAAAATGAAAATGAGAGCTCCCAAATCTGCGTGTATCGGTGCATTGGACAAGAACAGGGAAGGAAATTTTCAGTATGCAATCTTGTTCCTTTTCTTTCAACTCAAAAATTCCAACTCTAGCAATGCTAGTCATTAAATGTTTTAGGCTTCCACATTATTTACATTTTTTATTCCATTATAGGATCATCGTGTGGGAATTAAAATTTTTCATAAGGTGATCCCAGAGCATGCACTCAAATATTGTTATTAAATTATTTGTAATAAATTATTTCTTGATAAGAAATATTATGAAATTACTCAAAATTGTATTTTGTTCAGAATATTATTGCAAATCTAGTTGTTGAGAATCTCGAGGACATATTCTCTGAGAAGCTATGAAGAAATATCTTCATTAATTTTTTCTCAAGTCTCTTAATGTAAAAGAGATAGAATTAATGCAATTGCGTTATGGGTTGGATGATGGTAGGATGAAAACTCTTTAAGATATTGTAGAACACTTATGTGTTAGTAGAGAAAAAGCTAGACAAATAGAAGTAAAAACTAGATATAAGATAAAGCAGAACCATATAAATAAATATTTAGAACATTATTTAGGCATAAAATATACAAGAGTAAATATATGAAAATATTTGACACATGAAAGATGAAGCATGATTTTCAAGAAATTTTTTGGCACAATGAAACTATGTTTGTTCTTGAAAGCACTTAAAAGGTAGAAAATTGGATCATTTTTTGTCATCTCAGTCAATCATTTGATTGTAATTTGTATTCATTTCAAATGTATGAGCTAGATATAGAAATTTCCCATTGTGTAAATGGAATTTCATTACTTTCTTTTCCTTTATATCATGTCAATCAAGCTTTCTATTACATGTCTTTTCCTAGTATATGGGAAAGCTAATTTGAGTTTAGTAGGCATTTCCTGAGAGGATTGCAAATAATATCTAGAAGTAGCTAAATATTCAGCACTCATGCTTAGCAGGCCCTTATTCAACAGATGAATAAGCAATGTTAAAACACGGCTATAGAGAGTATATGATAAGCTAGATAGCAAACATGCAGGCCCTTATTCGGCAGATGATAAAGCGATGTCAAAAATAGCTATAGAAATGAGGTGATAAGATACATTAAAAACCATAAATTAGTTAATCTTGTTACCCAATTCTAGTTGAAAAAGCATCGAAAGTAACCATATAACAATCATTCAACTAATTCTACCCATCACCATTACACCATTGCACACTTTCTAAAGATCTATGTTAAATTATGATAACTGCATCAGTCAAAATCATATTAGAAACAAAATATTACAAGGCTACAATGATCCTTATTGGAAACCAAATGTAGATCAATAGTATTTTAGTATATTATTACAAATCTAAACACATGCAAAAATCAATAAATGGGGAAAATCAATGGTTTTGGTATGGATACTTAATTCTATTATAAAGCTAGAAAGTTACTTTCAACATATGGAGAAAATCAATGCATTTTCTATGGATACTTCATTTTATTCATCAGAAAACTAAAGGCGAAGGGATAAAGTTACTTTCAAAGGATGGAGAAAATCAATGGTTTTTCTATGGATAGTTAATTTTCTTACAAAGCCAAAAAGTTAATTTTTAACAGATGGAGAAAAAGAGAAATAATGATTTAAATTTTAACTTTCAGGGGTGTCCATGAAACCCCAGAAAGCACCTCTGTCATCTCAAACACCATCTACAAAAATTTTACAAAACCACTCATATCAAAAGAAAGAGAATAAATACTCGACCCAATTTTCGATTCCACCTAAATTATCCTAAACAGAATCCCGAAGCTTCTTGATATTTTCAATAATTTTCACAATCTATCTAAAATTAAAACTGATAAAACCCTAGATAGAAAGGGATTCACATTTGTAGGGAC
Source organism: Taxus wallichiana var. yunnanensis (assembly GCA_018340775.1). Classification (NCBI taxonomy): domain Eukaryota; kingdom Viridiplantae; phylum Streptophyta; class Pinopsida; order Cupressales; family Taxaceae; genus Taxus; species Taxus wallichiana. The sequence goes on along the minus strand of CM031242.1, from coordinate 585,488,947 downwards.
GGGAAATACCTTTTCTTTCATGTAAATCACCTTTTCCTCTACACAAAAGACTGAAACATTTTGTTTATTTTTCGATTCTATATATAAATCATGTGAAATAGCTTTGACAATAAGTTTAAATGGTGTACCAATGTAATTAACTTATGCATTCACATAAACCCTTCAAAAAAAATAAAAATTCATGAAACATCCAAAAATATCCCCCTCTGAAATGGGTTTCTAGAATGGTGCTACAATGCAATTGGATTTAATGAAAAATTAAGCTTTGTGAAAATACTTTAAACTATAAGCCATATTTAGTTTTAGAGAAACAATGCGGATGGGTCATTAGTGAATGAAAACATAGATGACTTGCTTCCATACTATTCCTCGTATTTGGTAAGAATGAATAAGATCGAGTAATGGATGTTCCCTCCGATGCCTTAACCAAGGAGAATGATGCATATTGAATAACCCCTATATGTTCCTGTTTAAAAGATCAAAGGTTCACACCTAACCCGTAAAATATCTAATGGATAGAAGATGAGATTTTTACGTTGAATTCAAATAGTCACAATTTTGGATTTATGGAATATGGAGCCCAAGAAGACACCCTCTATTATCTTCTACCTCTCCTTATAATGCCTATCAAAACAACGTTCTAAAAACACGCTAACTCCCAACACTTAACCCGAAATTTGTGACTAATTTTTTTGTTTACAAGAACAAGGTAGAAGGATAAAACAGTTACAAGGATGTTAATCCCCTAGGGTACAACAACTAACTAACACCACTAACTCAACTTTTTGATTGAAGAACCCGGTCTAGAACAAAGGTTAACATATTCTCAAATTAATCTCTAAAGTCCATTAATCAATTATGCATTAGGAAGGTACCCTAGATTAATTTACTTAATTAAATGTTTTCTTCACTTAAGTTAATGTTCAATCCAAAATTGACTAACCTCATGATTAAATAATTTAGTTTCATTATCCTAATAGTATAAAGTCCTTTTATTAATTTACTAAAACATACTAAGGGCTAATAAGGACTTCACATTCCTAAGGCAATTAAATGGCCCCATTCCCCATTTACACATACAAAATTTTAAAACAACATTTATAAAAATCATTCTCACCTAACAAAATTAGGTGAAACCTCCACCCTTAGATCAAAAAAATCTTGGCCACTAGATCCTAGGGTTCCCATTTAGCCCTAAATTTCCTTATGAGTTTTTGTTAAATCCTTTCCTTTGTTCATTTCCCTCATTTGGTCTATTTTTTTTGTTAAAAATTGCAGGTTGGAGAAGAGGAAGACATGGGAGCAAAGGAGGAAGAACTATGGAGGATTCTACAAGGAGATCTAGTTTAGATTAGTTTAGTTGTAGTTTTATTGTTGTTATCTATTTCATTTAAGGATTGGGAGGGGTTTCCTCTACCAATATGACTTTTATTTCAAGATTTTGTATTTGGGTTTTTAAATTTGGGGCAAACCCTACCCCATGAATAAAATGAGAAGAAATGTTTTAGATCCACCATTTGTATATTTTATTTCTTTTATACATCAAGCTTTGAGCATCATATTATTATTGGTAGTTTTCTTGCTAAATTTACAACCTAAAATTTGGCATAAACTAGTAAAAAAATTTGCACAGCGCGGATCTGTGGAGTTCTATCATGAGTGATAGAACCACTTGCCCCAGTAGACCGGCAGTCCTAGGACCACCACTTTGCTTGGGTGACAAACCATGGATTTCTGCCCTACTGAGTGGTGGTTTTGAGACCACCATCTTTGCCTTAGTGGCAGTTATAGGATGCGGCTCTGCATAGGGCGGTGGTCATGTTTATGAAAAAATAGAACCTTAATATGGGATTTTCTCAAAAACTAAAATTTTCTACAATGTTCCAAAACACATTTTGGACTTGATTTTATGCACCTAAGGTTTCCATTTTTGATATTTCATTCCATTTGATCATTTCTTAGTTAAAACTACTCATTTTAAGCATTATCAATTTCAAAAAAAAGCACAACTACTTACAAGATCATTTCCATTTTGTTCAACTAAATTTTCTTTCTATTTCCATGAGCAAAAGAAATCTAAATCTACTTATACATTATTGTTTTCTTACTACAAAATCAACATTTCCAAATAACAACATACTTCAAGTTTGTTCTCTTGTTCCCATTTTGCTACAACATATGTATGTTCAAAATAACTATAATAACTTCATTTTCCATTCAAATTTACTATGTATACAATGACAACATCTACAACTTCTATATTTCTTCTTTCTCATTTACCACATTACAACTTCACAATGAAAGTAACTTTATTTTTTTCACAATGCAACTTCCAACTAAACTTTTACACAATATATCCATTTTGATTATTTCTCTTTCCCTATTACATTCTAATGAGAAGGAAATTTATTTCTTTACAATTCTACAATGAACTTCTACAAATATTAATACAACTTGTATTTCAACATTTCCTTTAAAACGAAACAAATTTACAATCTTCCACTTTGAGTGGGAAACAAAAAGGCTTCTCTCAAGAAGGGAAATCTTCAAGGACTCCAACAAACTTCCAAGCTCCTCAACACCAACAAGAAGGCTCCATCATGATTTGTTTGATTCACAACAAAATGGGGGAGAGGCAACACTCTCCACCTAACCAAGACATCCAATGAAGAGGAGAATCCATCCTCTCCATTTGTCCCCGAGCCCTAACCACATTACCATGGCAGATAATTCCAACACATGGAAACAACAAGCTTCCACACCACAAAATTTGTTTTCATAACTTTTCAACCACATTCAAAACAACAACAAACAACAAAACAAGGGTTAAAATGAAATCCAAAAGAGAAAATCATATGAGGAGGCCACTTATGCCTCCCAATGGGAATGGGTGCACACCTTAAAGTCTCCAATGCATATCTCAAATATCTACATACTATTATGCCTCCATCATAAAATAAGTAAGTAAGAAATGTAAGAATTCCTTATCCTAGGTGGGGCACCCACCCCAAAATAGCTCCATGTAAGAAAGTAAAATCTTATGCCTCCTATAAGAAAAATCCCCATAGTCTCCTCCTACTCAAAACATAGCCAATCTACCCACACCCAACAATAATTTCAAATAAATCAACATTTAAAACAAACACATAAACAAGGTGAAGCTCCTACCATTCCATAATAGAGATTTTTCCCAAGAGTAAGTCCCTATGCTCCTCAAAACCAATAAAGCACTCCTAAAAATTCTCAAAATCTCCAAAATAAAAGAGCACAAAATGATCAAGTAACCCCCAAACAAGTAAAACAACTTCTATAAATAGAAAAGAGATAGAGGAGGATGAGGTAGCTACATGTAGGATGCCACATCACTCATCCTCAACTCCACCTCGAATTCAAACCACAACCCCGATGCAACATAAGTTGGTTGGTGATAGAAATGACAAGATACTTACACACACAAACTAAGCCCACACCCCTCTAAGGAAAAAATTAATTACTTGAAAGAAAGTGCAATAAACATTTCACCTTTTTATCTTCCCAAAACACCTAATGGGGTCTAATTTTGACCCCCCAACCCATAGGTAGGGTTGGTATGACAATTTAAGAGGTGTGGGACAAGTTTAACTTGTCCCACAAGCCTTCAAAATTGGCCCTTAAGGCCAAATTCGAGTTTCCCATGAAGGGTAGAGTGTACAACACTCAAAATCTCAAGCATTCAACACACAACACAAAATCCAAGAGTAAATCAAGTCTAATAAATGAACTCCTTTTGGTCACATCTTTAATTAGTTTAGGACAAGATTTAATTACTTTAATAAGACACTTAGACCCACTAAGATAAAGGGAAAACACATACATAAAAACTAAATAATTAAAACAAGTAAATTACATCACTCAAAGGAACACATACTAACATTAATAAAAGGGAAACTAAAACAAAAACAACACATGACCCCTTGGTCACAATTTTCCCCTAACCAAATAATTCTAACACACACACAATTACATGTTGCCATGGTGACCCTAGTTGAATTCATCTATAATTCCAATGTGGTTGGTCTCCAATCCCCCCGATGTTGTTGTGAATATATATATATATATATATATATATATATATATATATATATATATATATATATATATACCGTAAAACATAGAATACCTCCTTTGGCCTCGTGGCCACATTAAAACATCCATGCCAAAATATGTAATATAATCTAAAATCGTTTATATACGAATACTTATCATCTAGGCAATTATGAATCATTTACAAATTTCTAGAAACATTTCTATCGAACATTTCATCCATGTCAAAATGATCGCAACATTAAGTTAAATTATAAAATCCTACTCATGGCGATTTAAATTATATCACATGTATAAAATATATATAAATAACCATGTCCATAGCATATCAATCATCAATATAATATGTATCTAATAATACACATGCATCATATATGAATTGAAATCAACAATAAATTCAATATCTCTAACATCTAGTATCACGCTAAATTAAAAGGTCAGTAATAATGTCCATAAGTGTAGTCAACAAGATTTCAAAATAAAATAAAAGGTGTCGTGGGAAGTGGGAACTACACTCCTCCCACCTTCCTAACTGAAACACATATGATAAACCTTTTCATGACTCTACCTCTCCTCTCGAGTCCCGCCTCTATACGTGACACCGAAACACCTAATTTGACATACTAAAAATGAAACCCTTGCACCCTCATTCACATATTGGTATATTGGGTTTTTATTTGGACATTTATAATACCTCAATATGAAGGGACGTGGTAGGATACCTCTTAGTTAATGAACCCCCATGCCTTTAGCAATGTAGAAAGTATATAGCAAAAAAATTCACCCAACCCCTCCTAAAAATAGGATGCAGTATGAAGTCACACATAAATACTAAGTTTATCCTTTATCATGAATAAATAAAGGAATAAAAACAAACATGCAATTTAAAATGAGGCAATAATATCCTTAGTTCATAAAATACACTTTACTCAAAGATACATTGACTTTTTAATTATGAAATAATAAATAAACTTGGGTGAATATTTTGGTGAATTGTATCCCTTTCTTGATGTGAAAGTCTTCTCCAATGTGCATGATCTTTGTCTTCTTGTTGACTATGTGACATTCATGTTCTTTATCCACTTGCAATGGTATTTTGTCCTTTTCTTTGATCTGTCATCTAGTGAATGACATGCAAAATTTACTCCTGTATAGAATAATACCTTTTCCTTTTCAACACTTAGAAAAATAAATTCATATCAAATGGTGGGGACCACATGTGCATCTGTAAAATAATTTCTTCCTTTGATTTTCAACTTATTCATTATATGAGGTTTCTTTGGGAAGATTAAGTTATAATTTTTGTTTTGTTTAAGGTAAGGAGAATTCCTTGACTTTAATTCACTTATCATCATTGGTCTCCTTCGGTAGTGATCATTGCATATACATCATTACACTTTTGAAAATATAAGGTCACGGGAGCCTTTTGAATATACATGAGCATATATTATATTTGGTCCCCTTGTAATCGGTGGTCAATCTTCTTTGATTATTACATGGTATGAACCATAGTCTTTGACCTTAGCCTAGAGTATAATGATTAATAAAACCTGGTCCCCTCCAACGATATGACCCTTCATTGGCATTTTTGATGATTTACTTAACTCAAAATGGTTAGGGTTTCATTGTTCTTCTCACACATGGGAATTTGACCTTGAAGGTTAGTTTGGAAACTCACTTGTCGAGTCGGTAATAAAATATTGGAAACCCTAATTATACATTAACTTTCACGACCTCTTCTTCGAGCTAAGCATACTTTGCTGAATTTTTTTAGGTTCTACCATTGTTGAAAACTTGATCTCTGTTGTGCCATTATTCTACAAAATATCAAATGATTTTCTAGTTATCTAATATTTCTTATAGTCATCATTTTTTTGTGTTGAAGCTATGGTTTGAGCTTGGAATTTGTTGGTTTTATCCACGACCTATTGATAACTCACAATTTTCTTTGTTTATTTTTCCATGGTCATCTAGTTTACAATAATTTATACTAGAAGAGTTCCTTTTTGACATGGCATTTATTAAGAGGTCATTGTGTGAGTCAAATATAGTATCCTAACTCACCTAATACAAGGTAAATAACTCTAATTTTATCCAATATCCTTCAATTTCCATCTCACCATTTGTTTTCCTGTCGAGGTTCTATCTTTTTTCTAATATGAGTTTACTTGGGTGTTGATAAATTGGAACAATGTGCATTTGTATTTTATTAATGACCAACAATTTTGATCCGTAAGATTGTTCTAGGTGCTTAAATTTTACTTATGAACTTTGAGGGTTTCTCCACTTGCTCGAACTAGTGAACTTTGTCTCCACTTTATTAAATATCTTTAGAAAAACTATGGAACTTCTAATATCCATAAAGGAAATAAAGTTTTCTTTTCTAAATTTGTTAATTTTTGTTGGCAAATGGGTCTTCACCATTTCAATTGTTTTACTTATGATATTCATGGCCACCATCTTCTACGTATGATATTATTTGTTTCTTCCACATCGTTTTTGTATGACTCGAGCTTCATTCTTTATTTGTGTGAAATGATGCCCCGCTTATCTGATTTTGCCATTATACATTGGTAGTCATTAATGGCCTCATCTTGCATATATTGACTTAAAACATCTCTGTTTTGTTCCATCCTTTAGTTACCTAAATTTGTGAATAATCAGCTATGCTTTGCATATGGGTAAGCTAAGTAGTATTTTTCTTGATTTTTGTTGTACTTTCTATTGAAAAATTACTTTTTATCCTATGATGATATTGTTGAAATTTCAACGATTCATTATTGTACCTTGCACTACTTGCATTTTACATCCTAACAAATTAATGAACTATATTTGTTTATTGTGATTTTCATTGTAATGATAATGCATACTAAGACTGAAATTTTTAGCATATCAAGATCACAACCTAATAGAAACTTGGTTGTATATTAACACCTTTTATAAACCTCGAAGATGCATTCTTTTAAAATATTTAAGCTTCATGAATATTTCATGATCATAACTAAAAATTGATCCCCGTGGATGACTTCTATGATCATTATTTCCATTCTTCTTCAGTTGGAAAAGTAAAATAATCTTTATAATAATAATTCTTTGATGAATATTTGAGTCGGGAAACAATCGACCCCTTGAAGCTTCTAGTTGTATCATTATTTTGTAGAATGCTTCTTTTTCCATCAAGGTCTTTGTACTTATAGTATAATTTATTGTTTCTTTATTGATTCTTCAATCTTGTAGCTTGAAGCCCTTAAGTTAATGCCTGTAACTTCACTATTTTTATTTTCATATATTTTATTTGGATCATGCTCAAGTTATCCTTTGTATAATATTCTTGTAAAACTAAAGGAACTCTAGTTTATGCTTTCCTTAAATGCTCTACAATGGCATGATTTGAGTCTTTCTTTGGAGATACATGATATGGAACTCTTCTTGATGGTTGTATCCTTTATAAAAGGTCTTGTTTTACACCTTAAAATATATTTGAGGGGTCTTCAACATGACTATCAGATGAAGATTTACTTTGATATTGGTAGATGAAGTAGTTTTGAAAATGAAAACTACAATCAGACTTTGACTTCTTTGAATCAATCTTCATGAAAAATGTACTTGTTTTGTAACTTTACTTCCTTGACATAATGTACGTCCAATATTTCTTATTTTAACTTTGTATCTACTGCATTTTCTATTTATGGAGATGGAAATAGAATGAATCCATCTTAAATAATTTTCACTTCAAATTCTTTCTCTCCTTTAGTTTGATCTTATCTTCATTCTTTCAATACCTACATTAGTAATTAAATTTTTCTCTTTATCTGGAGTTCTAGAAACCATTTAAGCCCAAACAAGCTAAAACATGTGTCTTTTGAAAGCATTACTTTACTTTTTCCCTTTTTAGTATGTAATAAATTTCAATCCATGTTGTTTTTTATTGATAAATCTTAAAAAAATCCTCTTAAGATTGTATTTTGTACCTTTTATTTCTTAATTATGATTCATTCTTTTCTCAGAAGTTTGCATTTCTTATATTATTCTATGTTATTTGGAAGATTGTATCTTCATTCTTTTTACTTATACTTCTATGAAATCTTTTCTCAACACAGTTCGAGAGAAAGATCATACAACACTACTACAACTTTCATACCTACACACATAAACAAAAAAGTTAGAAAATAATAGGCATTAGTCTATCTTATATTCCATAATAATATAATTATAGTCATGATGTGAATCACATGTTCTTCTCGCAAGATAGTAATTCCTCAATTTTGTATTTGTTACTTTGATGTACCTTATGCATCTTGATTTTAGGAGATTCATTTTCCTGAAGCTAGTAGCACAAGCATATAAATTTAACCTTGAGCTGAAATTTGACAATGTTCTATTTCTCTTTCAGTACACTATTCCAATGGAATGATGTAGATAATATTAAGATAAAGGAGTTTAAGTTCCAATAATAAAGACCAAGAGGAAACCCCAAGGAAATGATGGGTTCCTTATACATTCCCTTTCTTTTAGATTTATACACATGTATCTCTTATTTTAGTAGTTATAAGTTACATCCCATGGCTTGTGTGGGAAACATTGAATTTCCTCATCAATAAATGATTTTATTTTTGTAATTGAGTTGTGTACATCCTTTAATTTCATCACTGATGATATGTAATGATTGTATAATGAATTAAACATCTCAATGACATACTTAATAACACTTAATCATAGGAAATGATCAAAATGAAAATACATGTAACTTAATAATGAAAATCAGAACTTGTAATCAACAACTCTGTTTGTTGCTATGGGATGTAAAATCCCACATATCCTTTGATTCCTTCCTTCATCAAGGAAATGTATTTCTCCTTCAGGGATTATTTGTTTCCTTGTTGAAGACAAACATGGAATGGAAACATATGTGAGTTCTTCCATTCCTCAACAACACACATAGCTGAAAATTACATGTTGTTAATATTTTATTGCAAACTAAAACAATTATGAAAATTGTATGCCTTCCCTTAGTTAGGTACATCTCATCAAAACTTCTTGTTTGAAGCAATGTTTCAAGTTGCCATTTTTGCATGAATGTAAATAATGTAAACATTTCTCGTGATGTTTGCGGAAAAAGCTACATGTTAGAATTAAGACCAATGCCTTTCTCTTTTATTTTGTGCATGGAGTGACAAGCATATACAAAAAGTATACTCTTTATTGAAAAATATGACCTCTTTGAAATCAAAACAAAACTAGGCAAAAATATTGTAAACTAGATCATGTGCATGAAAGCACTTATTGAAACTGAAAGCTGCAAAGTGCATTAACTACAATTATTGAAACTAAAATACTAATCTAACATATGCTAACAAAAAACAAAATGAATCTAAAATAAACTTGAAATAGGATGCGAAAAATAGCTTCCTTTTCTCAAAAACCAAGGCCATAAATTCATATTTATAAACAGGTAAAGTGAAAAAATAGGAAATAAGTTATGTACCTTTATTTTGTTCACAAGGTCAGTTCAAAAGATGAGAAAACCTTTATTTGATCTGCGCGATTCTTATGAGAGGCTTTGGGGCTTCTTGGTGAGAATCAAACTCATTTTTATGCTCTAAGAGTGGAGTGAAATCAAATGTACTGCTGTAATCGGATGTAAAATAGCCAAATACCGAATAGGACAAGGCCTCCTAATAGCTAGAAAAATAATTTTTCTGATCCGATCTAGTTTTTAATCTCCTTTCTATCTATGAGTTGATTCTAAACCTTATCTCAAGGTTGCTTTACTCAAATTTTTTTAGCTTTTTCAAGATGTTGTAGCTCATTAAAATGGTGTTCTATTTCATTCTTTGAGACATTTTGAGACTTATTTGGGATATTTTAAGCCTTTCTAAGATGTTGTACTATGGCTGTCATGACTGATTTTAAAATTCATCATTCGATTTGACATGAAAATTGTAAGATCCATTTCATCTTCAACATTCACGTTTACCATGCAGCACTTGAAAATTCAATTATTTCCCTCATGAAAGATTTTTGTTCTTAGTTGATTTTAGAGTTTTTGGTTTTCTTTGTGAGGCATTACAAATATTCAATAATGTCAAAATTTCCTTGCATGAAACACAATAAAGGTCCTCACACTCAACTACATCTTGTTTTTCATCATGATATTTTTCTTTCTCATTTTACTCATCAAACTTCAGATCTAATAATCCAAAAACATGTTGATTATTACCTAAATATGTTGATTCATCTTCATACCGATCCGAGAAAATATTTTTAGGTTACGTGAATTTTGATGAATCAATGATTAGTATGAGTATGGTGCCTTCATGCACACTACATTTAGAAAATGAGTACTATTTATCTTCTTCCACTTGTAATTAATTTAAAAAAATCACATTATACCTCTTGCATGGGTTCTTTGTCTAACTCAAGAGAATGATGAAAATGAAACTTTGAAACCCATTATTGCCTCATTATGCAAAAATTCCAACATGGAGTTTTTTTGAGTTGGCTCCACCTCCTAGATGACATTCTAATTTTTTTCCTTCACAAATTGGTACTATGGATGGAGGAGGAAGGGTGGGATTTATTTCAGCTTGAACTCGCATTTTTTGAACAAGAGACTAGGGTATAAGGATTATTTTTGAATAACAGTAGAATGAAATCTTAGAAATGAATATTTCCTTTGAGTATGTGATTTTGCAATAGAAGGAGAAGAAATTGCATGAGTTACTCGAAAACTTAGAATTTGATAAATGGGCTGCTTTGGATGGAAAGTAAGATATGTGGGCACTTTATTATGATGGGGAAGGTAAGTGCGAACATCTCATTGAAAAAATTCCTCAACCTCGATGCCTATCATTTTTAATGCTTGAATCATTTGATTATTACTTTCATTTATTACTTTAAGCATTTTTTGTGGAGCAAGCCAACTAGGTATATGACCTCCCCATTGTTAGAGTTTCCTAAGACTAGGTTGTTTAGCTTGCAACTCCTTTTGCTTCTACTCTTTCATTACTTGCATGCTCTGCTCTATTTCATGAATTTTGCCTTCAATTTCTTCCTCATGTGTATAATCAACATAACCTTCTGCATAACCTTGGTTTTGGACAACATACCCATTGTATTATTAATAATCATATTGATGTGAATGGTTGTGGTTATGGGTATATTCACTCATATTGGGGTCATAATGATGATCTCAATGAGAATATGGATGATAAGACTGTGGATATAACAAATACAAATCTCGGATATAAGAATTCCATGGAGGAATTGATGTCATGATTGCATGACCTCATAAAAGATGTAACAATGTAAAAAAGGTTTGTTGCTCATGAAAATAAGTTAAGAACAAAATAATAATAAATTTGTATTTATTTGAAAAATACCTGAAAATTTGTAGTTGAAGAATTTGATGATGAAAAAATGCTTGAACTGGTCTGAAGTCAACTTTACGGAGTTGCCAGATGAATTATACTCTCAATCTCCAATTATCTAAATTCATCAACTTGTTTGATGTCCCACTCTATGTGCTAAAAACCGGTATGCATGGTGTTTGATCTACTTGAATGATCAAACACCTTCAAAAGGTAAAAATTGAATCTTTTGCAATCTCCTACCTGTCATGCCACAAACTATTATTGCTCGTCGAAGTGCACTTTGATTGAGGGATGACATTAGGTTTTCTAAGATTTTTCTTCACTCACTTCAGTAGATGCAATGGAAACACCTTAGGGTTGTACGTATTCTTACGTTGAGGTGAATCTCTGGTTTCAAGGTTGGTTTCATATTGATGTATCCTAAACTATATTTGTTTGTATTTTTAGAGTTTAAATGGGTAAAAATATTTTTATGACTGAAATTTAAATGGTGTGATACACCAAAATGATTAAGGGATTTGATTGAGTACATGGACTTTTAATGAGAAAGAAATTAAAGGATAAATCACAACACTTAAATCCAATGGGTTTAAGCTCAATTCTAATGCAAAACACTTATTTGTTGAGGGAATCACAACAACAGAACAAGCTAACATGCACACTAAGACTATGCAAGAAAACACCAAATTTGTAGCAAGGTAAGATAATTAATTTAGGGAATTAAAATTCACAAGAGATAAAAATGATACACACAATTCCAAATAATTTGAAAGACAATAATTGGTTCTCATTCAAGGAAAAATTGACAAAAATTTCTTCAAGACTCATAAATCTAAAAGGTCTTGTTTGTCCTTTACCAATGCACACAATATATAGCAAAACTAATTCACCCAATCCCTCCTAAAAATAGGCTGCAGTCTAAAGTCACCCATGAATACTAATATTAGCCTTAAGCATGAATAAATAAAGGAATAAAAATAAACATCCAGTTTACGATTAGGCAATAACAAACTTAGTTTCAAAAATACACTTAATTCAAATTGCAGTTGACTGCTTTAATTTTGAAATAATAAATAAAATTTGGTGAATTTTTTTTCTAGTTTTAGCCCTTTCTTCATATGCAATCATTCTATAATGTGCATGATCTTTGTCTTTTTGCTTTTAGCTATTAATGTGACATATATGTTCTTTATCCACTTGCAATGGTGTTTTGTCCTTTTATCAAATTTATCCTCTAGTGAATGACATGTAAACTTTACTCTTGAATAAAATAATACAATTGCCTTTTAAAAAGTTAGCAAAATAGATTCATATCCACTGTTGGTGACCACATGTGCATATGTAAAATAATGTTTTCCTTTTATTTTCAACATGTTCCTTATACGAGGTTTCTTTAGCAAGATTAAGTTAGATTTTTGTTTTGTTAAAGGTAAGTAGATTTCCTTTACCTTGTTTCACCTATCATCATTGGTGTCCTTTGGTAGTGATCATGGCATATACATCATTGCACTTTTGAAAATATAAGGTCATATGACCCTTTGAATATACATAAGCATATACTATATCTGGTCCCCCTTTAATCATTGATCGTTCTTCTTTGATTATTTCATGGTATGAACCATAGTCTTTGACCTTGGCCGAGAGGATAATGAGTAATGAAACCTGGTCCCTTCAAACAATAACATATTCCTTCATTGGAATTGTCAGTTATTTCCTTAACTCAAGATGCTTAGGGTTTCATTTTACTTCAAACTTGGGAATTAGACCTTGAGGGTGAGTTAGGACAGTCACTTGTTGTGTCAGGTAATAAAATATTGCAAATGCTAATCATACTTTCACTCTCACAAGATCTTCTTTGAGCTAAGTATACTCTTCTAAAAATATGTTTAGATGCCTCCATTGTTGAAAACTTGATCTCTGTTGTGTAATTATTCTGCAGCTATCGACCCATTTTCTAGGATTCTAAATTTTCTCATAGCCGTTGTTTAATAATATTGATGCTCTTGTTCAAGCTTGATGTTTGTTGGGTTTATCCATGACCTGTTGATAACTCACAATTTTCTTTGTTTACTTTTCAATGGTAATCTGGCGGGCAATACTTTATATCATAAGAGTTGTATTTTTACATGGCGTTTATTGAGGGTTCACTCGTGAATCGATTATCTACACCCAACTCATCGAATATAAGGTAAATACCTTTGTTTTTATTCAATATCCTTCAATTTTTAACTCATTCATTTGTTTTTACCACTGAGGTTCTAACTTTCTTTCACCTTAATGAGTTTTCTCGAGTGCCGATACATTGGAACTCTATGGTTTTGCATTTTATGAATGACCAACAGATTTTGAGCCGGAGGATTGTTTTGGGTTCTTAAATTTTGCTTATGCACTTTGAGGGTTTTCTCCACTTGGCCCGAACTAGTGATTTCTTCATTCACTTTCTTGAATCTCTTGTACAAAACTATGGAACTATTGGAAATATGCATGTGATGCATATTTAATTCCAACTATAGCTTTTTTAGGAAAGCTAATTTTAGCTTTAGTCTTGCTTTAGTTTGCTTTAGTTAAGTTAGCTTTATCTTATTTTTATCATTAGATTTAATTCAAATAAATGCATTTTAAATCATCGCATAGCATGCAAAATTGTTTTAAAGCATGAGTTTAGATTTAGAATGCTCAGTTGAAGAGCTGTTAGTGGGTGAGTTATTCTATTTAAATAACAGCAATTGTAATTGCTTTGTATGCACACACAAAGGTGTGAAATTTGCACAAGGAAGGATGTGCATTGAAAGCACACAGCTGCACGCACAGCTTGATTGTAAAGAGCTGAAGCTCTGAGTATGATGAAGCTTTTATTAATGGAGATTATGCACAGCAGTGCTGGTTCGAATATTCATATGTTTATGCAAGTTATTTAAGTATTCTGTTTATTTCTTTTATCTTGTTTGTTGTATAAGACTGCAGATTTTCTACAAATTGGTATCAGAGCAAGGTTATTCCAGCAGCTTATTAAATTGGTAGCAAGCTATGGCTTCTACATCCGGTATGCATGAACACCGCAATTTAATGGAAAGAATTACGAATCACCGGTTGTTGACCATGAAGGCGCTATTCGATCTCAAGACGTGTGGGAGATCGTTGAAGATGGGTACACAGAGCCCGCAGATGCAACGACATATACTGCACTTTCTCAGGCAGAGAAAGATACTTTGAAGGAGTTACGAAAGAAGGATGACAAAGCTCTTTTCTATATTCATCAAGCAATGCATGAAAGCATTCTTCCAAGAGTGGCGAGCTACGATCAAGCAAAGACTGCATGGGATACTTTACAAGTTGCATATCAAGGTAAGGAGAAAGTAAAAGCTGTCAAGCTACAGTTACTTCGTAGAGATTTTGAGAATTTAGCAATGAAAGATTCAGATTCCGTAGAATCATTTTTTACTTATGTAGTTGGCTTAGTCAATCAAATCAAATCTCATGGTGAGACTCTTGAGGACAGAAGGATTATTGAAAAATTGCTTAGAAGTTTGCCTACGAAATTTGATCCTTTAGTTGTTGCTATTGAAGAAACTAAGGATCTGAGTCAGTTTTCTATTGATGAGTTGCATGCATCACTAATCAATCATGAACAGAGGATGAATAGATCACATGCAAGTGTAGATCAGGCTTTTGCATCTCAGACAGCAGGTAGTCGTGGCAAAAGAAGAGGAAGTTTCAACCCAAGAGGCAGAGGAAGAAGTCCATGCAGAGGACGTGGCAGCAGTTCATCATACTCAAGTGGAAGAGGACATAATCAAGAACAGAGTTATGGTCGAGACAAGATAAGTCTCATGTTCGAAAGTGTCATTATTGCAAGAAGTATGGGCACTATGCTTATGATTGCAAGAAAAAGCAATATGATCAAGAGAGACAAAATCAAAATCAGGTTGGAAGTTCTATTTCTAAACCTATGTTTATTGCATGCACAAGGATTGCTGAAGCAATACCTTCTTTATCCCCTATTGAATGTAATTTGTCAAAAGAGAGTCCATGTGATGTATGGTATTTAGATTCAGGTTGCAGTAATCACATGACAGGTAATCTAGATTTGTTTTCTAGTTTGGATGATTCAGTTAAGAGTGATGTAACTCTTGGAAATAACAATATTGTGTCTGTGAAAGGAAAAGGCACGGTTAGTATTCTAACAAGACAGGGGGAGCAAACAAGTATGCAAGATGTTTACTATGTTGCAGGTTTGAAACATAACCTTATGAGTATTGGACAACTGGTACAGAAAGGATACCGAGTCTATATGGAAGACAATGAGTGCGTGATTGTGGACAAAGCTCCTAGCACTCAGTTGATTGCAAAAGTGAAGATGAGCAGCAATAGGATGTTTCCATTGATTTTGAAACCTGGAAAGAAGAAGAAATCAGATCTGTTTGCAGCAAAGTCATGTGTTAAGCCAAATCCGTCTTTTGTTGAGTCATGCACTCAAACAGATGAGTCCTGCGCTAATGAAAATCAAGTCTGCGCTGAAGGAACACAATCAGCTTTTCATTCAGTTATGAAGGATGAAACATGGCTTTGGCATCTAAGGTATGGACATTTGAATTTTGGAGGTTTGAATTTATTATATAGAAAAAATATGGTTAAAGGTTTGCCATTGATTCAGAAACCTGAAAGGGTATGTGAAGGTTGTATTTTGGGAAAGCAACACAGAGATTCATTTCCAGTTGGCAAAACAGCAAGAGCAAGTGCACCACTTGAGATTGTACATTCAGATTTATGTGGACCTATGCAGACAACTTCTATTGGAGGTTGTATTTATTTTATGACATTCATTGATGATTACACAAGGAAGACATGGGTTTATTTCTGAGAAATAAATCAAATGCCTTTGATACATTTCAGCAGTTCAAGGCATTAGTGGAGAAGCAAAGTGGATACTACATCAAAGTTCTCAGAACGGATAGAGGAGGTGAGTATGTTTCTAATGAGTTTATGAATTTTTGCAGATATCATGGTATACACAAGCAATTTACTACCAGGTATACACCACAACAGAATGGTGTGGCAGAGAGGAAAAATAGAACCATCATGGAGATGGCAAGAAGCATGTTGAAGGCAAAACATCTTCCAAATGAGTATTGGGCAGAAGCAGTAGCAACTTCTGTTTATATTTTGAACAGGTGTCCAACGAAACTTGTTAGGAACATGGTTCCTCAACAAGCATGGACTAATAGGAAACACAGTGTTTCACATTTCAGAGTTTTTGGTTGTGTAGCATATGCACATGTACCTGATGAACTAAGGAAGAAGTTAGACAACAAAGGAGAAAAATGTATTTTTGTTGGGTATTCAGAGAATACAAAAGCATACAAGTTGTACAATCCAGTCACTGGAAAGGTTGTGATCAGCAGGGATGTACAGTTTATTGAGAATGAAGCATGGGATGGAAGTATAGAGAAAACAGTGAGTATAGCAACATCTATTCCACATGATGATATGACAGATGAAACTTTAGAGCAACAAGCTACTGTATCTACAAATCTTGGACATGCACCACAAGTTGTAGCACAAGCTACACCTCCATCTACAGTCAGGAGGTCACCAAGATTTCAGCCATCTTCAGCCATGCAAGAGACACCACAGGGAACACCAGAAGCTACTCCATCACCAAAAAGTAGTCCTGCATCAAATGCTCCTACGCAGCGGAAAACAAGAAGTCTAAGTGAGATTTATAATGTTGATACAACTAATTCATTTTCAGTTTTTGCATTATTTTCTCAAGCTGCAGATCCAGTATATTACGAAGAGGCTATAAAGAATGAAGTTTGGGAAAAAGCCATGGATGATGAGATTGATGCTATAGAGAAGAATCAAACGTGGGAGCTAATGGATCTTCCAAAAGGAAAGGACGTGATAGGAGTCAAGTGGGTCTACAAGACAAAATACAATGCTGATGGAAAAGTACAGAAGCACAAAGCAAGGCTGGTTGCAAGAGGTTTTACGCAGCAATATGGAGTTGACTACAACGAAACATTTGCACCAGTAGCACGTTTGGATACGGTAAGAATGGTTTTAGCAATTGCAGCTCAAAACAAATGGCCTATTTATCAGATGGATGTTAAATCAGCATTCTTAAATGGATTCCTTGAAGAGGAAGTTTATGTAAATCAGCCAGAAGGTTATGAGATTGAAGGTCATGAAGGAAAAGTATACAGATTGAAGAAAGCACTCTATGGTCTCAAGCAAGCACCTAGAGCTTGGTACAGCAGAATAGATTCTTATTTGATTGAGAATGGTTTCAGTAGGAGCAGCAGTGAGCCTACCTTATACACCAAGATAAATGAGCAAGGTAAAATTTTAATTGTTTGTTTATATGTAGATGATTTGATCATTACTGGAAATCTATCTACAGAGTCATTCAAATCAGCCATGAAGAAGGAGTTTGAGATGACAGATCTTGGTCTTATGCATTACTTTTTGGGTATTGAAGTTCAACAATCAGAAGGTGAAGTTTTTATCTCACAAGCAAAGTATGCAAGTGACGTTTTGAAAAGGTTTAACATGTTGAATTGTAAGCCAGCACCAACACCAGTTGCAGTAGGTTTGAAGTTGAGCAAAGAGGATGAAGGATCATTTGTGGATCCAACATTGTTTAAAAAGTTGGTTGGAAGTCTTATGTATTTGACGGCCACAAGGCCTGATATCATGTATGGTGTGAGCCTCATATCAAGGTTCATGGAATCTCCAAAAGATTCACATTGGCAAAATGGAAAAAGAATTTTGAGGTATGTACGTGGAACAAGAAATTATGGAATTCTTTATTCAAGTTCGAATGAGTTCAAACTCATTGGTTTCTGAGATAGTGACAATGCTTTGGAGTATAGATGATCGGAAAAGTACATCCGGCTATACTTTTCACTTTGGAACAGGAGTGGTTTCATGGGCATCAAAGAAGCAGCCCATTGTCACGTTATCTTCAGCAAGCGAGTATGTAGCAGCAGGAGCAGCATGTCAAGCTGTTTGGATGAGAAGAGTGTTGACAAATTTACAACAGAAACAAGTGGAAGCTACACATATTTTTGTGACAACAACTCAGCCATAGTGTTGTCCAAAATCATGTTTTTCATAAGAGGAGCAAGCACATTTTTACGAGGTATCATTTCATCAGGGAGCAGTAAACAACAAGGAAATTCATCTTGAATTTTGTAGATCTGAAGATCAGTTTGCAGACATTTTTACAAAAGCTTTAGCAAAAGAAGTTTTTGAATATTTGAGAGATTGTTTGGGAGTATGTGATCCTGCACATGGCAGATCTGAAAAAGCAAACACAACTCTAGAAGAGTGAAAGCTACGATTTGAAATTAAGGGGGAGTGTTGGAAATATGCATGTGATGCATATTTAATTCCAACTATAGCTTTTTTAGGAAAGCTAATTTTAGCTTTAGTCTTGCTTTAGTTTGCTTTAGTTAAGTTAGCTTTATCTTATTTTTATCATTAGATTTAATTCAAATAAATCTGTTTTAAATCATGCATAGCATGCAACTGTTTTAAAGCATGAGTTTAGATTTAGAATGCTCAGTTGAAGAGCTGTTAGTGGGTGAGTTATTCTATTTAAATAACAGCAATTGTAATTGCTTTGTATGCACACACAAAGGTGTGAAATTTGCACAAGGAAGGATGTGCATTGAAAGCACATGCAGCTGTTACGCATGCGACTTGATTGTAAGAGCTGAAGCTCTGAGTATGATGAAGCTTTTATTAATGGAGATTATGCACAGCAGTGCTGGTTCGAATATTCATATGTTTATGCAAGTTATTTAAGTATTTTGTTTATTTCTTTTATGTTGTTTGTTGTATAAGACTGTAGATTTTCTACGGGAACACAGGAACAACCATAAAGGAAACAAATTTTTCTTTTCTGAATCATGAATTCATTGTTAGCACGGTATTCATCATTTCCCTTGTTTTACTCATGATATTCATGGCCGCCATCTGCAAGGTAAGAGATTATTTCTTTCTACCAACTAATTATTATATGACTCGAGCGTCATTCCTTATTTGTGTGAAATGATTCCTTGCTTATCTGAGTTTTCATTATGCATTGGTTGCCATTAATGGCCTCATCTTGGCATGTATTGACTTAACCCATCTCTTTTTTATTTCGGGCTTTGGTTTCTCAAATTTGTGAATACTGAGTTGTGCTTTGCATATGGGAGAGCTAAGTGCTATTTTGATTCTGATTTTCATTTTACTTTCTATTTTAAAAATCAATTTTTTCCGATGATGATATTTTAGAAATTACATTTATTTATTTAATGTACCTTACACTACCCACATTTTGCATTTTGAAGACTTAATGAAATGTATATTTTTATTATGATTTGTCTTTAATTAATAATACATATAGAATACTTGAAATACTGTACCTTATCTACGTTGAGACCTAATAGAAACCTTGTTGTATATTAAAATCTTTTGTAAACCTGGTAGATACATTCTTTTTTGAGCTTGAAGCTTTGATGAATCTTTCATTCTGATAACTAAAAATTGATCCTGGGGATGTCAATTGACTTCTATGATCGATTTATATTATGCTTCACTTGGAAAACTAAAACAATCTTTATAATAATAATCCTTTGATGAATCTTTGAGCTAGGAAACAGTCTATCCCTTGAAGCTTCTAGTTGTATCATTCTTTTATAGAGTGCTTATTTTTCCATTATGCTCTTTGTAATTAAAGTATAATTTACTGTATCTTGATAGAATCTGTATTGATTATTCAATCTTGTAGGTTTCAGTCCTTGATTTAATGCTTGTAAATTTGTTGTTTTGATTTTATTAGCTTATATATGAATGTTGGTCAAGTTCTGCATTGTATAATTTTCTTGCAAAACTAAAGGAACTTTGCTTTATGCTTTTGTGAAATTCTCTACAGTGCCAAAATTTGATTATTTATTTCTAGATACATGATCTAGAACTCTTCTTAATGGTTGAATCCTTTATAACGACTCTTGTTTTCATCATAAAGACTCTTTGAGCGGTCTTCGCCCTCACTGTAAGATGAAGATGTAATTTGATATTAGTAGATGAAGTATTCTTTGTAAATTAAAACTCTAATCTATAATTTGAATTTTCTCAATCATTTTGCATGAAAATTGTACTAAGTTGTTTTGTAGCTTTACTTCTTTGACATGATGTACATCCATTATTTGTTCTTTTGAATATGTGTCTACTGCATTTTCTATTTATGGAAATTGAAATGGAATGAATCCATCTTAAGTAATTTTCATTTCAAAGTATTTCTCTACCCTACTTTGATCTTATCTTCATTCTTTCAGTACCTCCATTCTTAACCAAAAATATATCTGTATCTAGAGTTATAAAAACCATATAAACCCAAACAAGCCCAAACATGTGCTTTTTCAAAGCATTACTTTAGTATTTTCACTTTTCACTTTGTAATAGCTTTCAATCCATGTTATTATTTTATTGATAAATCTGAAAGAATTTTCCTCTTAAGACTTTATTTCGTTCATTTTATTTCTAAATTATTATTCATTATTTTCTCAGAAGTTTGCATTCCTTATATTAGTTTGTGTTTGTTGGAAGATTTTATCTTCATTCTTTTTACTATACTTTGAGGGAATATTTTCTCAAAAAAATTCATAAAGAAAGATCATACACCACTACTACAAATTTCTTACATGAAATCTTAAACAAATAAGTTTGAAAACAATAGACCTTAGCCTCTCTTGTATTCCATAATGAGTTTTATTTTCTTTCAATCTTTCATGATTTTTGAGAATCACATGTGCTTCTACAAGAGAATAATTCCTTAATTTTGTATCTATTACTTTGATGTACCTTATGCCTCATGATTTTAGGAGATTCATTTTCCTAATGGTAGTAGTACACACTGAGCTCAAATTTGACAATTGTCTATTTTTTTTTCAGTGCGTTATTGCAATGGAATGATGTAGAGAAGATAAAGATAAAGGATATGAATCTGAAAAAATAAAAACCAAGAGAAAATCCCAAGGTAATGATGGGTTCCATCTACATTCCCTTGCTTTTAGCTTTATACACATGTATCTCTTATTTTAGTAGTTATAAGTTACATCCCATTGCTTGTGTGGGAAAAATTTAATTTCCCATAAATAAATGATATTATTTCAGTAATTAAGTTGTTTACTTCCTTTTATTTTAGTTGTTATGATATGTAATGATTGTAAAATGAATTAAAAAGACTCAATAACATACTTAATAAAACTTAATCATATGAAATGATCAAAATGAAAATACCTATAAGTTAATAATGAACATCTGTAACCTATAATCAACAACTCTGTTTTCTGCCATGGGATGTAAAATCCCACATATCATGTGATTCTCACATTCATCAATGAAATTCATTGGTCCTTTGGGGATTCTGTGTTTCCTTGCTGAAGAAAAACATGGAATGACAACATATTTGAGGTGTTGCTTTCTGCAATAACACACAAAGCTATAGATTACATGTTTTTAATCAATTGTTGAAAACTAAAATATTATGCCTTCCCTTAGTTAGGCCCATATCAGCAATGATTCTTGTTTGAAGCAAAATTTTGAGTTTCCATTTTTGCATGAATGTAAAAATGTCAACATTTTTCGAAATCCGGTGGGGAAAGCTTCTTGCTAGCTTTAAGACCAGTGCCTTGCTCTTGTCCATTTGGCATGGAGTCAAAAGCATATAACTAAAATCTTCCCTTTTCCAAAAAAAGCGACCTTTCTAAAAACAAAGTAAAACTAGGAAAAGATCTAGTAAACCAAATATTTTTCATGAATGCACTTATTGAAATTGAAAGATGCAATATGCATGAATTGCAAAAATATTGAAAGCGAGATTGTAATATAACCTACTCTAACAAGAAGCCAACAAAATCTAAATAAAACCTGGAATAGGTAGCAAAAATGACTTCCCTTTCTCAAAACCAAGGACATGAATTGAGCTTTGTAAAATGTGTAGAGTGAAAAACTAGAAATGAGCTATGTATCTTTATTTTGGTCACAAGGTTAGGCCAAAAGATGAGAAAACTTCTATCTAATTTTCCAATCATTCCGAGAGGTTTTGGGGATTGCTTTGATGAGAATATGAAACTCACTTTTGTTCTCTAAGACTAGCATGAAATATGGTACTATGGTAATTGGTTGTAAAATAGCCAAATACCCAATAAGAAAAGGCCTCCTAACAATTAGAAAAACACTTTTTCTTATTTAATATGTTTCTTTGATCTCCTTTCTATATGTGAGATGATTATGAACATCATCTAAAGGTTATTTTACTTCATAAAACTATTTTTTATCCTTCACAAGATTCTCAATTTTGTTTTTCCTTTTTCAAGTTGTTGTACAACATTAAATGTTGTTCTATTCCATTCTCGAGAGACATTATGAGACAAATTTGGGATATTTTTAGCCTTTCCAAGTTGTTGTACTTGAATTTTCAAGATTTATTTTTAGCTTCATCATTCTAATTTGACATGAATACTATAAGCTCCATTTCATCTTCAATATTCATGTTCACCATGCAGATTGAAAGTACTAGTTTTTCCTCATGAAAGGTTGTTGTCCTTGGCTGATTTTAGTGTCATTTGATTTTCTTTGTAAAATATTGCAACTATCCAATAATGTAAAAATTTCCATGCATACAGCAAAATAAGGGTCCTCACACTCAACTGCATCTTCTTAGTCATCCTAATATTGTTCTTTTTGATTTTCCTCATCAAACCGAAAATCGATAAGTTGCAAATATGTTGTTCATTCCATCAAGATGTTGATTTATCTTCAAATCTGATCTGCAAATTCTCTTCTAATTTTGTAAATTGTGATGAATCAATTATTGGTATGAGTATGGTTACTTCATGCACACTACATTAAGAAAATGAAGATTTTCGGTCTTTGTCCACTTGTAATTGATCTGCAAAAAGTCAAATTGTACCTCTTGCATTTGTTCTTTCTCTATCTTAGGACTATGATGAAAATGAAACTTTGAAACCCATTGTTGCATGTTATATGCAAAAATTACAACATGTTGTTCTTTTAAGTTGGTTCCCCCTCTGGATGATATTCTAATTTTCTCCTTCATGAATTAGTACTATGGATGAAGGAGGAGGGTGGGATTGATTTCAACTTGAATTCAATTTTTTGAATAAGAGAATGGGGTATACGGTTTGTATTTAGAACAACAGTAGAATGAAATCTTGGAAACAGATATTTCCTTTCAGTATGTGATTGTGCAATAAAAGGAGTAGAAATTGCGGTAGCTTGAAAAATTGGGTTGTTTTGGCTAGAAAGGATGATATGTGGGCACTAGATTCTGATGGGGAAGGTAAGTGGGAACATCCCATTGTTAGGGTTCTTGAACTTGATTCCTATAATTTTCTAATGCTTGCATCATTTTATTAATAGTTTCATGTATTACCTCAAGCCTTTGTTGTGAATTAATCCAACTAGGTATAGGACCTTACAATTGAAAGGGATGCCTAAGACCATGTTGTTTAACTTGGAACTCCTTTTGTACCTTCTCTTTCAAGGTACTTGCATGCTTTGCTCTATTTCATGATTTTTTCCTTCAATTTCTTCATCCTTTGTATAATCGTAATAACCTTCTTTATAATATTGGTTTTGGATAGCATAACCATGGTCCTACTGATAATCATATTGATGTGTAGGGTTCTAGTTATGGTGATATTCAATTTGATAAGGGTCAAAATGCTAATATGAAGGATAATATGGATGATGAGACTATGAATATAATCTGAAACAACTCTCAAATAGAATAATTACATGGAGGAACTGATGTCATGATTACATGACCTCATAAAAGATGTAACAATGTAAAAATAGGTTTGCTGCTCCTGAAAATAAGCTTAAAATAACTAAATAATTTTTTTATCTTTTCTTGGAAAATACTTGAAAAAGTTGCAGCTGAAGAATTTGATGATGAAAAAAATACTTGAAATCATTTGAAATAAGATTTACTGAGTTTTGAAATGAATTCTACTGGATATTCAATTATTTTAATTTATTAACTTGTTTGATGTCCCACCAAGCATGCTCGAAACTAGTTTTCACAAGTGTTTGATATGCTTGAATGATGAAAAACCTTCAAAAGGTAAAACTTGAATCTTATGTGATCTCCCACTTGGTGTGTCAATTTTTTTTATCTCTCAGAAGTGTACAATGATTAAGGGATGATAAATTGTGTTCTAAGATTTCTATTTCCTCACTTATAGATACAATGGAAACACCTCATGGCTGTGGGTATCCCCATGTTGAGGTGAATTTCCTGTATCAACGTCAATTCCTTATTGATGTATCCTAAAATATTTTTTTGGATTTTTGGAGTTTAAAGGGGTAAAAAGATGATTATAACTGAAATTTAAATTGGGTCATACACCAAAATGATTGAGCAATTTGACTGAGTACATGATTAATTTAATGATAAATAATTTAAAAGAACACAAACCAATGGGTTTTAGTTAAATCCTAAGGAAAACACTTAGGTGTTGAGGGATAAATAAGAACAACAAACCAAGATAACATGCACACTAAGACTATGCGAAAAACAACAAATTTCCAACAAGGTAAGGTAATTAATTCAGGAATTAAAATTCATGAAGGCTAATAAAATATAAACACCACTTCAAAAATTGGAGACACAATAATTGGTTCTTATTCAAGGGAAAAACTAGATGGAATGCTTTAACACTCATACATCCAAAGAGTCATCTTTTTCCTTTCTCAATGTACACAATATATATGAAAAATAATTCACCCAACCCCTCCTACAAATTTGTCATGGTCTGAACTCTCCCATGCATACTAATTTTAGAATTTATCATGAATAAATAAAGGAATAAAAAAAACATGTAGTTTACAATGAAGCAATAATAGCCTTAATTCCAAAAATACACTTAATTCAAAGTGTAGTTGACTGCTTTAATTCTGAAATAATAAATAAACTTGGGTGAATAATTTGGCTAATTTTATCCCTTGCTTTCTCTTCTCCATGTGCATGATCTTTGTCTTTTTCTTATTGATGTGACATTTGTGTTCTTTATCCACTTGCAATGGTATTTTTCCTTTTCTCGATTTGTCCTCTAGTGAATGACATGAAAAATTAACTAATGTATAAAATAGTACCTTTCCTTTTCAACACTTAGAAAAATTGATCCATATCCACTAGTGGGGACCACATGTGCATCTGTAAAATAATGCCTTCCTTTGATTTTCAACATGTTCCTTATACAAGGTTTCTTTGGCAAGATTAACGTATATTTTTTGTTTTGTTTAAGGTAAAGATAATTCCTTAACCTTACTTCACTTATCATCATTGGTCTGCTTTGGTAGTGATCATGGAATAGAAATCATTGCACTTTTGAAAATATAAGGTCATGGGACCCGCTTGAATATACATGAGAATATACTACATCTGGTCCCGTTTTAATTATTGGTCGGTCTTATTTGATTATTACATAGTATGAACTATAGTCTTTGACCTTTTCAAAGAGAATAATGATTAATGAAACTTGGTTCCCTCAAACGATAGCATGACCCTTCATTGATGTTGTCAGGTCATTTTATTAACTCAAGATGGTAAGGATTTCATTGTGCTTTTAACATGTGGGAATTTTACCTTGAGGATGAGTTAGGTAGCTCACTTGTGGAGTTCGGTAAAAAAATATTGGAAACCCTAATCATAGTTTCAATTTCACAAGCTCTTGTTTGAGCTAAGTATACTCTATTGAAAATTTATTTAGGTTTTTCCATTGTTGAAAATATGATGTCTATTTTTCCATTATTCTGCACCAATCAACCCATTTTCCAGTTTTCGTGTCATTTTTGGTATTGAAACTCTTGTTTGAGCTTGGCATTTGTGACCTATTGATAACTCATCATTTAATTTTTATTTTTCCATGGTCATTTGGTTGACATTACTTTATACTAAAAGATTTTATATTTTGGCATGGCTATTATTTAGGGTTCACGGGGTGAATCAAATATTTGCACCCAAATCACCTAATACAAGGTAAATAAATCTGATTTTGTCTAATATTATTTGATTTAAAACTCAATCATTTGTTTTTCCCACTTTGGTTCTATCTTTCTTTTGCCATTATTAGTTTTATTGGGTAATGATACACATGAATTATGTAATTTTTCATTTTATGAACGACTAACAAATTTGAGCTGGAATATTGTTCTAGGTGCTTAACTTTTGCTTATGAACTTTGACATTTTCTAAACTTAGCTCAAACTGGTGAGTTATTGCTCCACTTTCTTGAATATATTTTTCAAAACTATGGAACCTAGAATGGTCAATAAGGAAACAAAGTTTTCTTTTTGATTTTATTAGTTAATTGTTGGCAATTTGGACTTCACCATTTCACTTGTTTTGGTTGTGATATTCATGGCTGCTATCTTCTAGGTATGATATTATTTCTTTCTATCACTCATTATTGTATAACTTGAGCATCATTCATTATCTCTGTGAAATGATGCCTTGCTTATCTTAGTATGATTATGCATTGGTATTTGTTAATGGCCTCATCTTGGCATGTATTGAATTAACCCATATCGATTTTGTTTCACCTTTGGTTTCTTGAATTTTTGAAAATTCATATGTGCTTTACATATGTTCAAGTTAAGTGCTATTTTTTTTTCTGATTTTCGTTGTAATTTCTATTGTAAAATTGGTTTTGTTGCTTTATGATGATATTTTTGAAATTTCATTGATTTAGTTCCTGTACCTTGCACTTTTCACATTTTTGCATCCTCACAAGTTAATGAAATATATCTATTTATTGTGATTTGTCTTTTAAATCCAATTCATAAAGAATAATTACATGTTGTAGCTTATCCATATATGGACCTAATAAAAATGTTGTTTTATAGTAACACCTTTTTAAAACCTGGAAGATGCATTATTTTGTGAGCTTGAAGATTTGATGAGTCTTTTATGATGATAAATAAAAATTGATCCATGAGGATGTGAATCGAGTTATATGATCATTATTTTTGTTCATCTTCACTTGGAAAACTAAACCAATGTTTATAATAATAATCCTTTGATAAATCTTTGAGCTAGGAAAATTTCCACCCCTTAAAGCTTCTAGTTGTATCAATATTTTGTAGATTCCTTTTTCCATAAAAGGTCTCTATATTTAAAGTATAATTAATTGTATTTTGATAGAATCTGTATTGATTATTCAATCTTGTAGATTTCACTCCTTGAGTTAATGCCTATAATTTTGGTGTTTTGATTTTCATACCTTGTATCTGAACCATGCTTATCTTCTACTTTGTATACATTTCTTGCAAAAATGAATGAACTCTAGTTAATACTTTCTTGACATGCTCTACAGTGGCTTGATTTGAGTCTTTCTTTCTAGATACATGATCTGGAACTCTTCTTGATGGCAGTAGCCTTTCTAATAATTCTTGTTTTACACCTTAAAATATCTTTGAGGGGTCTTCAACATGACTGTAAGATGAAGATGTCATTTTATATTGGCAGATGAAGTAGTCTTTGAAAATAAAAAATGTAATATGTACTTTGAATTTTCTGAATCATTACTCGCATGATGAAAGCACTACTTTTTGTAGCTTTACTTCCTTGACATGATGTACCTCCAATATTTTATATTTTGAATTTGTCTCTACTATATTTGTTATTTATCGCAATGGAAATGGAATGTCTCCATATTAAGTAATTTGCACTTAAAATTCATGTTCTACCCTACTTTGATCTTAGCTTCATTCCTTCAAGTACCTCCATTCTTAATGAAAACTCTATCCATATCTAGAGTTTTGGAAACCATATAAGCCCAAATAAGCCAAAACATGTGCTTTTTGAAAGCGATTTTTAGTATTTTATCTTTTTAGTCTATAATAACTTTCAATCCATGTTGTTCTTTTATTGATAAATTTGAAAAAAATTCTCTTTAGATCGTATTTTGTACCTTTTTTAAAAAAATATTAGTAATTATTTTCTATAAAGATTGCATTCTTTATACTATTATGTGTTTTTTTAAAGAATTTATATTAATTATTTTTTGTACTTATAGGGAATCTTTTCTTAAAATAGTTCATAGAGAAATATAGTACACCACTCTAGCAACTTTCATACCGCACACTTAAATAAAAAAGTTGGAAACTAATAGGCCTTAGCCTCTCTTGTATTCCATAATAAGTTTTCTTTTCTTTCTATTTGTCACGATTTATGAGAATCACATGTGCTTATACAAGAATGTATTTGTTACTTTGATGTACGTTAGGACTCTTTCTTTTAGGAGATTCATTTTTATGAAGGTAGTAGCATAGGCATGTAGATTTAACCTTGACCTCAAATTTGACATTTGTTTGTTTTTCTTTCGGTACACTATTGTAATGGAATGATATAGAGATGATGAAGAAAAAGGACCCGAATTTGAAAGAATATAGACCAAGAGGAAACTCCAAGGCAATGTTGGGTTCTTTCTACATTCCCTTGCTTTTAGCTTTATAGACATATATATCTTATTTCATTAGTTATAAGTTATATCTTGTGGTTTGTGTGGGAAACATTGAATTTCCTTATGAATAAATGATATTATTTATATAATTGATTTATTTACTTCCTTTTACTTTCATCTCTTATGATATATAATGATTTTACAATGAATTAAACAACTCAATGACATAATTAATAACACTTTATCATAGGAAATTATCAAATTGAAAATACTTGTAACTTAATAATGAACATCTCGTAACCTATAGTCAACAAATTTGTTTATTTCTATGGGATGTAAAATCCCGTATATCATGTTATTCCCACCTTAATCAAGGAAATGCATTGGTCTTTTGGGGATTCTATGTTTCCTTGATGAAGATGAACATGGAATTACAACATATGTGAGGTGATGTATTCTGCAACAATAGACATAGCTACAGATTGTATGTTGTTAATCAATTACACAAACTAAAACACTTCAAAAACATTTATGCCTTCCCTTCGTTAGGTCCATCTCATCAAAAATTATCTTTTGAAAGAAATTTTAAAGTATCCATTTCCCTTATTTAGGTCTATCTCACTAACTAATATACAAGTACAATGTAGGTGTTGTAACCCTTGTTTGTCACTCTTCATAGACTATTTCAGATCATGTTCATTTTTCTATGTTACCTTAGTGTTATGCATGTTTGATGTTAGTTATCTTAACACTTTTATATGATATCAACTCTTTAGTCATCTTCATTTCAGTTATTTCATGCCTATTTATTTTATTTGTTGATCCATACCTCTCCACACCTAATCACTTATGTCTTAGTACGGCTCCTTCTCTATCTTTATCGCAGCCTTAAAACCCTAGGTTGACATAGTGTAAGGGTTACTTCCCCATAGATATGTGAACCTAGCATGTCACTATATCCCATTTAAGTATATCCCCTTATATGCCAATGAATCGAATGTATTCTACTCATTACCTTGAATAGACAAGTTGAAAAAATGACTAAGATTCCATATTGTTGAGATATAGTTTTCCTTCATACAGGTCTCTCGTGAACATAATGGGAAAGTTACCGACCTTATCATCTAGAAAATTTGGTAAAAGTACCCTTCTCTTATTTTGACTCCATATAAGTATTAAAAACCAAAAAAACCTACCTACGTAGACACCCTCACCCCTAAGTGATCCTATCTATTATTATATCATTTGTTTATAGATGTTTTTGGCGCCTTTGTAGACGTGTTGCATAACCCATACTTTTTGTTTGATCATATTTTCTCACACACACCATTGACCCCTATGTGTGATTTTCTCTGAGTCTTATTTTTTCGTATCTCTTAACATTGGACCTTTTCTCAAACATATCAACACTCCATCATGGATTAGATCATCTTGGGGTATTTTGAATCTATTAGGCAATCATTTATAGAAACATACCTTCCTCAACTTGAGTTTCATTTTTGTATGGATCATTATGTCATAAGAGCACCCATGAAGAAGCCTTCTACCGGATGTAATATCCCATATGAGGATGAGACGGAAGAAAGATACAATGAATACACTTATTATGATTCTCCTTAGATCAAAAATTTATATCTACATTTCCTCAATACAAGGGAAAATCTAAGGATATGATTAGAAAGAATTTTCTTGATTTTGTCTTCGAATAATGCTACCATAAGGAAGAAAAGTAGAAAGCCGAAAAAATAACATCTTCAAAATGCCTCCAATTCTTATCCTACTAATCTTATCCTTCATATTATTGAAAAATTGAATCAAAAAAATCTTCCACTAGAATGCAACTCCTCTAAATACAAACTAATATGGCCCGAGCTTAGTCAACGACCCTCCAATGTGATCTTTTCACACTCCACCCCGGCTTTTAAAAATTGGACTATTGTAGTTCCATTCACTTAGCCCCGCATTAAGAACAAATTATTGTGATAAGTCCAAGAAGATACATTAGCACCGTATATTGAAAGTATGGACATTGGTGTTATTGTTCCATCTATCTCTTATGGCGGGTATACTGATCCCACTCTTCACATTCGGACTTTTGTAATATTTACAAATAATGTTTTAGAACTAACCCATATGCTTCAAATAAACTCATAGCTTAATAACCTTATAGGTTATACTTTAGATTAGTACCATTATTTTCCTCCTAATTATATATTTGTTGTCATGTAAATGTGCATTAGGGGAATCGACAATTTTCCAACATGAAAATGATACCATTGTACAAAATTTTGTATGTTCTATCATTTTGAGATAACTTGGGTCTTCCCACTTAGTTTCATGACCTCACAATTTATGTTATCTCATTCCCCTATGTGATTTTAGGAGTTCTAGGAAAATGGAAATCTCAGTGCGATCATGGGAAGGGCTATCACTAGTCTTCCAAGAATGAGCACAACTCCCTGGAGTAGAGCATTAGAGAAAAAAATCAATTTGGAGGTGAATTAAATTTCTAGAAACATCATGGAATTGATTTTGAAATATTTAGGGAATATTTTGAGAGTTCGGAGATGTTTGATAAAAAACAAGGTTCTCAAGCCTAGGCAGTACCCAAGCCAAAACAACTATTGAGCTTCTAAAGGTGATTTTAAGAGCTCTTGATGGATTTAGGAGCAAAAAAAATCTCTGAAATTTAATTACAATACCTATAAGATGGTGAAATTATTTTTCTTACTAATAGTTTGGCATAATGGGTTTGGAAGAATTTTTCTCATGCATAAGTGGAGTACCAGATGACAAATCCTCTATTTTGGGGACAAAATGGAGGAATCAAGACTTGCTATTCAAACCATTGGATTATGAATTCCATTTCCAATCAATATGATATAACATTGTATCAAAGCAATCCATCGAGAGATCAAGTTATTGTCATTTCAAGTTGCCCTCTTGGAGAGAGTTCAGGAGTTAGTCAGATTTTGATAAGGATACACGTGTTAGCTCCAGAATCCTGAAACAATTTTTAATTCCTTATGTCCCTCATGCTTAAAGAAATCCAGGTCAAGAAAATGTGCCTAGCCCCCATAATCCCTCTAGACCCTCATGTGACCCCTTGGATTGTCATTTTAGCTCAAAGGTGCTTGTCATTCTCATTCTCTTACTCACTTAGATCGTGATAAGTGGTAGCTTCTAGCACACTCTTCAATTTGATGTCCCTCACATCCCTTTGTATTTTAGGACATTATGGTTAACAAAATGCACCTAGCCCTAAAGGAGACTCCCAGGAACCCACGTGACCTCTTCAACACTAATTTTTCATCCTGTGAGCTAGAGGAGCCTTTATTCCCTACTATTGGATCAAGTGTCACATGGAAAGCTGATGCACACTATGTAATTTTATGTTCCTCTCGTACCTTTGATCTTAGGGATGTTAGCGACATGAAAATCTAATGCTACAACTTCTCACCACTCCTCCACCATTCTTGAACTTCAAATCATCACCACCATAGAAAAGAAATCATTCACTCCATGATAATACATAGGTCCTAAAAGAAACATTGATCAAAAGAATAAGAAGAAATGAATAATGAAGAAGAATAAGTTTGAAATTATTCATTTTCGTGAAACAAAAAATCAAAGAGATCTTGCAAACCAGTGCATGGAATGACAAACAATTTTTTTCTATGTTCTTCATTCTCAGAGGCCATAAAAACCCCACCTTCAAATATCCCATTCATAGAAATATGTTTTTGCACCAATGATATCCATTTCTTTATAGAACAGAGAATTTTTTTTTCCCATCAAACCGGTAGTTAGATCGAAGAGAGATTTCACCAAAAGAAAAAGAAGAAAAACCTCACATTGAAAATATTATTTTTATCAAAATATGAGGTGGAAAAGGAAACATGAAATTTTGAGCTCCATTAATGGCCTCCATGACAAAGTGTTGGTGAAAATAAGCGAGCTACCTCTCCACTTCTCACATTTCCAGGTGGGTGAAATCATGGGAAAATCGGAGGGAATGATCATTGACAAATCTAATTTTGCGTAAACTAGTTTTCATGTCATGAAGTACCTATTTTTTAGGGATATTGAGGGCTATTTTTTTCTAGTATTCTACCCCATTGATGAAAATCTCAATTTACCACTTGTTTAGATGATGGAATTACTCAAAATGTGGAGCATGTAATCAGTGGAATAAAGCCCAGAGTTTTAAGAACTATTTTGTTTCAATCGACATCTACGGTGCAATTACTTACTATGTGAAATCCACCATTTGAAGATGCTATGAATAAGGCGGTGAACACGAGAGGAGTATCACATGCAAATTCATCAAAGAGGTCATATCTGCTCACAATTGACACTTAATAAAAATAGTAAGTGGTTCCAAAAGACTCTTCTATAAATAGATAATTGATCAAAAAGGAAAGAGGAAAAAATAATAAGAAATAATTCAAGATACCATAGCCATTTGAGGTTTGGAAAAGCTAACTACAACACTTACTAAAAATAGTAAGTTGCCCCATGTGTACTTACTAAAAATAGTAGGTTTTTCTCAAAGGGAAAGTTTGGCACAATGGGACATTGAGGGATAATCATTCAGGTTGATATCACCATTTGGGGTCCAAAAAGGAAAACTCTGAAACTTAGTAAAGATATTAAGTTGTCCCTTCCAAATATAGTAAGTGTCAAGGAAATATGAATTTAAAGTGCATAGGATCGTGAAGTTTCTCGTGTAATCAATCATGAAGAGATGGCTATGTTTCATGGTTTGGAATGATAATCTCATATTACAAAGCAAGCCATTGTAATGCATGTCATGTGGGTTCATCTTCATCAATTAAGGAGTGGGTGATTTAAAGTGAATTGGTCAAAATGATATCAACAAGTCAAAGGATTCATCAACCATGTTTAAAGGAGGTTCATTATGGGCATTGCATGTGTTCATCTCAATATTGCATCGATAAACGTCAAAAAGTGTTTCGAACAATCATTATGTGGTCTAGGAGTTCTATGCATCATAGATTTTTGGTCATCACTCTATTCGGGAAATGATTAAAATTTATTGAAGGGACCAATCTTCATCGATGTAGAGCATCACTAGTGGCAGAAATCTTCACTCAAAGTTCATAACTTCATAAAGGTATTCAAACCATTTCATCACAAGGAGTGTTTTCCCTCCATCCCTCCCTCGTTCCTCTCTTTCCCTATCTTATTTCTCTCTCCATTATAGTTATTCATTATGTGTTATCATTGTATTTCATCCTATTCACTTAAGTGACCTATTTTAAATTTGTAAAAAGTATTTTCTCAAAATTATAAGAGAAATAATTAATTCATGGAAAATGAAAGGTCATAACTAGAATATGGAAATGAAAATTCATTTGATGGAGGTGAAAGGACAACTCAAATTGCTATAATTTTTGATGGTCTCTCCTTTCCAATAAAATTCTATATTTTTGAAGAACTCTTACTATGTAGCATTGTGAATTGTGATAGCTTGGATAAAGCTTTGAATTCATCACTACACATGGAATAAAAGCTACACTTCTTTTATTTCCCTTTCTTGGTTTTCCTCTATTTCTTTGTTTCATGCACTTTGCATGCATAGTTGATCCTGTATGGAATTAAAGAGGAACTTGGTGTCCTAAATAGATGAATTTAAAAATTTTGCATTTTAATTCATTAGTCCTGCTAGCTTCATTGTTATTTCCTCTATATTGAAGGTCAAACTATGCTAGCTACACTGATGTGAGCTCCACAATCTACTCATGAAAAATAATATTCCTTACATAATTTCCCCCATTTTCCCTTCATCACTTTAATTTCCTCCCTTATACCCCCATATAATCACTTTTCCACATGTTCGTTGGAGTTTTCTTGTGTGATCCCACTAATCGCCACCCACAACATTTAGGTAGGATTAGGATTACTTTACCTTCCATAACAGGAGTTTTACTATTCAATGTAGAGTGGCGCAGCCCCAGTGAACATTGGTGGAGACACCTTATTTTTCTACCAAAAAAATTTCTCACCAACAATTTTTAGTTACTTCACTGGAAAATATTTTCCTAAGTGCACCCAAAAAGATCTTTGCCCAAAATATCGAAAATACAAAAAAAAATTTCTATTAAAAATAAATAAATAAATCGATTTCAAAGAAAAATAATTTTTGAAGGTGAATCCATGAAGGAACAAACCCCTATCACATTTGTTTCCCACACCATGAAGAAATTTTCAGTTTGAAGTGAAGTACCAATGAGTTACAAAAGTGAAGAAGAAGAAGAAGAAGAAGAATATATCTCCCCCGAGAAAAAAAGATCATTGATCAGCCATGGTTCTAGACAAGTGTTGAAAAAGGAAATAAGAAAGAACCTATCAGAAATGAAGAGGAATGGATTCAAAGGAGACATAAGATAAGGTTTGAAGCTCGAGGATATGCCAAATTCTTGCAAGATATGTGTGAGAAACTTAAAGGGTCCCATAGAAAGGAAGAAGAATAGGAGAGTTTTCCAATAGAGGAATATCCTAAAGATAAGTCATACTATAGGGTTTTCATCCCGAAAAGGTTATTGAATTCTTCTAAAGAAAATCATATCCTCGATCCTTCCGATGAGGAAAGATAGGGAAAAAAAGATCCATCAAGAAGATTTTTGTAATGTCACATAACTCACTAAAAATGGAGAACATTTTCCTTCTTCTACCATTCTCTAGATGAATTCATTACATATGGTGATGAAGAAATGAATATTTTGAAAATATAATATGTGGAAAGGCTTTAGATCATAATAGAAGGAAATTCTAACCCCAAAGTCTTTGATGAAATTTCGAGGTATTTTAGCTCTATAGAGAAGATATAAACATCTTTAATATCTGCATCAAATGGAGGAAGAAGATGAGACATACCATATGAAATAAGACCCAGATAACTACCCATACTATGAGGTTTTCATTCTTGGATGCTCTCGAAGAATATCCTATCATGGAACCTTTTGATGAAAGATCAAGAAACGTCATGAAGTAAGAAGTAGAAGACATGAAGATAGAATTACCATTCAAAAATTCCATCTGGCTTGAGGCACAACCCATAAGGGGAATAAAATATTCAATAATGGAATATCCTTGTTGCATAATGGATGATCCAATGCTCTTTGAAGACTCCACCAATGATGAAGAAGATGGCCAATTCAAAGTAAGCATGAATGATCTCTTTTCAAGTTTTTATCTTTCATTTAATGATGAAATGGAGAGATGTGAAAAAGTGCAAGAAAGTCACCTGAAATCATGGTGTGAAGATGATGAATTCAATATGGCCATAAATAATCTTCCCTCCTTTTTTGATTCTTTAAGTGATGTAGAAATGTTACATGAAGACATGGAGACACTCAAAGAGTCAAAATATCTTCATAATGTAATCATGGATGATCGAATGGAAGAATCCCATTATGATTTCAAATCCAAGGACAATAAACAATTTAAAAATAACCTCTACTCACTCAGGGATAAGAAACATCATCATGGTGAAAACAAAGCCTTTCATCTTTCACATGAGAGAGAAGTTTGAATAATGGATGGTCAACATGTAGCTAAAAATTATTCGTATAATACTACCCTAACATGGTTTAAAGATTCTTACCAAGAAGAATATGATATCAATTTTGAGATTGAAGGAGTTCCCTTCAACATAACATCGACCTCTTCTCCTTGTCAGAGCCCAATCTTTTAAGAACATGAATCTTGGGTGACAAAAAACATGGAAGAGGTGAATGAGGATGTTTCAAATGAATCATGGGCCCATATGGATCATATTTTTAACCATCTCTTGGAGGCACAACATGAAGATTCTTCCAATAAGGATGAAGATGAATCTATGGAAGACTTAAAAGAACCATCAGTACAAGAAATTTTGAAGGCTGCAAAAGAAATTGAAGATCCTCAACTCAGCCTTGAACTCTTGACTCAGGCCATGGAAATGCAAGACATGTATGAGGCCATTCGTGCTCCTCTTTTTGATTCACCAATGTTTGATACTGAAATAGAGCCAATGGATGAACTGGATGACTTCCCCAATGCCTTGGTTGATGAGAATGGATGTGAAAACATGCCTTTTCCTTTCACACAATGTGAAGAGGTTCGTGAGTGCAAAAGAAGGAAGGTTGTGGAATATTCTTTGAATATTATTAATCTTGAAGACAACGTCCCTGCCATGGAGGAAGATAATAAGGAAAATGTTGAGTTGATTTGCAGGAAACAAAGTGGGACATCCAAAGAAGTTGGTGAATGGGAAGAAAATCAGTTTTTTCTCTCTCCTTCTGAGTGCCTTGCTGATGTAGGAGAATATTTAAATCGAAAACTCAAATAGGATGGATATCTTCCCACTATTGAAGACATGGAATAATGGTGTCTCATGATCATAGGGCATCAAGTGGGAGCATCAAAATACAAGAGCTCAAAGAAGATAGTGAATTTTTATTTGATGAAAAAATCTTCTCTATGCAATATGCGTATGAATATGGAATCTTGTTTAGTCTTATTATTTTCAAGCCATGAAAATCCATAACAAAATCATGGTTTGATCAAATAACAATTTTTATGCTTCAAAGGCCTAAATTTTATCTACTATTTCATGATGGCATGTAATTTTCTCAACCAGATTTCTAGGTATGTTTATATCCTTTCCCCACCTCTATAAATATCCCTCCCCATATTTATAATTTTCCTTTCCTATTTCATTTTATTTTCCCTTAGTGTGTTTCCCTTCCATTTGTTTGTTTGTGTGTGTGTATGTTTTCAATAAAGAAAGTTGTGTAGCCTATTTTTCTAGTGACTCCATAGGGCCCAATGGATAAGGCACTGGTCAATGGATTATAATGTCTAAAAATGAGATTATGGATTCTATATGTCACATATTTTTTGTGCTTAGTCCATGTTAGGTCCCAAGCTAGAGCCATTTATTGTTAAGAAAATGTGCAACAGTGGGGACACTTTGGTAGTTTTCCAATGAAAATGATACCCTTGTAAAAATTTTTTTGTGTTTTATCCTTATGAGATACCCTGGTATTCCTATTTATTTTGATGACCTCCCAATTCATTTTAACTTATTCCACTAGGTGATTTAGTAAATTCTATTCAACCCCCTAAGTTATTTTAGGAGTTCTTGGAAAACACAAATTTTGGGTAGTCATGAGAAGGGCTATAACTAGTCTTCCAAGAAAGAGTGTAACCCCTTGGAGAAAAAGCATCAAATAAAATATCAATTCAAATGTGAATTTAAGGTTTATAAACATAATGTAAGTGATTTTGGAAAACTTAGGGAAGATTTGGAGAGTTTGGAGCAGCTTTGATCAAAAACGAGTTCAAAGGCATAGGTAGTGCACAGGTGAAAATAGTTGTTGAGCTTCCAAAGGCAATTCCTGGAGCTTTAGATGGATTTAGGAGAAAAAAAACATATTTGGAAATGTAATTGAATTCCCTACAAGATAGTGAAATTATTTTTTTCACGACACTTTGGTAGAATGGATTTGCGGTAGTTTTCTCATACACATGTGGATTACTAGATCAAACTCCTCTTTTTCAAGGATCCCATGGAGGAATCAAGACCTAAGACCCAAAAATTTTTATTCCTAATTCCAATTCCATTCAGTATCATATAACAATTCATCAAAAAAGTCCGTCTGGAGCTCAAGTTATCATTGTTTCAAGTTGCCCTCTTGGAGTGAGTTTGGGAGTTAGTCAAATTTTGATGAGGACACATATCAACTCGGGAGGCTAGTGAAATTTTTTGTCCCTTACATCCCTAAATATTTGGGAAATTAGGGTCAATAAAATGCACCTATCCCCCATAAGCCCTTTGGACCCTCATGTGACCCCTCGGATCACCAATTGATCTCTCGGGGGCTTGTTAGGCTCATTCTCTCGCTCTCTCAAATCATGACATGTAGCACTTCTAGCACGCTCTGAAATTTATTTCATTGATTTCCCTTTGATTTTGGGATAATCAGGGTAAAGAAAATTTTCCCATCCCCAAGGATACTCCTCATCACCCACATGACCTTTTCAACACCAATTCTTCATCTCCCCGTCATCACATCAAGTGCCACATGTCAAGATGATGTGTGATGTGCATTTTGATTTTCCTCACATATCTTTGAGCTAGGGAAATCAAGGACAAGAAAATTCACCTCATTCCCTATTGTACAAAAATTATAAATTTAAAATCCTTCCTGTTTCTAACTTCTAACTCTCCATTCTTGTGCACAACTTCACCCTACAACTTCTTACCACTCCACCATTTCTAAACATCAACCTAGCACCACCAAAAAAAAAAATCCTTCACCCCACGATTATATATAGGCCTCAAAATAAATATTGATTGAATTAAATAGAATAAATGAAGAACAAAGAAGAAGTTTTAAAATCTTCATTCTTGTGAAACCAAAAAGCTAAGAGATCTTGTAAAGCCGTGCAGATTGAAAAACCATTTTTGTGTTCTTAATTCTTAGTGGCCATAAAAACCCCACATTCAGATCTCTCATTCACAAGTAAGAAGTTTATGGAGTGAATAAATCCATTTCTTTGCACAATGGAGAAAAAAATTTGTTTTCCCATCAAACCGGTAGTCGGATCGAAGAGAGATTTCACTGGATACACAAGAAGAAAAAAACCCACATCAAAAATATACTTTTGTCAAAATAAGAGATGGAAAAGTAAACCTAAAATTTTAAGGCTTCATTAAAGGCTGCCATGACATATTGAGGAGCTACCTCTCCATTTCTCGGAGTTTTACGTGGGTGAAATTGCGTGAAAATTTAAGGGAATGATCATTGAAAAATATAGTTTTGAATAAACTAGTTTTAATGCCATGAAGTCCCTATTTTTAATGGATATGGAGTGATTTGTTTTCATGTTATTATTTCCTTTCTCGATGAAAATATCATTTTCCCACTTGTTCAGATGAAGGAATTACTCAAAATGTGGAGCGTGGAACCCCGGAATAAAACCCATAGTTTCAAGACATGTTTTGTTGCAATCTGACATCCATGGTGAACTTAATAAAAATAGCATGCCTTCCTATATAGGTTTCTATTACTTTGGGTAAGCCACTTTTTGAAGAGGCTACGAAGATGGCAGTGAACATAGAGGAAGTATGGGAGGTAAATTCATCAAAAAATTCATCTTGGCTCATGATTGACACTTACTTAAAATAGTAAGTGGCTCAAAATACCCTCCTATAAATATCCAATTGGTCCAAAATGCAAGAGGAACACAATAAGAAGAAATAATTCAAGCTACCATAACCGGTTGAGGTTGGGAAAATCTAACTATGACACTTATTAAAAATAGTAAGTTGCCCCATGTGTACTTACTAAAAATAACAGGTTGTTCTCAAAGGGAAAGTTTGGCACAACAAGACATTGAGGGATAATCATTTAGGTCGATATCACCATTTGGGGTCCAGAAAGGAAAACTATAACACTTACTAAAGATAGTAATTTTTCCCTTCTAAATATAGTAAGTGTCAAGGAAACATGAATTTCAAGTGTACTTGTTTGTCTACTTTCTCGGTGTAGTCAATCCTGAAGAGATGGTAGTTTTTGTGGTTTCGAATGATCATATCATATTACAAAGAAAGGAATCACAAGGCATGCCATGTGGATTCATATTCATCACTTAAGGAGCCGGTGATTCAAATTTAATTGGTTAGAATGAATTATAAAATTCAAAGGGTTCATCAACCAAGTTTCAGGAGGATCATTGTGGACATTGTATATGTTCATGTCAAGCTTGGATTGCTAAACCTCAAAATAGTGTTTATAAAAACTCATTATGTATTCTAGGATTTCTACGAATTATAGAGTTTTGGTCATCAACTGGATTGGGAAAATGATTGAAATTTATTCAAGGGATAAATCTTGGTTAGTGTAGAACATCACCAGTCATAGAAATATTCATTCAAAGTTCATAACTACATCAAGGCATTCAAATTAATTTTTCATGAGGATTGTTTTCTCTCCATCCCTTGCCCCTTCCTCTCTTTCCCTCTCTTCTTTCTATCTCCATTATAATTCTCCATTATGTTTCATCACTATATTTCATCCTATTCACTTAAGTGAACTATTTTAAATTTGTAAAAATTATTTTCTCAAAATTATAAGATCAATACATAATTCATGGAAAATGAAAGGTCATGAGTGGAATATGGAAACGAAGATTCATATGAGGGAAGTGAAAGGAAACTTAATATTTGTATAAATTTGGATGGTCTCTCCATTCTAAAAAATATAGATTTTTGAATAACTCTTACTATGTAGCATTGTGAACTATGATAGCTTGGTGGAAGCTTTGAATTAATCACTACACATGAAATAAAAGCTATGCTTCTTATATTTACATTTCTTGTTTCTCTTCTATTTCTTTGTTTTATGCACTTTGCAAGCATAGTTGATCCTATATGGAATTGGAGAGGAACTTGGTGTTCTTGATCAATGAATTTAAAAACTTTGCATTTTAATTCATTGGTCTCACTAGCTTTACTATGATTTTCTCTATATTAAAGGTCAAAATATTCTTGTTACTGAGTGTGAGATCTAAAAACTACTCACGGAAGTAATCTTATTTACATAATTTCTCCCCTTTTCTCCTTCACCACTATAATTTCCTCCCTTTTTCCCCTATATAAGCACATTTAAATAGGTTCAATTGAATGTGCCCGTATGATCCTTGGCCAATATTTCCACCCACATAATTTATATAGGATTAGGATTCTTTCAATGTAGCATTTAATGTAGATGTGTTTATCCCTATTAGCATTGTTGGAGACACCTAAGGTTTCTACCCGAAAATTTTTATCACCAACAATAGTTGAGCTAGAGCCTGTCTTGACAACCCTAGTAAGTGAACTCCAATATCATGATCTACTTGAAAATAACATCAACACTTTATCATCTGTCAAGAACATGAAAATAAAATATCTGAGACCTTTATCAAGAGTTGGAAGACCCTATCCATGTGGATGAAACATAACATGCCCATTTATAGCCTCTTTCAACTTTCCTTACAAGAATTAGATCCTCTCCTATAATACAAGGTGAGGTACTTTTCTCCTACTTCCCTAGAAGAGGAATTTAAACAAGCAAAAACAAAAGACTATATTATGAGGGAATTCAAGAAGCCTTATCCCAAGACACATAGTAACAAGGAATTCCATATCCTTTAGCAATAAAAAAAAAGAAGAACCCAATGAATGATGGAGTCTGAGACACTCTTCCTCTTGTTTCTTCTACAAACCAAACTATTTTTAATATCAACCAATAACCTACTAACAATAAGAATGAGCCTAACTATCATGAACCCATAATTAGGGAAGAGTTGAAATGTCAATTTCTTAAACCATTCACCACTATTATAGATCTTTCTTGACTTATTCCTCATTAGCATGATGAGAGTGTGTTTTTGGTGCCACACTAATTTGGGTCACTCAATGATACTTTTTATACACTATGTATGGTTGTTATAAAAAAATTATTAGAACCCAACTTTTATTATGACACCATCACTTGTGATAATTTGATCGAAGAAGGAAAATCTCATGTTGTACATCAACAAAAGGATTTTCATGAAGCTATCAACTAGGGAAATGATAATTTGAAAATATTCCTCAATCCTATTCCTAATCATGATGTCGCTAATAGTTCCTGAAAACAATAGAATACTATTGCTAATGTGGTTAACACAAATTATCCTACTAAAAACATGATTGTAATTAGCAATGTAAAACATGTTATCAATTAACTCGAGCCATACTATCTAGTAGCATTTATTCCTAGGACTCGAAGATGATTTACCCTTATGTGGCTCAAAATCAGGCTCCTTAAGTCATAAACATGCCTCCTCCATATGCCAATGGCCTATGTGAAAGTTGTCCTACGGGAATATTGTGTCTATATCTTGATCCCTACCTACGGACACCATCGAGCCCTATATAGGTAAAACTTGTAGAGGATGATGACGTAGGAGGCGAGAAAAAATAGTTCCAAAATTCTATCTAAGCATGCCATCTCCTTCTGACCGTAATTCTAAGGATTACTAGAACTTTCATCCTTCTACACTCTCCAGTCATGATAAGTAGGATCCTATTGAAGCATTTTCCTAAATTCCAAGTCCAATTCCCTTCTTTGAACTAATTCACACATCCCTTGACCATCATGAGCATCTCATGAATGTGCTATTTAACATGAATATCTATT
Source organism: Taxus wallichiana var. yunnanensis (assembly GCA_018340775.1). Taxonomy (NCBI): domain Eukaryota; kingdom Viridiplantae; phylum Streptophyta; class Pinopsida; order Cupressales; family Taxaceae; genus Taxus; species Taxus wallichiana. Next base: position 585,445,765 of record CM031242.1, on the reverse strand, counting down.
TCCGTCCTTCTTTTGTGAAGATTATGACATCTCATGGCTAAGAAGAAAGTATCTAATGAGAATGTGAGGAACTCTCTTTATACGATAATGCCATAGACTCTCATTATTGTATTTATTTCGCCATCACTTATATGATCTTGGATGAGATCTTACATCATGCGAGATCATCTACCACTCTTCATATCAATTCATATCATTCACACTTAAGTTAAGAATGCTCTCATAATTGAGGAACAAGAACATATGCGGCCTCGTTATATTTCATCAAATCCCTCGATTATTCCATTAATAACCTTATATCGATAATCTAAAATCCACATGAATTCCTTTCCAAGGATACGACCACCAATTGATGTTTCGATAGGGTATATTTTGTTACCTATCACTATTCCCCCTAGGAATTTCCATGTCAAAGTTATGAAACTATATTTTCCCTTATCTTATAACATTCTCATAGGGTGGCCTTATGCGACACTATATGCACATCATTTTCTCTTCTACATGTCATTAAGTGAATTTCACATACTAGGGAGATATTAATAAGATTCAGGAAAAAAATCCTTGGAATTATGACACACTTTAGCAAAAGGGGACGTAAAAATTCCCTATGTTTGAGGAATTATCATCAATCCAATTTCAGGAATATAAACTCTTTAACCACCCCATAGATACTCTTTAAGAAAATTTTGTTCATCCCTAGATTGATGAGCGGGACGTAGAAAGCTTGATGAGGTCACCCTTACAATAACTACCTCTTACCTTCTTGAACTCATCATATCTCAGTTTCCTCCTTCCTTACTACCTCATAAAAAAGTGGCTTTGATTCCTATAGTTATCTTACAAACACCAAAACCCCCATGAGAGCATATTGTTTGACTTAAAACCATAGCTTACTTTTACATGTTAGATGCTTCCATTTCTAATTAATAAAAATGGTTGCATTTTTATGAGCCTCATGTGTCCATTTATGCTTAGATTCGAAAAGGGAATTCTCGAACTACCAAGAAACCATGCACGTAAAAATAAGTGAAAATGTGAATGTCATTTTAGTACAATAATAACTCCTAAACACCATTGATACTTACCCACTTCTACAGAGCCTCAAATTGTTCCACTGGCTATGATATCCCGTGCAAACATTGAATTATCCTACCCATTCTCTTTAAGAAAGGAGGATGAATGGGTTTCAAACTTTGACTAAAAAGATGATGATTTCGTGGGTGAAAACCTTATTTATTATGCATCGATGACTGAGTGACACAAATTTCCATCATTGCCATCCTCACCCATTTCATCGATACCCCTATTAGAAATTCCCACTAGCCCTCTATAAGTTATGAGACCTATCCCCTACCTTATTCCCTATGGATCATTAGTATTCTATGGTCGATCCATCTTGCACAATGCATGAGTATTTGGGGTATGATGTATCTAATTATATAGCATATCAAATCCATATGAAGAAGCTTAAAGCTAAGGTAAAACTTGAAAAAACCAAAAATGATACACAAAATTTTATTTTGGCTCTTTTATTCTACTCTCAACATGATTATTTAATGCATACTTTGATGCCAAATATTATGTTTTTTGTTTCAAGCATCCCATCCCTCAAACCCCTTCATACAGGTCATAGGATATATTTGATTCCTCTCAAAACATCCCACCTTATCTTATCCCACCTAGAATGCTAGCCTATGTATGGGATTCCTCCTGGCCTCATGATCCTCATCCCACTCTTGATGATAATTGGTGTGGCATCCTCACTCGATTAAAGGGTGAAATAGATGAAATATTATTTTATAAAATAGTATAAATTTTGTCAAAAGCTAGCTACCACACAACATGTTATTAAGGACCTCATGAACCATGCCCAAAGTAATATTCTACATCAATTTGATGATATGATCACCGATACACTACGATATTTGTTCCCTTGTGGCTAGTTTCATACAAGCATTGTGATTACATTTTACTTTACTTGTTTCTCCTAATCCCCTACCTTCACTTGTGCTCATAGTCATTGGTTGGGTTTTACACAAACATCCTCTATATTTCCTTGAAATCTTGATCCCTCTTGGTTTTATCACATTATCTCCAATACGTCAAAAGTATCATATTTTCTTAGGCTATTCGCTCCACTTGAATCCATCACCATCTGCACCTTGACATCCTACTATTATATTCCTTGGCATGTTGAGGGCTCTTGTATTTTCACATCATGTATGTTGGGTTATCTTATCGATCCACTTCTCTCCATCTTTACTTAGCTATCTCATAACCATTTTAAAGTACTATTGTATTATCACATATATAAAAGCGAAACAATTAAAATTATAATCCAAATATCTAAATATCTAAACATCACCAAAATATACTCAAAAATAATCATATATATATTTTTGTGTGTGTGTGTGTGTGTGTGTGTTTGTGTCTGTGTGTGTGTGTGTATATTTATCAAATTTGCTTTATACAATCGACAAAAATCATAAAAATAGTCTATCCATGATATGACTCTAGCACCCTCAACCGAGGTCTCTAGATGGTTTTCACCGATGAGGGCATGTTATCTACTCTTGACGTGTGATATAGGTATGCCACCCTAGATTGGGCTCCGAAGACTCTCCATGTTCTCTCATCTTGTATTTATTTAGTGAAGTAATCCACTTTGTTGCCCTCCTCACATGTATTAGATGAGCTGCTTGCTCATATATTAGGGTTTCTTATGCCTATAACATGCTTTGAAACATAACATCTATGATATCGGTCACCGAAATACTATCACAACATATTGATAGCATGACAACCATCCCATGTGCCCCTAGCTAGATGATTTATTTTTTATTTTACTAATTTTCCTCTAGTGGTTCCTTTCAATTTTTATTCTCAATGGTTCTTAAGGCATGGATTTCACCCGCACATGGAAGGTTGAGTGATACTATTATGTAAGCATTGGTTGGTATATTTTGTTTTAGCTAGTCCTTTTAGTAATTCTTTATATACATAATTTCAGTATCATTGTTATAAAATATAATATTCCATTGACCACCCCATGTTTCACTATTAAGACATGTGGTGATAAAAATTGGGGCATATGTATACACCTAATTTTTCACTTTTCACTTTTCATCTTTCATACATGTTACTAACAATCGTCCTTTTATAGATAAATGTTGTTGTGTCTTATATTTCTTGAGAAGGTGCCATAACGGGATTTCTAGAAATCTGGAATGGTTATTGACATTATCATTATGGGTTAGAGCTATATGTGGAGAGAGTGTCATTATTTTGTCTTGTCCTTTTGCATTAGTTATCCTTATCCTCTTAGGTCTTATGGATATAATATCCATGAATCCTTCATTGCATTCTACCTTTTTCACCTTGCTCATCAAAGTTTATTAATCGTGACACATTTATTTTACCTTTCATGACACACAACTTACTTTTTGCATCCTTAGCCGACACATTACTTGTGATCAATTGTTTTAGTTTTATGTTTTATCATGTCCAACATCATCACATGGGAGCACTAGCATCATATATATACCTTGACTTCAATTGAAATTCATAAGTAAAAAAGGAAGTTAAGACACATGAAATACCACTTGTTTTGTTATTTTTTTCCATATTTGCATTTTCTCACCTATCTTTTTGGTCATCTTACATTAATCTTAGATTGGATTTGAAACTTATCTTTTTGATGATTTCTTACACTATTGGGTCAAAAATAATGACTCTAGGATAGAATTGGTCTTCCCCTACTCCATCTAATATTTAATCTCTCTCTCTCTCTCTCTCTATGTTTTTCTTCTCGGGGAGATAGATGCATCAACAACAAAATTATAGGTAACTTGATTAAGTCCTCTACCATTATTTGTCACTTTGCATATATAGTAGCTTCTCTACATTGTGCTTTGTCACCTAAGTGTTATGCATTATTGATGTTAGTTAGCTTAGTACTATTACCAAATATCAACTCTTTATTAACCTTCATTTTAGTTATTACATGGATATTTCATTTATTTGTTGTTATATACCTCTCCACACTCAATCAATGAAATCCTAGTACAATTATTTCCTCTATCTTAACAGGTGGGGCTTGGAAACCCTAGGCTTACCTAGTGTAAGCTATAATCCCCTCTAGATATGTGATCGGAGTGCTAATTATATTCCTTTTAAGTCGATACCCTAGCATGTCGGTACTTGTGTGTCTCCTAATCATTTCCTAAAATACTCTAATTGAAAGAATAAGTAAAATTTCATGTTGTTGAGAAATATTTTGGCCCATATGCATGTTCCTCCTTTTGGAGGATTGCAAACCCATGTTTAGAAAAACAAGGGCCTCCTTCTTATTCTTTACACTCTTCTGTGTAATTTTGGGGCTTGTTTGAGAGCAAAAATTTCCATTTATAGATTTCACCTTCTATTTCTGAAGCTTCCATATATATTTCAGGGCTAGCTCATTTATTTTTGGATCTCATATTTCCATTTTTGCATCTTCTCTATTTGTTTCCAAAGCTCATTCCTTTTTTTAGAGCTTCAAGTGTGTCTAAGTGTGTGATAATTATTCTAATATTTGGATAGAGTTATGATTAGTAACAACACTTTTAATCTTTCTTCTTATAGAGGATTGATAGGAAGCCTCTGCCATGGTCCTTTTCCTTAAACTTATGGTGCTGAATTCACCTTTTTTCCTCATCTAAATCTCCAATGAAAATTTCCTTTCACTCAAAACTCAAGCTTGGTCCTTCATTCTTTGAATTTTGAGGTTTACGAATGGATTGAAATGGAGTGTTATTAGTTGTTGAAGTAAATTTAAAGGTGGAAGAGGAATGTAAGTACATTCCTTTTATTTTACACAAAATTTTCTGTGAAGGATTTCCATGCCTTCTCCCCTCTTAGTTTCTTTAATAAATTATTTTTGTAGATTAAATTTAATATTTATATTTCTCTTCCCATGTTTTAGGTTAACCATTAGTCTCATAACATCCCCACCCAATATAGAGTATTTCCCATCACAAGTGAAATAATTTATAATATAAGAGTCAATATATTTCCATGATTCAAGAAAGTTGTCAATCTTTATACCTTTTAGAATCCCTTGGGGTTAAGTATTATTTTAGGGAGTGTCTCATCTTCAGTAAGAAAGATTAAAATAAGGTCCTTATAATAAGAATGCTCTGTTAATTTGATTCCAAAGTCGGGAGAGGACTTATGGTGCTTATAACAATGATTCCATCTTCAATTTTCATTCAACCAACCCATGTGTGGAATTTTCAAAAATTCAAAATGAACTCTTTAACCAACCCAGAATCATAACCTCTAATTTTTTTCAGAAAATATAACCAAGCTAAATCCTAGAAGATTTTATAGAGTGTTGAAATTTATAGGAGAAATGATGTTTACTTAGACTCTAATTTATTCTTCCTCCCCATATTATAGATGAATGTAGGGAAATATTTAAAATAAAAATGACTTTCACATACAACTCTAACTACTTCTTTACGAGCACCGTTAATCAACCGAATCTTCCTCCTCTTAGGTGAAACTAAGTAATTCCAATTGTTCTTCAGTGGTATCACAATAAATCATTATGTAATTACGTTACTCACTTCGTATATATTGGAGTTAACTACAACTTGCTTGAAATGATATTTATTATGTCACTTCCCTTAGTCACATGTGTTAACTTTATGTATAACTTATTTTCATCATGTCAAGATCACTTCGATTTGATTTCTCTTTTTTCACATTAATTTCATTAATTCAAATTCATGGAATGTTTTATAAATAAAATGGTATCGGTAAGAAGAATAAATTCTAATTACCTTCCGAACATGTCTTCTTTTTATTTTTGGTCCTCCATCCTTGCATATCAAAATACTTATGGTTAGTGGCTTATGAAGTTCATTATACATGCCTTCATTATTTTAAATATTAAGAATATGTGTGTGTGTGGGTATATTGTGTTGAATAAGGGGGAAAAGAATATCATTTGAAATTCCAATTTTATCCCATTAATGGAATTCTAAAATCCCTAACACACAAGAGTTGAATAATTACATTTTTCCATGATAATAAATGTACCAAATGAATGAATTTATTTTGTAAAATCATATTTTCTTTGAGGTCTTAGTCTATGTTCGTTCACCGGTAGAGTTTATTTGTCTCCATCAATGGGTATTAAACTGAATGATCCATTATCATAAATGTTTCGTACTTGATAGGGCCCCACCACGTACTCCTCAAATTTAGTTTAAAATAATGGTAATTAGAGTCAAATAAAAGGTCGCAATATCCTTCTTTAAACCTCTTGGTGTTGATGTGAGAGTCATGCTATAAATTTGTTTGATGTTGGATGAGGGTAGATTGTTGTTAGTCTTCCATGCTCATATTATCTAACTCATCTATGTAATGAATCCTTTCTTTCAATGTTTCATCAAACTCAATTCTTACTTTAAATGTTGTCCTTAAGGTTTGCAATTCAAATTACCTAGGAAGAAGTGGCTTCTTCTCATACACAAGTAAATATGGAGAAAACAAGTGGTGGTTTTGATATTTTATTCTATACCATAACTACATGAGGAATATTTTGTACCCAATAATTTCTATTTACATTAAAAACACTTTTCAAGAAATTTTCCATTTCTGTTTTTCTAACTTAAAGTCTTCCAATGGCTTAAGGTTGATATGGTGATGAATTAGTATTCTTGATATGATAGATTCCTACAAATTCCTTAATCATTTTATACATGAAATGGGGTATTTCATCAAACACTATAGATATTTCTGCTCTAAATGTCTACATGATCCCGTGGTATGAGAAACAAAATGCAACTTCTTCATTATCGAAGGAGGGGATTCCACATTTTACTATTTTATGACATAATCAATGCACACCAACATATACTCTTTTCTAGAATTTGGGGTTCTATTGGTACCAAGAAATAAATTCCCCATTTCTCAAAAGGTCATATAACCAATTGAGAATCAAGGGAATTAAAATAGACAAAGTAGGTTTTCCATTCTCTCGACATGCATCACACTTCCATATTTATCTTTTGATTTTTTCTATAGGGACGGTCAATAGTATCTAATTCTAGTGATATTGTGGATTTTCTCTTAACTTAAGAATGTCTTTCTCATATTTCATCATGGTAGGATATGATGACATTATACACCTCATATTCTCTAACACACCTATTAAGCACCATGTTGGGGCAACATTTAAATAAAATTCCATTACAAAATGTATAAGTAAAACTTTTTTGAACTAATATTTTAATTTCATTTCTTGTAAAATAAGTTAGAGACTTTCTTGTGGTTATATATTTAGAAATAGTATAAAACCATAGTGATTGTTCTAAAATTTCAAATAGGTTATCATTTAGAAATTGGTCTTTGTGAGCTCTTCTACACCTGAAACATTAAATATTGAAAGGAATTCAACAACAACGTTAGATTTCATGGGTTATTAATTATTGTCAAATAAAATTATTACAAAATGAGTAACCATCTAAGAATCCTTCCCCCTATTAATAGCTTAGTCATAAAATACCTTATTTTAGAATAGTCGTGTATAAAAATATTTTAGAGATAGTAACATAATGACTAAATTTATTAAGAGCATAAACAACAACCAAAAACCTTTTCTTAGGTGTAGTGAAATTTTTCTATGTACGGGTAAATTTTTCTTGTGAATGAAGTTTGATACATTTGTTCTTCGTCATCATTTTGACAAAATACTTCCCCAATTAGAATATTATATGTTTTAGTATGGATACGAAAAGGTTTCCCCAATTTGGTCCTCCAAAATCTTGATCCGTAGTCAATTTATCATTTATGTCTTGAAAGGATTTTTTCATTGAGAGTTCCATACAAATAAAAATGCTTTGTAAGTAAGGAAAAAATATACAAAAATTTTAGTGAAATATTTGATAATTTTTTTGTAGTAACTGCATGGCATACAAATATCTAAACATCATTTTTTTGGTGGTAGTGCAAAGTTAGTAATGGTTTCTATTTTCTTACGATCACCCTACAAACCTTTGGCAAAGACATGATGACCCAAAATAATACCTTTGTCAACCATAATTAAACAGTTCTCATTACTCAAAGAGTGTTAGTGTTGCTCAAATATTGCTAATGCTTTCTTTAAATAACATAAAATTTCTTGAAAATTATCCCCATGAAAAAATAAATCATCCTTGTATACCTTAACATAGTCATTTGTGACATTTGCAAGAATATCCCAAACTACCCTTTGAAAAGTAATGTAGTACATTCTATAAACCAAATGGTAAAAATTTGTATTAATTTTTTTAAAAGTAAATTTTAAAGGGGTTTTATTTTGATCTTTTGGATCTATACAAATTGTATTATAGCCATTTAATCCATCCGAAAAGGAAAAGTATTTCATACATGTTGAATTATCCAAAACGTTTTATATAAATGGTAGAGAGAAATATTATTTCTTTATAGCTATTTGAGGATCCCTATAGTCTAAACATATTATTCATTTACCACTATTATTAGGAAGTATAAAAAGTGGGACACCCGGTGACTATGAGATATATTTTACAAATAAAGCCAACTTTCAAGAATATATCATTTTGTATTTTCAACAATATCTTTGAGTGTTGGGTTAATCCTACAATGTGGATGTTTGATTGATTTGATATATTTAGTGTAAATGTGGTGACGAGATACATTCATCTCATATATATATATATATATATATATATATATATATATATGTATATGTATATGTATTCATCTCATATATATATATATATATATATATATATATTTATATATATATATATATATATACCTATATACATATACATATATATATATATATATATATATATATATATATATATATATATATATGTATATGTGTGTGTGTCTATGTGTGTATGTGTGTGTGTATTCCCGTATTAATGTTTCAGAATTTTCTATCGATACATTAATAAGTTTAACTTCTTGATCACTATTTAGATTCATACGATTTTTCAATTATTCCCTAGATGATCAAACATTTGTTTAGTTTCATGTTAGTTTTCTTACTCTTTTCCATTTACTAAAGAATTCAAAATAAATAAATGATATTTTAACTCATGGAAGATTGTTGTGTTTTCATACAACATGAATCTTGCTATAGGACAATGAAAATCATTTAAAATTTACATCTCATGAAAAAAATGTGGTTGATAAGGAGCATAATCATACATTTCATAATTACCTTATTGTATAAACCTTCTATCCTTTTAAGTATCCCAAATGATTCTTTTTAGAGTTAAAATTGTACTATCCTAATAAAAAATGATTCTTTCTAGATCCAAAATGTTTCTTTCCAAAACCATAAAGGTTCATTATGGAACTTGAAAGTTTCTTTTCAGAGATAGAATGGTTATTTCAAGATCTAGACTAGACCTGTCATAAAAAATCTTTTATGTTTCTTCAATTTCATTCACATGGTTTTTTACTACAATCATTGAGAAATAACAAAGGCTCATACAATCATGATCTATTCTATCAATCCATATATGTTCATTACTTTCAATTTATAGCTGAGAAGGAGGATAAAGGGAAATATTATTTTCTTTAGAACCATTTGAGAAGGTCATTATTCCATACCAACAACCAGTAAATGCAAAAATATTAGCAAGCCAAGGCCTTCCAAAAATAATTAGATATGTAGGCTTTTTTATTTCTAAGGTTGCGAGATCATGAAGTCTATAGGATATTCACAGGATAAAAATATAACCTTTACATTTCCTATGAATCCCTCCAGTGCAACAATAAACTAGTATGACATTTGGATTATAGATTTTGTCAATTAGAATCCATGGAAAAAACCTTAGATTCATGGTATCTATTGTCATTACATTAATGGTAAATACGATATCTACTAAACATTATATATAGTTTAACAATCTATGACGATTAAATTTACTTTGGAATCCCTGCATCCATATGAATATTTAGTTAAGTGTAATTTACACGATAATAGATCAGATACCTTCCCAATTGTTTTCACTATTCTAGGGTACTCTTTCTTCTTTCTGGTTTATTTATACATAGGCCTTTAATCACTTTGTTATGTTCTAGAATATCTCTGATTGCTCTCAAAACTGGAATCTCCTTACTAAATTTCTATAATAGTTTCATCAATTTAGATTCTTCATTTCCAAATGTTTCCTTAAATATCTAAGGGATTGGACTTGTTTTAACATTATTTTTCCTCATCTTTAGTGTTTTATGAAGTTTATTTTTGAAAAAGATGGTCATCGTCCATATTTCCTTATAGTATCTCTATAGTAAAAATTAAATGGTTTTTTAATGTCTTTCAAGATATCAATTATAGGTTATTGGTAGAATTTACCAATATTATCCCCTGTTGTTGAGCTTCATTAATTGAAGTTTGTTAATTTTTTAGATTTGGGATTGGTTTTGCTGATAGCTAGGTTTGAGTTACTCTTCCTCAATATGGGTTTAATTTTGGTGGTGGTGGCATCAAGTTTTAATAAAAAGTTACACAAAAAGATCGAGGCGATAGTGAAATCTGCACATGAGGATCGTAACATCCAACCATGCTTTTGCAGCCTAGACAATGGGTTGGATTTGTGCCTATATAAAGGTACCATGCCCTTCCCTATAAAAGCCTTGGGTGAACACTACAATTCCAGTGTAGCCACCTATGCCAAGACTCGAACTGGTTTGTTTCTCGATACAAAATATAACGAAACATTACACCAAAACCTCAAGGCATTAGTTAAATTCATACACGGGGATGATAACATCCCACCATGCTTATGTAGCCTAGAACCTAGGCTATATTTGTGCCCATATAGAGGGACCATGTATTTTCTTCTTAATTTAGGAGAATTAGATAAGTAAAATTTAGGCCCATGGGCATATTCCATTGGGTAGGGTCTTCTACTATATCACACATGCTTATGAAAATATTGTACAACAAAAGAGTTTTAAGTTTGATTTCAATCTTAATTTATATTCCCTGCATGTGGTAATTGAATTCTTATAAATATTCTTCGCTTGATGTTATTAGTTGATATTTTTCATATACATATCTTTCCATAGAGTCTCGAGGCATGTACATCAATTCATATCCAATAAAAAAATATGGGATGATTACTAGTTATAGAATATTTTATTCAATGGCACAATACCCCATAAACTACAACAAAAATTATGGGTTACTATGATTTCATATAATTTAATCAACTAACTTGTAGTTGATATCATTCTGACTAAGGATGTACCCAAGTTATATGGAAAAGAAGAAGAGGAATATATATCTTGTAGTAGTAGCTTCTGTTTTTTTTAGGGGTTTGAATTTTTCTTGGGTCATTCTTTTATTTAACTAACTACTAAAAATAATAGATTCTAATGTATTTAAAATTAAACAACATTTAATCTACTAAAATTGAGATGCAAAAAGGAAATGATTTTGTAGAATAAAAATACTCTAAAATAAGACTTGTTGGGATTTAAAATTGTCATAAAAAGCTCTTGCAGGAATTAAATTGAATTCGAAAGAAAATTTGTAAGAATTGAAAGTGTTTTGTAAACAAAATAAAGTGAACGAAATACTAGTACAACTGCAATAATGCAATACTTGAAGTAGTTCTTATCAAGAAAATATAGAATTAAATATTATAAGAAAATGTGAACTTAATTACCAACACAACAAGATATGTCCTTGGGAAAGTGGTCCCTTTCTCTTCCTCGATTTTTTTATAAACAAAAATTTCTCATAACTACATGTATTTATTGATAAAAAGAGTTTCTTACAAATAACATGAAATGAATTATAAAATATACTTTATATTACATAAGTTTATATCCTCTTTATTAAAAGCTTCTATATTCTTTATAAACTAAAATTTTATATCTCATTCCTCTAACACAAGTTTAATGATCTAGGCGATTTGATATGAGGAAAGTTGTAGAAGTTTGTTACAATTCATAAAAGAGTGATAGGAAGTAGGCTCCTTATTTCTTGTCTTCATTAAATTATTCAACCAATCCATATGGTGGAGGATACCATGTCAATCTATATTGTAACAATTGGCACTGAAATTAACATAAATTCATTACCATGCACATATCAACATTCATCTCTTCAAGAAAATTAGTTGGAAAACATGTAATCATTAGTCCACAATATTAAACAAGTATAAATACATTTTCCCCTACATTGTAACTAATCAATTCCAACAATCCCATGGATTCATCAACTTGTTTATAAGAAAAAAATATTATTATTTTTATTTAATGGGTGTATCTATGGACTTGTGAATTTGTTAGATAATCCCTCATACTAAAATAACTCTATCACCCATGCTACCTAACCTCTAACCAAATTCTGCGTAAAATAAACCATAACTATGTATCATCCTTTACCCACCCTACATAGTCCCTACATGGACTCCAAATAATGGCTATGGTCCCCATCCTATCGACTCCAAATAATGGCTATAGGTCATCATATGAAACCATCGACTCCTCTAGTCTACCCATTAAGCCACAAATATCTCTAGCCAACCCCAATCTTCCCTCATCCCACTCAATGGTTGCACTATAATAAAATAATAATATGGCCACACATGAAAAAAGTAGTGGGTCTATACCACCAGCATGGTCTTCTTGTGTCAAGCTACACAAATCCCTATATAAGTGTTCCAACATACACCCACTCCCGAGACGTACTTCCTACCATGTTCCTCAATATTATGGAAAATGGTACACATCGTATATGACAAAATCACCCCTCCTCCATAAAATGCTACAGTAGATTCTAGTATCACTAAAGTAAACTTCCACAATCATAGAACTAACAATTTCATAATGTCATCTAGCATGATTGACAACTCAACACATTTTGTGACCACAGTAACTATTAATTATTTTCACTGATGAAAAAATGAGATGGTATGTATTGGTAATGTCTCATAGTCTATGTCATAGATAATTTACATAATTTCAGGTATGTTGATGAAGTTTTAGGTCTTTATTTTTGAAATATTTTTCAAGGTGTAACATTTTTCTCTTATTGAGTTCACGAGAATGGAAAAAACATTTAAAAATAAGACGAATCACAACCTGAGTGTAACACATGCAACAAATTAATATGGAAGGCCAAAGGACACTAGTCAATGATGGATCTTTGAAGGGCTGACTCATAAGAAGTGAAGAGTCACATAATCAATTATAAAGGTAGATGAATCTTAAGAAGAGATAAGAGCAACTGATGTATATACATAGAAGGTAAGTGATACTATGAGGATCATTAAAAAGGACAAGATAATATGGAGAAAAGGTAAATATAAAAAAGGATGAAAGAGAAAATTTGTAATAAGATAATGATGGTGGGATAGAGAGGAAAAATAAAAACTCGAATGAGTGAAATGGCACAATATCGAAAAGGAAGGAGGAGCGAGTAATAAAATCAAGAATTTTTTAGAGTGTTCAAGGATAGATTTGCAAAGGGTATGGATGTAATTTTTATGTTTGAGGATAGTATTATATGAAAAAAACTTGATAGTATGATTATACATCAGAGATAGAGGGAAAACAAGGAAGAAGAAGATTTGAAATAGAGAAGAGAAAAGAGGAGGCATAAAATGGCAGGTTGATAAGAGAAAAGAGGAGGCATATAATGGAAATTTAATAAGAGAAGATGAAATGAAAGAGTTTCATCATCAGTTAATAAGAAAATAAGTGAAGGTGAAAAACATTCATGTGGCTAAGTTGGTTCTGAGTCTTCTTTGAAATTTGGTGCTTGCTAAAACCTATGGGTTGTTTCTCCTTGTGGAGTTGGTTCCTCGCTAAATCAAGGGGTTGTAGCCTCCTTACAATTTTGTGCTTGTTAAATTCTAGTTTGTGTTAGAAAAATTTAGGATTTTGTGCTCCTTATGGATTTAGTGCTTTATTAAACATTTATTTTTGTCTTAATATAGAGAGTCATGTGTGTTTTCTTCCACTTGATGGTTTCTCACATATATAATTGTGCTCTAGGCAAGTACATGGAAATGGAGGGCCAAAATAGGGTCAAAAACGGATACATTTTTCCTAAAATTAGTGAAACCTAGACTTCATCTAATAATTCGACATGGATTGATACTTTTTTAAAAAGTGATAAAAATTAGTACCGTAGAAATCAAGATATAGTTTCTAAACTACTTTTTTTTAAATGGTGGAGATTAAGAGGGACAAATGTGGTTTGGACACAAAGTATTTCTATTTTTGTTTCAAAAAGATAAGAACCTTTTGTGTGTTTTCCCCCATTTTTTGAGTTTTATAAATTATTTTTCAAATCCCATCGGTTGAAAGTTAGATAATTTCATGTATGCGACGTACCACTATTTTTCATAACTTTTGGATGAATATATAATTATTTATTAATTTTCAATGTGCACGCATCTTGAAAATGAAATATTTATCTGTACACCCCATAACTTTGAGAAAAAGTGTTTTTGTTGTTTTTTTAGTGCATGTGGAATGGAATTTAGAATAGGATTTTCTTTCTAGAATTTAGATGAAAAACTCACAAGTCGTGTAGAAAATGTATGGATACGTTTTGACAAGAAAAAAAGGCCACTAGTAAAAGAAATTAAGGATGAAATCCTTAAACTAATCAGACTTTAGAAAGAAGTATATCGTCACCAAGGTAAAATCAAGCTTGATGTCATAGTATAATTTTGTTTAGAATATTATGTTCTAACACATAATATATCGAGGTATACACTTGAGAGTTTGATATTTTTAGTTAAACTCAGATTTATTCATAGAGTACACAATCCAAGCCTTAGGGTGGGATACCTAAAGAAAATATAAGCATATGGATTGGGATTTCTTAACCCGTAGAATATGAAACGTGAGCTCGCTTCTATTTGTTATGTGACATATGTGCCTATGGGAGGGATATAATTACTAAATATAAGTTTTTATTTTATTAATATTTATACTTTAAACTTATTTTCGTAAATATAAGAAGTTAGGGTATTTGTACACCTTATGGAACTAGTCTCACAGCTCCATCTTTCACAGTTTAGAAGATATTTTTTCATATTCTAATCTGGTCAATACATAGGTATTTTTTTAGGATTTTATCATTCAACCTTTAATATTTTGGGCTTTAAATAATAAAATTGATATTTGTTTAGGTTTCGAGATATTTTTGATTGGTTATTGACATTTGTAGGATTATTAAATGTGTTGAAATTAAAATTAACTAACCTCACAACTCTTAAAGGTAGATCTACAACTAATCAATATATGGATCCATCAATTTTCTGATGAGAATGGATTTGAAACTCTAATTTTGTATTAGAATATGGTAAAATCATACTCTGGATGAGTACCTACTTTACAAGCTTAGGGAATACATCTTTTTCTTCTTGGTCAATTGTGTTTTTTTCTCTGGCCATCCTACCTCAATACCACTCTCAACCCGGATCAAAACAAATGATTAACAAGGTTTTTTTATGTTTTTTTAATTTACATGGATGATTGGATATGATGATTGATGATTTCAATGTGAGTTGATGGAAGATAAATTCCTTAGGAAATCTAAAAAGGCCATCCCGAGCTAATCAAACACCCTCTGGGGAGAGTTAAAGAAGTATAATAAGCATCTAGAGGTGATGTCGGAGAATCTTCAAATTGTTAGAGGAAATTTAGGATATTTAGCAATATTTTTACTTCTTAGGGTTTAGGTTTTAGGGCTCATGGTTTAGGGCTCAAGGTTTACAACTCATTGTTTAGTGTTTAGGTTTTAGGGTTTAGGATTTAGGGTTTAGGGTTCAAGGTTGTAAAAATAAGTTTTAGGGTTTAAGTTTTGTGGTTTAAGGATTGGGGCTAAGAGCTAAGGGTTTAGGGCTCAAGCTTTAGAGTTAAGTGTTTATGGTTTACAGCTTTAGGTTTTAGGGTTTAGGGTTTATAATTTATTGTTTAGGGTTTTAAAGTTTAGCGCTCAAGTTTTAGGGTTTAGGGATCATGTTTTAGGGTTTAATGTTTAGGATATATGGTTTAGGGTTTAGGATTTAGGGCTTATGGTTTCTTGTTTAGGCATTAGGCTTTACGGAATAGCGCTTAGGATTTAGGGCTCACGAGTTTAAGATTTTGGGGTTTATGTTATAGAGTTAAGGGTTTAAGGTTTTGGGTTTAGGGTTTAGGGATTATGGTTTAAGGTTTAAGGGTTGGGGTTTTGGGTTTAGGGAACATGGTTTAGGTATTATGGGTTAGGGTTTAGGGCTAATGGATTATGGCTTATGCTTTAGGGATTAGATTTAGGGTTGATGTCTTAGGATTTAAGTTTTAAGGCTTCGAGTTTACGCTTTAGTGTTTAGGGTTTAGGTTTTATGTTACAGGGTTTAGGTTTTAAGGCTTAAGGTGTAGGGTTTAGGATATAGGGTAAAGGGCTCCGGGTTTAGGGTATATGGATCTAGATTTAGGGGTTAGGGTTTATAATTTAGGGTTCAAGGTTCAAGTTCAATGTTTAGGGCTCAAGGTTTACGGTTTACGAGTTTAGGGTTTAGGGTTTAGGACTCATCGTTATGAATTAGGGTTTTGGGTTTAGCTTTTATGGATTAGGTTTTTGGTTTAGGGATTAGGGATCACATTTTAAGATTTAGGGTTTGGGGTTTAGGGATTAGGGTTAATATTTTTGGGTTTAGGGCTTAGTGTTTAGGGTTTAGGTTTTATGGCTCATGGTTTAGGGTTTAGGCTTCGGGCTTAAGGTTTATGGCTCATGGTTTAGGATTTAGGGTTTTGGGGTTAGGGTTTAGGATTTAGGGTTCAAGGATGTAAAAATAGGGTTTAGGAAAGGGTTCATTTTAAGAAGGTCCCTCTGAAAAATTAGTTTAGAAATTTTGGTGAATCTCAAAAATCAACTTTTGAATCGTTGGTGAATTTATGAAAATATGTTTTGTGGAAAAGGTGATTTCACAGAGAGAAATTTTCCTTGGTTTCAAAAAGTAGGTCAGGAATTTTAGCAATTAGCATGCGGGGGTAGAGCCTAGGCGGAAGGTTTGTTGGGTTGGTTGGTCGGGTAGGTTTGGGTAATCAAGGGTTGTATGGATAAGGGTTGGACGGTGGGTTAGATAACAAAGGGTTGGACGAGAAGGATCGATGAATAAGGTTTATTGAATGGGTTGGACATGGGTTGGATGTGTTGGTTAGATGGTTAAGGGTTGGATGGTTAGGTAGGATGGGTTTATTTTATGGCGAAGGGTTGGACGGGTGTCTTAGATGGGTAAATGGTTAGATTAGTTGGTTGGATGGGTAGGTTGGATGGAAAAAGTTTGGATGGGAAAGTGGTTGGGCGAGTGGGTTCGACAATAAGGTTGAATAGCTAAGGGTTTGTTAGCAAATGGTTTGATGGGGTAAGGGTTGGATGGGTGGGTTTTGTGGGCATAGGGTTGGGCGAGATGGTTGGTCGGTTGAAGGTTGGACAACTAAGAGTTAGATGGCCAAGGGTTGGACGAGTGAGTAGGATGGTTAGGAGTTAGATGGCTTAGGGTTGGACAAGTGGGACGGACGGTTAAAGGCATTGGAAAATAGAAGGTTTGGATAGTTATGGGTTGGGCTGGTGGGTTGGATAGTTTATGGGTTGGATGGTTAATTATTTGGATGGCAAAAGGTTGGATGGTAGGTTGGTTGGTTGAAGGGTTGGAAGGCTAATGGTTGGATGGATAAGTATTATACGTGTTCATTAATTATGGATTAGGTGGCAACTTTGGATAGCTAATAATTTTCGGACACATTTCTTATGACCCATTTAGAACCCTATAAATACCCATATAATGTTCATTTCTTCACTTTTCTATGATAATTTCCATTAGGTTTCTGAGCTTTGCTATTTTCAAAGTTTTTCCAAATTTCAACAATGGAAAGTACCACATCTACTCGTAGACCAAAATTCCAATACATAAACCTCATGTGCCCACATATTGTATCCCTTTTGAAAGAAAAAATTGCATAAAAGGATTGGCTCGAGAAAATCGAATTTACTGGGCTTGTGCAGATTCCCCATTAAATCGATACTTCATACCTTGATTATCTTCTTGCCTCTCTAATGAGAATGATGGGAAATTTTCCGTTCTCTTGGTGCATCCGAGACATCATCAAATTTCATTTATAATTGATCCCATAGACATAAATCGGTTAACTAGTTTACCATTCAAAATAAACCGCCTATTACTACAAAGGTTGTCCTCACAGAGACAAAGACAAAAAGTTTTGGAGTCTCATTACAATGTGCTTGTTGATGGTAAATTTATTATTTTCATTTTTTTCTCTTAACATTTTTCCACCACCCAATCCTCTAACATTTTTTTGTTATTGCATCTCTTGTTAATTGTTCATCATGAGACCTACTTCTTCAAGGTATTACAAACCAATTCTTTCTTGTAGTTGCATCACTTATTCAGGTTTAGATTATATTACGTGGAAGATATGTAGACATTCTCAGTATTGGGTATTTCAATATTTACTATGGACACTAGTAGGTCAACAATTTGATTGGTGCACATATTTATTCAATCGAATAAATAAAGATGTCTCTAGTTCCCATGATATGCCAATCTATCTAATAAATCTAGGATTGTTTTCTCATGTTGCAATTTATTATTGATTTCTATCGAGAAGTGTTCTACGAGTTTCGAAAAGTTAAAATTAATCGCAATCAATGATAAAATGATTGGTCTAACTCTTGAAGAACAATAGGTAATTGTTACTTTTACAGTTTTCTTGTTATAATAATTTCAAATTCAATATTTTTCAATAAAATAATAATTGTAATATTTTATATTGTAGAGAAGAATTATTGCTGCAACAACTCATAAGGAGGAAAGTGATCAAGGAAAATCCCTTCCAGAGGTCTCTACTGATTCTAACATGGATTCGGCAAAATCAACACTAGTAAGATGACCTCATCAAAATTCACAAAGGGGATCGCTATGTCCATCATGTCTACCATCACATTTAACTACAGGTATGAATTTTTCTATTGATATAATTAACTAATTCAAACAACTAATATAGATTATGTAATTAGTATTGTATTTTAATATTTCTACTATGTTCTTTTTTTGCATTTATTGTATTCAGAAACTACTAAAATGTTTGATGATGATAAAACTCATTCTGATGCACAAGATCAAAAAGTTACTCTTATTATTCCAAACGTGCAAGGTAAATTGTAATATTTAATTTTGTGTGTTTTATTATGTTACTACTTTTTAGAATTTACAAGGCCTAACCATATAATGGCTTCTAACAATTTGTTGTTTGCATCTTGTAGGTAATATATCTTTTGAGAACATTCCACTTGCAAGGAGGCCACCAATACCGCTAACACGTTCAATGCACAAACAAAAAGAAGAACTACATGCAAGAATATAAGGTTTCCTACAGAATAAGCTAGAACAGTTCATCCTCTGCAATAGCAATTTTTTCTAGACTCTTACTAGGACGTGTTTTAAGTGTGATGTCCTCACAAATTTTCAACAACATCACCCTTTACAAGGAGTATTTGGGGTTATATATTGGTGATGATGTTAAGGGAAGCTCTTTTGACACTCACCATATGATTAAATCTACTCCACCTCAACAAAAAAAACAACAAAATGTGCATTATGTACTAGACAATGACACTCCTCCATCAAATGCTCCACCAATAGATGATGAAAAGACATATTTTATACTAGAAAATCTTATTTCAGATTTTAAGGGGGAAAAATTCAAGAGATTTTCATGTATGATGTGGATTTGGTGCGGTCATGGGAGAGGAGATAATTGTTTTTGATAAATGAAATAAATACAAGATACCATTATCACGCTCAAAGGAATTCATTGTTCACTTCCGTAGAGAGCCAATTGGCAAGGTAGGATGTTTTACTAAATAAAGCTCATTCACGGACAATTTCCTATGCTTTGATAATTAAAATGGTGAAATTATAGACATAATACTAAATAGGTTGGAGAATTTGAATGCTTTGAAGCATAAGCTTACTACAATAAATGCGAAAAATGTAAGACAAATGTTTTAATAGCAAATGATGAAACAATAAAAGTTGTGGTGAGTGGGCTTTATGTTTTACATGAAAAATCCTCATATTAAAAGAACTATAATATATATATTTTTACTTATCTAATAAAATAAAAATAATAATTTTTTTTTGTAGGTAAAATATGAAAATTTAAAGAAAGAAGAAACTCTTTTTGAAGCACATATAAAGAATTCCCACAAAATCCTAAATTCGTTTGTATAGTTGAAGAAAAAAATTATAGGAATAAATAAACAAAATAATACATTGAGAAGAATAATAAAGGAGCATAAGATGGATCCAAAAATATTACTAAAGGAAAAGACAGATGTAGATGTAACACTTTTGACAATAGGAGACATAACAAGGAGGAAATGAATATTCTTGAAAATATCATTCTTGTTGCACAAGATTTGCAAGCATCATGATTTATTGTAGATATCTCTTTATGTACACAGTGAGTTCTCCACCTCTAACACAAGAAAAATATCAAGATTCTTCTGCTACATAAGAAATTCAATATGTTAGTGAAGTTCAACATATCAACTCTTTCTTAGAACATATAAAGTGCAATATCCTTTGCATGTGTTGTAATACACGAGATGATCATGCATATTGTATTTTAAAAAGTGCCTAGGATTTTTAAATTTCTCAATGCATTCTAGTTTTAAAAGCGCACCCTAAAAAAACCCATCAAAATATATAAACTTTCGAGACTCTAGCACACACATCTTCTAAGTCTTATGAAGTCTCATATGTACAAAGAATTTTTTTTTGCATGATTCCTTAAGATATTAACCTCCCTCAACATGGGAAATATACCACAGAGTGTGATTAAATTTTCTATTTCTGTTAGACAACATAATAGATCATTAGCTATATCTACATCCCTTTAGTATTTATAAATAAATCCTATCAATGAAGGATATTCATAAAATATTCTACATGTAGGTTAATACATAGATATCCATCTGGTATCTACACCTTTGAGAATATTTTTCCCTCTATCAGTCCAATCAATTTTTTTGAAATTCTAAATATATCTTTGGACTACTAGAATAATAAGCATGCAACTCACATATCAATTCCTCCACTCTAGCTACATTTTCAAATGTGTTCACAATTTTGTAAGTTAGATTCATTCTGGGCCATACAATGAACAATAACCATATACAAAGAAACAATTGTTTGAAGTCCCACACAAAGACCATTTCTATCTCCCTATATTAGAGTTGCACCATCGGTTTTGACGCAAACTAATTTTATTATAATGGTGAATTCATCCATTCCACCACATCCTTTTGATTTGAGACCACGAATTTATAAATATTTTATGAAGTTCAATTCTTAGGCATTTTATGAATTGCTAAGATTTTGTGGAGTTCTTATTTCATTAGAAAATCTATAGATATAAATAAAAATCCATGAATTATTATCAATCATATAAGCTCATCTATTAAAAGGGAAATATACTTAGCATTTTGAACACATAGTTTTAGATCCTCCTTTTCTACAAGAGATAGACATTTTACAATTTTCAAGCCATTTTTATCTCGACTAATGAGATTGAGGAACATTCTCAGTAGACCAAAAACCTAATACATAATTTTATTTTCTCTAAAATCGACATCGGTCTTCCCTTTTTCAATATATGGAATATAGTAGCAAACCGAATAATTTTTGTATGCATTTCTACCTCCATAGCTTTGCTCAATCTTACTACTATGGTCCCACCATTTTTATTCACATATTTCATAAATTTTTGTTCCTTTTCATATTCATACATGTATTTGCCATGTAAACAATCTTTTCAATCTATCCATTTATATGTTTTGACTATCTTTGCCATCCTTTTTCTTTTGGGAAATGTATATTTTCCAACAATACTTTTCAATTGTGTCTAATTTGAGCTACATCATGTGATCCTTACCCTTTTTCTAACCAAATATTTTGCATCGACACTATGTTGAAACATCATTACCATTTTCGGTGTACACGAGTTCAATAAATGGACATTTTTCATCCCATTCGAATCAAGTTTCCTTCCAATTGTCCAGCTTTCCCTCTTTCTTTTTTAATAATTTTTTTCTTGGGGTTAAAATTCCTCATCTGGGCTCTCAGCAGGAATATCTTTATTCTCATGTCTCCTTTTTCTCGATATAGACCTTAGAGTAGAATCTTCCTCTACTTTGGTGTATCATGAGAACTAGATGAATTTTCTTGTCGTCCATGTCATCAAGGGACATAATATTTTCTAACATATAATGGAACAAAAATATCTTTAAATTGATTATTTTGTGAAGGAAATTCTGAAATGTCTGCATATAATTCTATAAAATTGTTACAAATATAGTATTAATTTTATCTATAGTTAAATATTTACACAGTATAAAGAGTTCCAAGAGTAGTATGAAAAACATAATTATTAAATACCATAAGATTAAATAACCTATAAATAGCACATGCCACATACCAATATTTTCAGCCGATGTAGAAACCCATTCAGTTTTTTTGATTATCCAAAATAACCAAAGAAAGTATTTATTATATCCATGGTAGAATTAGTTACCTTCTTACCCTAATTTGTAGTATCCATGACTCGCTTAGGACAAATCTTATGTTCAACACTATGAGATTAGATGGTTTAGGGTTAGATGGTAGTGATTGGATGGTAAAACTATAAATTGTTTGATAGAAAAGGATTATATGGATTTTTGGTTAGACAACAAAGGTTTGGAAGGTGAGCGGTTGGAATGCTCTTGGCTGATGGTTTGGATGGATGAGGGCTTGGATAGATGAGGTGTTGGATGAATGAGGGTTGGACGATGATGGGTTGGATAGATGAGGGGTTAGACAGATGATAAGTTGGATGGCTCGGGGCTGGATGGCTCATGGTTGGATGACTAAGGGTTGGATTAATGAGGGTTCAACGAATGAGGGTTTGGATGAGTTAGGCCCTAAGGGTTGGATAGTCAAGGGTTGGATGACTCAAGGTTGGATGACTCAAGTGTTTGATGGCTTTGGTTTGGATGGTGAGAGGTTTCTTATGTTTACTTTGGTAAATATGCACATGAAATGATTCGAAATGGTGGTGAATTACATTCATAAGATCTTATATATGTGTAAAATATAAGAAAAAGAAGAGTATAAGGGACATGTTAGTAAATTTTTTCAGAAATAAATTAGCTATGAATCACATAATATTCAACAATTTGAATTTCTATAATGTTTGATTTTCATGAAATTACAAAATCTTGCCACTAAAAATTTCCTAGTTTAGGATTTTGGGTTTTTGTTTAGGGTTTCAAGTATTAGGATTTACGGTTTATGGCTTATGGTTTATGGATTATGGCTTAGGTCTTATGGCTTAACATTTAGGGTTTATTGTTTTACGACACATGGATTACATTTTAGGTTTTAGGATTTAGGGTTTAGGATTTAGGGATTAGGGTTTAGGGTTTAGGGATCATGGTTTATGGTTTATGGTTTATGTTTTAGCTCTCATGGTTTAGGGTTTAGCGTTTAGGGCTTAGGATTTTGAGTACTAAAAATAGGGTTCAATATTTAGGATTTAGGGTTTAGGGTTTAAGGTTAATGGTTTAGGATTTATATTTTAATGTTTACAATTAATGGTTTAGTGATTTTTTTTAGGGCTTAGGGTTTAGGGATTAGGGTTTAAGTCTTAGGGCTTAGGGTTTAGGGTATAAGATTCAAGGTTAAGAGTTTAATTGTTTAGGGTTTCATTTTTAGGGTTGAGGGTTTACCCTTTAAGGTTTAAGGCTTGCGGTTTAAGGCTCGGGGTTTATGGCTTATGGTTTATAGTCTTTGGTTTAGGGTTTACATCTCAAGGTTTAAAATTTAGTGTTTAGCGTTTAGGTTTTAGGATATAGGGCTTATGGTTTATGGGTTAGGGTTTAGGGTGGTAAAAATATAGTTTAGGGTTTAGGGTTTACGGGTTAAAGATTAGGGCTTCAAGCTTAATGATTAGGTCTTAGGGTTTATGGCTTAGGGTTCAAGGTTAATGGTTTAAGTGTTTATAGTTTATGGCTTAGTGTTTAGGATTTATAGTTTAGTTTTTAAGGTTTTGGGTTTAGGTTTTAAGATTTATTCTTCAGGGCTCTTGGTTTATGGATTAGGGTTTATAGTTTAGGGTTTAGGGTTTAGGGTTGTGTTGTTTAGTGAAAAAACTTATAACATGAGAAGGTGGTAAAAGATGAGGTACCATGAGTTGAAAACATGTTTCTAAAACCTCAATTGATGACTTAAGTGTTTAGAAACACTATTATGAGAAATACATTATGATGGGAATATGATGGTCTCTTATAATTACAAGGCAAGAATGGGGATCACTCTCTTAATTTTCAAGACCTCAAAAATTAACCCTAGTGGTCACAAATCAACTCCATGATTCTCAAACAATTTTCATATTATCTAACACTAACTGAAATATGTATTCACCATGTAGATGGAATTATTATTCAATGAATGATATTTTTTCATGTGGCCACTTATTCCACTTAAATGATGTGGTTATAATTTCCTTCCTCTTTTGAAGTGTGATCACACTATAAGGTTCAAATGAGATATTAAAAACACTACAAAGTGAGTGAATCTTCCATAAAAGAAAACATTCAAGAACCCATTTAGGTTAGGAACTCCTTAGATAACTCCAAGAATTTTCCATAAAAGACAAAATTCACTGTTGAAGATCTCATTCCCTACATCCTAAATATCCGATGTTGAACAGATGGATCTTGAATCATATTTTCTTTCTTAAAATTTCCTTAATTAATTTAGACACCTTCAATTCTATCCAAACTCACCCTTAGATGCTTTATAATTTAACTTAACATTTCTAATATCTCATTTACCATCTATAAAATGGCCAAAAATGTTCTTTTTAAGCCTTTGGAGGAAGTTATATTTTAGTGAATATTACTGAATTAATTTATCACCTTGGGTAATCATCCTTGCAAACTAAAACAACTTTAAAACCTTGTTATGAATTTCCTCTAAGCCATGGTGAAGGTTGAACTGAAGGCAAGCTAGTCATAGGATCTATATTTTCTCCCTATCTTGTTATCTAAAACCCTATTTTGGGGTTTCAACAAGAAAATATTGATATCTCAACTGATAAGGATTCTTAGAAGATAAATCTACCTAGAATTGGGTTATAAAATGTTTAGGAGTCTTCCCGAATCACATTATTTTGGAGAAGACTCTAATACTATTTCAAATAACACCCTGCAGATTAATTTTATCCAAGTGGAATTAGAACTTGAAGGTGAATCAAATGTTCTCGACCTCTACAATGTATTGAACTCATTACCAAGTACTTGTTAAGTGTTTAAAAAAATCTTGGGAGTAATATATTACTTGAGAGTATGAGGTGATTTCCCATTTTGGCTTGGTTTTCATGGTTTAAGTTATACATTTTGGGTCACCAATTCACATGACAACATATGCATATGAATATAATCCTCTTATGTTTCCAAGATTGAAAATCCTCCTTGAATGGAATCAAATTTGAGATCTTCATACACTTGTTTCTTATATCCCTCTCATTAGAATATGCTACTTCTTGATCCATCGCACATGATGTTCATGGATGCCTTAGTAGCCTTACTAGCTCATTTTTATTAGTTTCTCGAAGATATTTGGACACGATGGTAGAGTCAAGATATGAAGATCATCAATTCACTCCTTGAGCCTAAATTTTTATATTTTAAGATGATGATCTCTTATTCATATAATAAGGCAGCTCCCTAAAAAAATTTCACATGAGTGGAAGCAATATTATGATGTCTAGATACCCTCTTTCTCAATCTCTCCTCATGGAGATAGGTTTATGTTGATGCGTAATCACAACACTCATAAATGTTTGCAACTGGATGGGTCAAAAATCTCAGTGTGATTGCATAACATGGAGATTTTACCAAAGTGTGGGACTTTGAAATTGGAAAGTATCTCTAGAAAAAGGCCGCTTCCTATTCCTCTATTCAGGTGCACACATATAATTTGTAGAGGATCTACTCTAAAATCTACTCTAACTTGCCAAAGAGACAGGGTTAAGAAGATGCAAGAAAATAAACATAAATTAATAGAGGTGATGCAAAAAAGGAATGCCAAATACCTGCTTTACAATTAAACACAAACCATTAAAAGTGTAATGCAACCACCATGCACAGATAACTAGGATTGCAATGAGAGATCAGGAAGATACAATGAACATAAGAGAGGGTTGAAATCATCCACAAACTTATTTTATTTTTGAAATAATTGTATATAGTCCATTATAATGGCAAAGAGGCACAACCTTGTATTATATTTTTAAATTGGAGATTTAAACTCCACAAATTCACTTGTAG
Source organism: Taxus wallichiana var. yunnanensis (assembly GCA_018340775.1). NCBI lineage: Eukaryota > Viridiplantae > Streptophyta > Pinopsida > Cupressales > Taxaceae > Taxus > Taxus wallichiana. The sequence goes on along the minus strand of CM031242.1, from coordinate 585,419,322 downwards.
ATCAAAGAAGAAGGGAGGGTGCAAAGCCAAATTGTCTACCCTTAAGAAAAAAACCCCTCCTTACACTATATAGGAAGAGTAGATAAGGAGATGAGAAAAATTTGAATTATGGCTTCAACCACCCCAAAATAGAAATGAATTCTCTTGTAGCAATGATGGATTCTACTACAAAACCCATGCCTACATGTACTATTCTTTGTTGCGAAAGAAAGGAAGCCCATACCTTCATTATGGTGGTAGATGAGAAACCTGGGACACTTAAAAAAATGTTGAACTATATTTTTCATTTTGAATAAATTAGTCCCACTAATTTCAAAATATCAGATGTTGAGAGATTTCAAAAAATTCCTTTCTTATGTAAATCCAAGCTCCCAGTAAAATTTTATGGACATCTATAGGTCAAGTTGTCATTAAGTAAAAATGCCGGACTGAGAATTCTAAAACTCTGAAACCTGAAAGTCCAAAAATTTGGACTTTCAGAATACGTGATTTCACACATTGAGTTGAGTTTTTTTTTTTGGGACTTAAAAGTTTTGAAAATATGAAATTTCAAAACTCGAAAGTTTGAAATTTAATACTTTTGGAAATTTTACCTTTTTGGATCTTTTGCATTGTTCATTGCTCAAATTTCCTCTAGTGTTCAAACCCTGAAACCCAAAGTTCCAAAACTCAAACCCGAAACTTGTCATGGTTACCTTGAAACTCGCGTTGACTTCCTGAAATTTCAAATCTTTTGGAATTCGAGACTTTCGAGATTTCGACATTTTGGTCACTTTTCTTATTTTTCCACTAGAGACCTCCAAAACCCCGAAACTCCAAAACCTGAAAGTTTGAAACTTCGACTTTCAAATTTTCAGATTTCACGATTTTTTGTTCACTTTTTCCAACTTTGCGTCTGAGGGTTTCCAAAATCCTGAAACCCAAAATTCTGAAATTTCAGACTTTTGGGGTTTTTGGTTTCAGACATTACTAACCATTTTTTTCCTATTTTTCCAAAGTGCCAAGAAAGTCAAAAACTGAAAACTTTGATCCTTTCTCCATTGCTTTTCCTCTTGAGCTCTGATCTTCTTCAATGTTTACTCAACCATTGATTTTCTAATCCTGCGTTTCATTGACGATACTTCATGTAACCTGATTTTAAAAATCAAATATGAGCTTGATTGACTGGACCACCCTCTCCATCTCTTCTCGTAAGATCTTGTTTGATCATGAATAATACCTAGAGGAATGTCCAAGAATAAATTGAATAACATTTTACTCCCGATAGAAGGATTGAATCATGAATAATACCTAGAGGAATGTCCAAGAATAAATTCCATGTTCTTGACATCCACAATATACTAAATTAATGAGAATTCTAGTTCCATAACTTGCAATATGTGATTTCATTACTAAGCATTTATTAATTATTTAGAAACACACTCATAAAATATGAATTGTTTGTGATCCTGAGATTATTTCCACCATATATAAGGATAGGGTTCAAAGAGGGATTAAGTTTTTAAAACCAAAATCAGGGAATTTAGACCCCAAATTTGCAAGAATCAACAAATACAAGGTCCTTGAAAGGAATATGATGGAATTTTAAGTTTTCTTTAGTCAAAATTAGAGATATCATTAATAGTTAGTATGCACAGTTACAGTCATAGTTTGAAGATCTAAAGGGAGACTGAGACAAAGGGTTTTGAGGGATGTTTTGTAAAGAATAACATATTAAAATATTGTATAGATGGATAAGGCATAAATGGGTATCTAGAAGACTTAGTACTATGATCTGAAAACCCCTAGATTGAAAGGTACACTAGAAAATACACAAGACCGGAGCTAGAAGAGAGTTAATAGGATAAAAATTAGAAAAGTTGATAACAAGATAAGTTCAAAGGGTTAAAATTTGATATTTTTGATGCATTATAATGATCTCGAAGGGTATCTGAGAATGTTTTTTAGGTGTGGATATTAGTAGATGTGCATAATCATGGATTTTGCATGGGAATGACTCTTGATAGCTAAAATAGGACATGATGGATTAAACTTGAGAGAATTAATGATTTATTTGATTAATTATCAATTTTTGTGAATGGTTTCATGTTACTCTAATCATAGTGAAACAATATAAACAGTTGGAAGGAGAAAATGGAAGAAAAAATTCCAAATTCGTGCTTGATTTGAAATTAGGACACTTAAAGCTAGTGAGAGGAATATATTAGAAGCATGAGGAAATGATGTTTTACAAGAAAATGAGTCATTTTAACAGTTCATCATGCTTGTGTGAAAAATGTGAAAGAAGCATATGGGGGTTGGAATGGTAAGTTTTAGATTTATTTTTCAATTTTTGCATATTTGCACCTATAGAGCTTGTTTTAAAGACTTACAAAAACAAGATACTAGTCGAGAATGAGTGAAATTAGTTTTTATTAGTTAATGAATGCATACAAATGTGTTAAAGATCTACATCACTTCATGATGTTTCGGATCCTTCATATACCTCATGATGACCATTTCCCCGATTATTTAAATCGATAAAAACTTACATATGTGTTTTGGTTTATTATGTGTTATAAGGAATTGCATGAGTTCATATATTTGATAAGTTGTCTCTACATTTGGGATTTGTGAGGTTTGGAAATTATATTTTTGAAACATTTTACATTTCTACAAATGTCAATAACTAATCGAAAAGGCCCAAAAATGTAATAAATTACTATATTCTTTCACAATATATATATATTGATTGTATAATTTAAACCCTAAAAGCTTGAAGGATGAATGCTGAAATCCTAAACAATACCTATGTACTGACAATATTAGAATATGAAAAACTATCTTGTAAATCGTGGTAGATGGAGCTATAAGACGAGTTCCATAAGGTGCAAAGTGACCCCAACTTCTTATATTTACTAAAATACATGGTTAAAGTATAATTTTTTTCTTTTATTAATCTTTATAAAGTAAATTAATAAAATAAAAAATTATAATTGACCATTTATTTTAGTAAATATATCCCTCCTGCAGAAGCACATATGCCACATATAAAATAGGAGAGCGAGAATGTTATGGTTGTTATGTACCGATTAATAATGTACTTGGGATATAACCTCGACCCCATATTTTCTCGGGTGCGATATAACGTGATCGAGCCATAACTCAAGTGCATTATGGCCAAAATGGCCAAAAAATAAATTTGTGTCCACTATTTAGCCCTCCATATTTGTTTACTTACCCCTCTCTCTTGCATTTTGTTCTTGTGGATTGTCATTTCCTCGCATAATATGTTGGAAGCACAATGCACCGCGAGGGGTGGGTGAATCATTCCTTTAACAATTTTGATTAATTGAAGTTATATTTCTTAAATAATAAAACATTCAACCATTCATTGTGCACAACAGCATACAACATTCATTCCAATAACCATAACCAAGGAGAAATCACTATAACACAAGATATAAGTGTAAAAATTAAAAGGAAACAAAAACCACCAAATTTATTATTATATTACACAAACCAAAGTTGTTTAGTGAAGCACCAGCTTAACAAGGAGCACCAACCCCTATTTTAGTGAAGCGTCACATCTAGAAGGAGGATACAACACCCTAATATGGTCGACACCAAATTAACCACCTTTTAATGAAGATATAATATTTCTTGTTGTTTCTACAACTGATGGAGATCACAACTTCAATTCACATACTTTGAAAACCTATTTGAACCTTCTCTTCTTGAACTCATTATATGTGAAAATTTCATGACTTGACTTGGCTTCAAACCATTACACACATATATATCACACTCACAAACTTTTACACATGTCCTCAAATTTTAAATGATTCCCTCATACCTATTTCACACACTCACATAGGTCACACGTTTTCCCTCTCACTTAGCTAATCCAAATTTGAACTCAAACATTCACTTTATAACCTTTTTAAGTCAAAAACATAGTGTAGTTTGGTACTTCATCATTATTTATACAAAAAAATCACAAAAATAACAATAAAATCATGAATATTCATAAAATGGACCCATGTAGATCGTCCATGCTCAAATGTACTAGAAAAGCTCAAAAAAATCTCAAACCCCATCACTTAAATCACCAAACACTAAAAACCTTAGAAAAGCTCTAAAAATCCTCACTCATATAAAATATTACATTAAAAAAACATCCATTTTCATACATTATCTTTCACCAATCAAATTATTCATAACACTAACAAGAAGTCGCATATTCTTCTCAAAACAATTATTTCTAAGAATCAATCCTCACCTATGGGCTCAATATCACTCAAGAACATCTAAATTATTAAATGTAACGACTCATTGGAAATATGATGACCTATAAATAATATAATTCTTGATATACCTCATGAAACATCCATACATGCAAACCACACCAACTTTCTGTTCCATAAATTCAATTACCCAAAGTAGTTTTAGGAGCACAACTTATTTTCACCCTTTTTGCCACTTTCGGGACCTTAAAAGTGTTAGCATACATTGCATAGTTCATATTTTAGGAGTGTTTTTTCTTTTTATCCCTTTATTTTCTCTTCCTTGGTGTATTCCATTATTCTTTCTCCTTCATCCAAATCTTCCTCCTTCAGTTTAGGGGAATGTAGTTGATTATTTCTCCTATATAATGTACGTACTTCTTCATAATAAAATAAGTGTGTTGAGAGTTATTCACTCCACATTCTTCTCAGGATCTATTTGATTCCTACATTTTGGTATCAGAGCATCAAATCTCTGGCCTGTGTGAGTGGAAGAGCCTGCGTGTTGGATTGGCGCTAGAAGGAGGGAAAGGAAGGAGATATTTTTATGGTGGAAGACAAAGAAGAATACCTGCGTGGAAAAGCACTCCTCCTGAGACCTGCGTACGTGGAAAGGAGAAGTTTCTAGTCTCCTGCATGGTAATTGGGAGATAGAATTTGCTGCGTGAAGAAACTTTGATGTGCTGAGTCCTTCTCTTGTTGCTGCGTGGAGGATTATACTAGAATTTGCATGAAACATAATTTCTCCTGCTTGTACGTGGAAGTATGTCTGAATAATTCTTTGAAACTTGTGGAAAATAGAAGAAAACAAGGAAATAACTTCCTGTGTGGTGGAGAAACAACGGCCTGTATTATTTTCTTGTCTTTTTGCTATTAGCCTACACTTTTATTCTTATTTTTGACACATACTTTGACACCTATGTTGAGAAATTGGAGCTATTTGAAGTTGCTTGAATATGTGTGGAAGTATAAAATTTGTCATGCTACTACTCGTATGGAAGAAGTCCAAATGCTACGTGAAAGGAAAAAAACATGGAAGAATCCACTTGTTTTTTATGTGTTTTGTCATATGTACTGCAACAAATACAAAATAGGATCTACGTGAAAATAAAAAACTTCTATTCACCTACATGGAGAGGAGAAAGGAGTGTATCCTTTAGCCTGCGTGGAGAAATAAAGCGTGACCTAGAGAAAATATTGCACCATCAATTTTAACGTGGTTGATATTATTATATGGACGTGTGGAATTATAATTTCAGCCAATACTAGAACTGAGGTGTGGAAATAAGTGCGTGGATGTTGAGAATATCTACCTGTGTAGAAACACGTGTGGAAGTGCATTCCTTGTCAATTTCTATGAATTGGTATTTCATGGTTGAAGGTTGAGTGGAGTAGCTTGAAAGCTTGTTGCGTGGAGGAAATCAATCATTCACCTTGTGGAGTAACTCCAGCGTCTTGGAAAGGAGAAGGAAATTTTTGCTGCTGCGTGAAGTAGCTTGTGATTCCAAGGATGTGGAACACAAAGCCTAGCTAAATAAAAAAATTATTTTTCCGGTAGAGAAGCATCTCTCTCATAGCCTTTCCACCAAGACAATGAAGGACAAGAAGCAGATCATACAACACTTCGTCAAATGTCGAGTGTAGACAACTTGATTGAGAGCATCAATAACACGGTCGCCATAGCTGAAAGCTAGAATATCAACTCCTTAGTCAGAGAACATCGTGAAGAAGCCCCCGAGAGCTTTGTTTTCTACTTTACTTTGCTTTGAATGAGCTTGAATACCAAAATCTAGCATTCAATAAGCTAGTTCAAGAAGGACTTCTTGAATACTTTCTTTTTTATGTCAGCTACCAAGAAAAGTGAGTACGAGAAGAATTAGAAGCAAGGTACAATGCTAAATGTGAAGATGAAGAAGATCACCTTACAAAGCGTTGCCATCTCATAGCACACAAATATCGTGAGCATGTAAGAGCCAGAATTCTCATCGATAAGTCAAATTTGTAATAACTCTTAAAATAAATAAATAATTTTTTTATGATGTCTCATCTCCGAAGTTACTTTTTTGATGCTCGGTTTCTCAAAGGGTCCAATTTTGTGGCCTGGAAGACAAAATGAAGGCAATCCTTTAGTTTGAAGGATTATGGGAATTTTCAAAGGGTCTTTACCTGCTCTGAAAGCCCCAGATGAACTAATAAAATATGAAATGGCTAATGCTAAAGCGTTGATGTTGATAATGCTTAGTCTCGGTGACGATGTGTAACCACATGTTTGGAATGCGAAGAAGCCCAAGGAGGCACAGGACAAGTTGGCAACCATTTATGAAGCAAAAATCGATGAAGATACTTCATCTTCAATCAAATCTGCGGACCCTCTATATGGGGTCGATGATAAAGTGGAGGAGTTATTACATCATGTGGCTAAGCTGAGATTGAAGTTATTAACACTCGGTGAAATGGTGGACAATAAACTTCTCGTCATAATCACCTTGAGAGAACTCCCTTCTCAATTCCGAGTGTTTGTTACGACACTGAATGTGTCTAAACAAATAGTGACATTCGAAGAGCTTGTGAATTTTCTACAGTAGGAAGAGGCCATCACTTCATCCCATGAGGAGTCTTAGGATAAAGCCTTGTTCTCAAAGCCTTACCATGGCCAGAAGAATCGGAAGGGTCCCCCAGAGAAGACAAATCAAGCACAACCAAAACAACAACAGAAAGATCAAAATTCAAAGAGATGGTGTCACATTTGTAGAACCAATACTCATGACACTGATCACTACTGGCATAATAGCTTGAAACAGGGGTCTTCAAGTCATACAAGCACATCCAGTGTGAATATTTTCAAAAGTCCAAATGACATCCCCACTAGAGAAAGTAGAAGGGACATCTCACAGCCCAAGAAGATGATGAATTTGATGAGGAGACATCAGAAGGAGCCCATTGTGGTAAGAACCTTGTACTCATCTCTCAAACTTCTCAACCCATGAAGAAAGTTTGGTTGATAGACTCTAGTGCAAGCAAGCATATGTCAGGTGACAAGAAGCTGTTTGATTCACTACATGAAGAACCAATTGGAGATTGAGTTTGGATAGCGGATGAAAAAGAGTACGTTGCAAAAGGAATAGGGAATGTCACCATTCCTCTGGGACCATGAAAATGTACACTTACAAAGGTATTATATGTTACTGGATTGACTAGCAACCTCTTGTCAGTTACTCAACTCTAGAATCATCACCTTAAGGTAGAATTTCTTGTTCAAAATGGCATGAAATCATGCTTTATCTCTGTTGGTCCAAAAATTTGTTAGTTAGGCAAGTCATAAGGAAATAGGCCAACAGTGCGCAACGCATATCCCCTCTTTGATACAACAAAGTGAAACTGGTTTATTGCTAATCCATCAAGTAGGAGTCTGTGCAAATCTACACTATTCTAACTCTAGGGGGTTTGGGATCTCATCCTAGTAGAGGTAGTTCCAAATATGAATAGAAAGGTAGGAGAGAAGGAATGGAGGAGGGTAGATCTGAAGGAAGAAAAGAAATGAATTCCAAGACAGAAAGGTCAGAAGGTTTATGCTTTGGGATGGTAGTAAACAGATCCAAACTTACTTGCATAAAAAATTAAAGCAATACTGATGAACATATGAAAATAGTAGGAATGAATCCAACAGAATAAAAATATAGATCTAACTTAAGAAAGATCTGATGCAAATAACACATGCATTAAGCACAAAGTCTGAACATATTTATTAAAATTTCTTCTCTTAAAAGAAAACACAAAGTCTTTCTCTCCTCACTTCTCTTTTCATACAAAAAATGTCCACCTTGAATACAACAAGTATTCACATATTTATAGAAGAGGAAGAAGAAAGAAGACAAAAGAAAACCAACCACTATTTATTTACAAATATCTAAAAAGTCAAAAGTTGACTTTGGGAAAGTTTTTTAGATGAAAACATCCCATGGTGTAACATGGATGAGGTCATCATAAATGCTAACATGATTTTTAAATATTTTATAAAAATGATCAACACATACACCAGAGGAGAAACTACTCCTCATCATCCCTCTACTCAAATTTGGAATCTTGCTTTTGATCAGGAGAGTCGATGTGACACTATATTCTATATTCCACAAACATGCTGATCATCACTTGAAGTTGATCATGATCCGGACCTTTAAAATGGTTGCTAATTACTTCACAAGTTTCTTTCTCATTCTTGAGCTTGTCAGGTAACTCGGTGAAATTTTCACATGCATTTATCAAAAAAGCAAATCAAGTCGTGGCAAGCCAAGTAGTTATTGATTTACTCTCGGTTAAAAGTGACCTCTAGGGTAAAACCTTGAGTGACGATAGCCTTGAAGCACTGGAATGTATCATCTACTTCCCTCAAGTTATACGATTCACTGAGCATCCCTGAGACATTTTTGTAACTGTCTGCTCCATGTTGTATCGTGCATCTAGGGCTTCATCTTTGATTTTATCTATTCTCTCCAAGATATATTCCATTTGATCAACCCAGGTAATCTAAAGTGATGAGAGCTTTTTTATGTGCACGTGGGTGATCGATAATGCCGACCTTCAATAGGTCGTCATCAGAGCAGTCAACCATGGTTTGAATGTTTCATGCTGTAACCTAGCGTTATCCAACTCTTCGGAGAGGGAACCTACTACTACTTATAGCTCCTTATTTTCTTGGGTTATATCCTAATAGAGCACTATGAATTTCCCAATCATTTCTTGACCATCTTTGAGGATCCGCTTGATCCAAGATGATACTGTTGTGCCTTGTTCACCAATCTTAGCATATTCATTTATTTTATCTTGACTAAGAACTTGAATGGGTTTCGGCGATTCACAGGAGGAACATTGACCATTTTCTACAATTCTTGTAGGAGATTTTTGTTTTGTTCCTTTAGTATTCTCTTCTCCTCTTTTTCTTCTTAGAGCTTCTTGCAAAGAGCATCTACTGTAGACAAGGCTTCCCCTTACAAGATTTTAGATGAGGTCCCTATTGTGACTTGAGTCACTGTGAAGTCTATGGGAGACAAATCTTCCTTTTTCTTGGTGGGGTCTGGGTAGGCTATCTCCATGACTCTCTCCCCAAAGTGCTTTTAGAAAAGCGAGTTATCACTTTCTGCTTCTTGGTTCCCTTCTTCGGAATGATGGAGAAATCCATGGCCACAATGGGAACCTTTCTCTTATGCTGGCCCAGATGGTCAAAAATCCAACTAGGACTTATGGGAGTGGGAGTAGAGGAAATAGAAGAAGAAATGGGAGTGAGAGGGGGAGAAACTGTAGAGGCCTCAAGGAAGTATGTCGAAACACTTGGTGGTGGCATTGACAGGGAATCCAATGCAACACTTGCTTATGGGGCCTGGAGTTACTACAGGAGAAGAAAAGGACATGGAAATAGAAGGGATCTATAATTGGATGGAGGGAACACTGGGTGATAGATCCATGAGAGAGGAGAAGATGGAAGAGGTGGGAGATGGAAGGGAGGAAGGGAGAGGAGAAGACACATCCATAGGAATAGATGCTTGAATGACAGGAGGAGGAGAAGAAATGGAAGAAGGGATGCTGGGTACCTCTGTAGTTGTAGTTGTGATAACATCTTGGGTGGATGTATCCGTTGAAACCTCTGTTGTTTCTTCTTTACCTGGAGACACCAAGTCAACTACTTGCTTCTCAAAAGTAGAAGGAAGGCCTTCAAGAGTTTCTTCTTGTCTTCTTGATTCACCCTCCTTATCTTTTCCTTTTCCTTTCGGCACTTGGGTCGGTCTTGGTGGCACTCTACCTGAAGGAGAAGTAGTGAAATCTACTCCGAGGTAGGTGAGACCATTCTATTTACACCAATGTCCAGTGTGTTACAATGTGGGCTTAACCCTTTCCTGAATGGTTTTTGGTTCCTTGGCTCTATCGATCTCCGTAAATAGCCAATCGTCCCCATCTTTGTCAAGGTAAACATGATCGATTTCTTGATCGCCTCTTGGAATTCCTTTGGGACAATGGCAATGCTATAGTGGATGATCTCCTCCAGAGCTATTCAGAGTGATCCTTTCACCTGATTTCTATCTCATGTGTCAGTCAATCCAAATGTCCTCGATCTCGGGAGAACATGGATGGGATAAATTTTTACCTTTGGGAGGCAACTCTCGTCGAAGGGTCACCTTGGGAAGTTGTGCTTCAAATTTAGTAGCTATAGCTTGGCATAAATCTCCCATGATTTGGCAAGTGTGGGGCAGGTGTATCAGCCAACATTAGGGGGAATGGTGTTCCTCCTTTATTTCTTTTCATGCACTTCTCATGATAAGTGATTAGTTTCCTTGACAATTCCAAAGCGGATCACTTCGGCCCTATAAACCTTGGCGACTTCATTGGCTCTCCCTCGAAATTTATAGCTATAAGTATGTGAATGTGGCGAATTGTGTGAACAACACTCCCCATTTCTTTGTAGCAGCAATCACACTCGGGTTGGTCCGACCGTGTCTCATGTTTGGCCTTAGCAAGTAGATTACCTCATAGAAGAAGGCATCATTAATTTTAGAGAACTAGGAGATGCTAGCCTCGAGCTTTAGCTCTAGGTAGAACTCATATATTTTGACTTGGGCCATACCCCATTTTGAGCTAACCCTATGAAATCCCTTGTTGATGCAGCTACGTATACAACGTAGGAATTCATGTAGAACTTCCTAATTGTTAAAAATTTTGAAGCTCTTGGGAGATGGTTTCACCGATGATCTTGCCTCAGCCAAAATGCTGATTAGGTGCATTCTTGCTCATATTCTCCAGATACCTCAACATCCACTTGTGGAAATAATGGGCATCAAGGAGCCCAAACACTCTGTTTAAGAAGGTGATTGTATCACTCAACTCTTCATTAAAGTCACTATGGTGGATGGTTTGTGGCCATCTGCTCATTAGCTTCTTGTTTTTTAGATAAATCTCATTCATCATCTGCATGCATTTATCCTCATTATCGTCCCAAGCCTTCTTGTAGTCTTCGATGCTTATTTCTACATATTACCTGTGATGAGGAATGCCTAGGGTCAGTTCAAAGTGATGAGTTATGAGGTCGATGATTGTCTTGTGTTCTTTGTCTTCGACACATCTAGTGTCTTTGTTATAGCACCGAGCAACCAACATGATGAACTCGTTATTTATGGAACTTACTGGAAGCCCAGCTATAAAGTGTAATCCACTACCCACTAGTTTGTTCATCCATGGGCCACTGCTTGCTTGGTTAGTCCTCGCCCAGAAATCATCCATGTCAATATGTCCTAGCTTAGAGTCTCTGATGTCAAGGTTGCTGCACTCTGCATATGAGTCAGGCATTCTGACTCTTTGATACTTGTACTTCATCTCTTGTTCTGACTCTTTAGCTTTAGCTTTAGCTTTAGTTGGTTTCTTGCTTGATGAAGACATGTGTGAGCTCAAGGATGGATGTTGTTGTTCTGCAAGAAGAATCAAGGAGGTCCAACACATAAGAGCCATGTCAACTATCATGTTATTCATAATGAAAGCTTGCAAAATGAAGAATGAGCAATTATAAGGCTTAGGGTGCAAGGCGCAGGTTCACAACAGGTTGCAGAGGATTTTTATTGCTAGGTGCACTTGGGAAGATGTCGACATGAAAAAAGTTGTGCCCAATGTTGACATGAGAAAATTTGTGCCAAGTTTAGAAAGGGCACAATTTTGAGAGGTGTTGCATGAAAAGTTTCAGTGCCAAGGATAAAGCGCAGGGCATGGATTTGTAGCATGCAACATGTTATGTTGATGTTAAGGAAGTTACGCCCACACTTTAGGAAAAATCTGCTTTGGCTGGGCGCAGAAAAAGTTTGTGTTACATGTGTTTAAAGTGCACCAAAGAGCAACTTCAAAATAGGTTGCAAAAAAAATTAGTGCGCTAAAGGAAAAAGCAAGTGGTGTGGATGAGTGGCACACAACATCTTATGTTGATGTTGTGCAAGTGGTGCCTGCACCACATGAAAAGTGCAAAGTGTTCTTTCGGTTGGGAAGTGTTACATAACAAAACAATGTGCCAATGGGTAACAGTTGGATAAATTTGGCAACTTTATCCTTTATTTCTCTTCCTCTCTCTTTTGGATTTGTCATATGGCAAAGAGAGGGTTGGCTTGGCAAGGAAGCAGGTAGGAAAAGATGAGTTTTTTTGTTTCTTCGGAAGCAGGGGTCTTCCAGATTTGCAGATCTGGAAGGAGAGGCAAAAGGGCTTTTAGTTGGTTTGATAATTTATTAGGTGTGGTTCTTTAGATTTTATCTTTTATACCAACCCTAATAGTTGATAAAAATAAAAAAACCCGGAGAGGAGCCACTTACCCGATTTATAAAAGATGAAGAATGGCGCGAGGTTGACAAAGCTTTAAAAATGGCATGCATGGGTGACAAGGATGGCTGACAAGCACAGAGAAAACACTTTTTACAATTTTTAGTTCATGAAAATGACAGGTTTCAGTGCATAGTTATAGAAATAATGGCATTTTTATCTCACCAACCACCTTTGGTGTTCTTTTTGTAGTGTCGACAAAAATAAAAATGCACCATAGTGTAATTTTATTGACATCGACACAACATTTCCAGTGCCTTAGCACACATTTCCAGATGTCAACACAACATTTCTAGTGCCTAGGACCAAAGAGGCGCAACTTTAATGATGTTGACACAACAATGAGTGTGCTGAAGAATTTTAAGAGTGGGCACAAATTTCTTGATGTTGACATGTGAATTCTTGTGCCTAATTCAAAAAGGCACATTTTTGGGATTGTTGACACGCAAAAAACTGCGCCGAAGGAAGAAGCTGAAAAATGGCTAAGTTCTAAAAAAATGATTTTCGAAAGGGAGTTTTGGGCCATTTCGAACATTATCAGACTTCCTTAGGGGTCAAAATAGAATTTTTGGTATAGTTACCTACAAATTTCCCTTGTCAATTTTGTAGGATAACAACTAGCTCTTTCTGGGGACTATCTTTAAGTGAAACTTAAGGGTAGAGAATCCCATATTTTCATGTGCCTATCCATTGGGTTATAGAGAGTAAAAAAAGGGGCAACCAAAAGGGAAAGAAAGGGAACACACACAATGAACAGAAAGTAAAAACACAACAAAAGCAAACGTAGAATGAAAGCAAAAAAAGAAAACTATACAAAGAAGAGAGCAAGCTCTACTTCCTAAAGATCTTCAGGTGCTATCCGCTATAGGGAAGCGGAGCTCGGTTTCATCCAGATATGAGAGGTAGAAACTATTCTCTCCATTGAGCTACTTGATCTTATATGGCCCTCTCCATAGGAATTCAAACTTCCCATGTATACCTTTCGGTTCTCTTCGTTTGTCCCACAGAAGAACAAGATCTCCCACTTGAAAATCTCTCTGCTTAGCTTTCTTGTCAAACAACCTCTTAACTTGATTCTGATGTTTAGTGATCTTGTCAACCACTTTCACTCACTTTTCTTCAAGTTCCGTCAGGTACATAATCCTCTTTTCAAGAGAATTCTAAAAATTTTCATCTTTAATTGCTCGAGCCAAGCCTGAAAGCATGAATTCTGTGGAGATAGGGATTTCAACATCGATCCCATATAACACCCGGAAGGTGACATGACGAGAGACCTTTTTAGAGTGATGCAATCTGACCACAGAGCATCAAATATTGATTTGTGCCAGGACCACTTGTTTCATCAACTATCTTCCATATGATAGTCCCTGTGTTCTTGTTGCTGATTCTCGCTTGACCATTTCCTTAAGGATAATAATCAAAAGCATGAGCCAAGGTTATTTCGTATTCATAACAAAAACCAATAACTTCCCATGAAGATAATTTGGAAGCGTTATCAGCAACAATTTTATGTGCAATGCCAAATCTCACAATAATATTTTCTTTGATGAAGTTACAAACAACTTCAAAAGTGGCATGCTTGATGAGTGTATGGCCTCCACCCATTTTGTGAAGTAATCTATTTCATAGGATGTAACTATGTCCAGCACTTGATTGAGGATTGAGTGCTCCAATGAAATCAATTCCCCATTGTCTAAATGGTTTTTCAATAATGACGGGCCTGAGGGGAAACGCAGCCAATTTTGGTTTGCCAATGAACTATTGGAAAACTTCACATTTCGCTACCCAGGTGGCTGCATCTTGAAATAGCGTCAACTAGTAGTACCTGGCCTGAATGATTTTATGTGCTATCACGAGATGAGGAGAAGTGACCACCGCAGGCTGAGTCATGAAAAATCTCTAATAATTTTACCTGTTGCGGCTTGTCAACACATCATAGAAAAATGTCGTCAATTCTGCGCTTATACAATCCATCATCCCATATGACATATCTTACGGCTCTCAGATTTACTGTTCGCTTTTCCTTTTTGGTTAGGTGAGTTGGGCACTCACCATAGGTGAGAAAGAAAGTGATGTCATAATACCATTCATCATTTGTCACATTAAATAGAACCATGTGCAGAGAATCCACTTTCTCCAGTTCATTTTGTTCTCCATCAATGTGATCAGCTTTCTCTTCAGGTACCTCTAAGTCTTTATTTTCCGCCATTAGCTTACACATGCCTTTACCTCTGACCAAGTTGGCTAGTTTGATGTCTAGATCATATTCTTAGACCTTCATGATCCAATTTCCTCGTAAGCTCCCTAACTCCTTTTGAGTAAGGATAGACTTAACAGACCATGTTCGAAACAATCACTATTATATGATAATTCGAATGTAGTAGCGGAAATTTTTGAATGCTTTTACCACGGCGAAGACATGCTTTTCCAATTGTGACATCTTGAGTTCATGAGGCTTAAGAGGAGAGCTCATGAAAGCAATCGGGATTCAATATCTTTAGAGTTATTTTGCATCAAGATAGCTGATACGGTATGCATGCAAACACATAGTGTACATGATGAAGTATTTTTTGAAGTCGAGGCATACCGGAAAAAGAGTGTGAGTGACGGAAGTTTTGATGTCTTCGAATGATGTCTTGCCTTCATCACTCCATCAAAATTTTTGGGATCCTTTCATCATATTGGATATATGATGAGTCTTCTTAACAAAATCAAGAACAAAGCATCTAAGAAAATTTATCTTTCCAAAGGAAGAGTGAACACTAGTCTTGCTTGTAGGAAAAGTGAGGCTTTCAATAGCCTTAACCCTTTCGACATATTTTTAGTTCCTTCTCTGCTGATGACATGTCCTAGGAAATTTCCTCTTGTGACTCCAAAACTTGACTTCTTGGGATTTAGTGAAATTTCGTGCTCTCGGCATATGATCAAGACTTGTTCCAAATGATTGCAGGTGATCACTTTGTTTTTGGAGAACACAATCAAGTCATCTAGGTAAACTATGATGACCCTTTCCCATCATACCTTTGAATACAAAGTCCATTACTTGTTGGAAGGTAGCACCGGCGTTGATCAAACCGAATGGCATTCTGATGTAGGTGAAAGTACCCCAAGGATTGGTAAAGGTTGTCTTGACTTGATCTTCAGCGTGACTTGAATTTGATATTAACTGAAAAACCATCAAGCATAGACAACATTTTAAAATCGTTTACACGTGTAGTACTTGATCCATTATTGCGGTGGATAGTTATCCTTTAAGAATTATTGGTTCAAGTTGTGAAAGTGCATGCATATGTGTATATCACCATTCTTCTTTGGCATAGGCACAATATTTACAACCTAGGTACTATGATGAATCGGAAAAATAATTTTTGCATCTAACATCTTTTGAATTTTGGCGTGGATGGTACACGATATTTTAGGGTTTTAATGTCTTTGATTTTGATGGAAAGGCTTGACATTGTCCTTGAGTGGGATGTCAAGCCAAATTTCCTTTGGCTTGAAATACTTTATATTATCATAAGACCATGCCAACACATCCATGTACTTTTTCAGCAACTTAACGAATTTTTACTTTTCCTCAAGCATACAACACTTCCCGATATTCACAAAATGAGGATGTTCTCACGCATACCTAGATTGATGATTCATTTTCGAAGAAGAGGAAGGATCATCATATTGATTTTTCAAGAAAAAATGGTCATGATTATCAAATAATCATTCTAAGGAGACCAAACCTTTCAGATCTTATTTCCTTTGAGCTTTATCATTGTTTCTTTTTGATTCATGTGCTTGACCGGTAAGAGACTCACGTCACATAGAAGTCGACCTATCAAAATGAAGTTCTTTGAAATTGTCATCTTTCTCCAAAAAGGTGATAAGTTGGTTGTCATCATTGAACGTGCTTTTACCAAAGGCTTGTGAATTATTTGGTACAATTGGACAAAAAACCACCTCAATAGTATATGTATCTTTTTTTAACCCTAGGTGAGGGAGAATGAGAGAGGATGAGATGGCCAATGAATCAACCATTTTATTTTGGGTTCGGAACTAATTTGATTGAGAAAGTGTCAAAATCTTAGATACTATCCCATACATCATTATGGTATTGTCTAAGTCGGTCATTCTTTACTTTATATATCCCTTTTACCTGATTTACAATTAGCTCAGGATCACCTTGCACTCTCCTATTTTTTATTCCTTTGTCTTTTGTAACTTACATGCCAAGTAACAAGGATTCATACTCGGCAGTATTATTCATTTTGAAGAACTGCAACTTGAAAGAAAAAGTGAAAATATCCTCTTAAGGAGATATTAGAACAACCCCAACCTCGTATCCACTTGTTGTGCAATTGCCATCAAACTGCAATGTCCATACTTTGTTGAGATCCTCCTTTTAGACGAGAATTTCCATTCTGTTGAGTCGAGTAGATAGAAAGTAGTTCCCCATCCCTAATGATATGAAAAGAATATGAGCTTTAGGGTTATCGAATTGGTGACTAGATATTGTTGTTGTGATCTTGGTTTCAATGTCGGCATCACCCCTTTGATAGGAATCCTAGATTTGGACCATTCCATATGAATTTCCCCACCAAATTCTTTACAAAAGATCCTCCCTAGCAATATCCCATATGCTGCTAGAATATCAGCTATGAGAATAGTCATTTTTACCCTCTTCTCGGAAATGTCGCGAATGTAAACTATGCATCCTTGATCTGACCAATCAATGGCACCTGTTTGGTTTACACAGAGTAAGCATATGCCAAAAGGTTTAGTAAGTGTGAGGCCTAAAACATGGGTGACCTTTACTGGCATGACATTATCAGAAGCTCCAGAATCAATTATACAATTGCTTAGTTTATGACCATTGATCAAGAGAGATAGGTAAAAAGGTTCAATTTTTCTTGATGCAGAAGTCAAGGCAACATTTACGTGAGATGTAGGAGGAGTGGGAAGAATTTCTTTTGGAGAAATTGGAGGAGGGATGGTAGCCTAACTTTTTATATACTTAGTTAATCTTATAAGCTACTCTAGGTTGGACTGAAGGTATTCAACCTCAGACATCTAGATCTTGGTCTTTTTGGCATGATCAATTATATTGATTGCGACTAAGGGTTTTGCTAACAAAGGAATGAGTCCTTTGTTTTGTGTTTGTGGAGGAGGATTACTAGTCTTTATAGGACTAGAGGAAGGTTGAATTAGAGGAGAAACAAGAGGAAAATATTTCTTTACAAAAGGTTTAACAGAGGTTGAGTAGGAAGGGATTACCTCTTTTATTGATCGTTAGAGGAGGAGTTACCATAGCCTTTTCCTTTTTTTTTTTTTTAGTAGCAATCTTTGCTTCTTTTCCTTGCATGAGTGAGTGAAAAATTCATATGATTGTCTACTAGCATACCCTTGGGTACCCTCCTCTTCATCAAATTCCTCATCTTGAAATTCCATATACCCAATAGTAGATTTGCCAATCAGTTCACCGACATCTTGATCATCTTCACCTTGGAACGAAAGTTCTTCATAATTTGGATCATCTTCTTGATTTCAACCAAAGCATTAACTGGAGGGGCTTCAATGGCTAACCTTGGAGAAGCAAAGTAGGCTAACATGGCCTTTGGGGGTGTTGTTGGGAGTGAAGTTCCTCCGTGGGATATCCCGGTATAGAAAAGTGGATGATGTTTGAGTAAGTTTCTCCTTTAATGAGAGTAATTCATTTGCCATCTTTTGGAATCTTTGGATCTGATGAGGTAGCTTTGAGAAGAATTTGAAGCCTTTGATTTTGACAGCTCTTGTCTTAACTCACTTGGATATAAGAAAGTTATCTTCTATCCAAATGACCATAGTTTGAGCAAGAACCATGGTGGGTATCTGCTCTCGTAAAATAAGGAACTTACTTTCAAACTCATCGTGTTCAAGAAGAAACATTTTGATTCTCTAATGTTGACATCATGGAAAGCAGCACATGGTTGTCAATGAATTAAAATGGGCAATAAAATCATCCATGGTTTCATTTACCTCCTTCTTCATATGAGTGATTTGTGATAATAACGTAAATGTGTCTTCTGAAGGTTTGTATCTATCTTCAAATGTAGTCTACAATGTGGCCCAACTAGTGATGGATGTAGTTGGTAAGTGTTCGAACCACTGCTGCGCAGCCCCTTGCAAGGTCTCCGAAAGAGACGTCGTCGACACTCCTCATGAGTTACATCCAAAATTTTGTGTGACATAATAAACGTAGCTATATGCGCGTTTGTGCTTTGATTTCCACACCCATTGATTTTTGGGAATTTTTTCAATTTCCGTGAGGGAGGGGGTTGACTAGATGTAGCAGTGCTAGAGGACCCATGGAGTTTCCCCATGGTACAAGCATATTTTCTGCCATTTGAAAAGTAGGAAAAAGAACACGGAAAGGAGTGTGGTTAATACTTAGCAATAGAGCACTTTGTAAGTTGATGACAAGGCACCCTATGAAATTTGGCTTCTTTGTGGAGGCAAGGAACTTCTTCTGATCGATCCACCGAACTTAGTGATGCAAATTGTGCTGGAGTGATACTGAAATTCTTCCTTCAAAGTAGATCTAAATTTTGATGAACTTCCCCATGAGATCTTCTGCCATGAGTAAATGGTTCACCCGCTAGTGTACCCATTCAGATCTGCAACAATTAAGAGCAGATTTTAGAATCCTTTTGTTTATACTTGCTGATTTTTTTATTTTTTTGGCAAAAACCAGCAGCATGTACATTTTTAATATTTAATTTTACCCTCCTTCGATAATAACGATTGTAGTTTTCTATCAAAGATTAACAAGGATAAAATGTGGGTTGATTTAGAAAGCTGATTTTAAGATCTTTGACCTAAATTTTACAAGGTTTTGAAAATAACATGAAATATCATAATATTAGATCTACTAAAATATACAAGTTTTTGTAAAAATCAGCAAACTAAAAGCTCCTATGTGGTCCAGGACCTATGGATTTGTATAAGGAAATATTTAGTTTTGATTATTTCTGCAAAAATTAGAATTTTTAACAAAGAGTTAAAATTTGCAATTTGGTAGTGATTTTTATAGTTTTTTAGTTATTTCCTTAGTTCGATCCCAACGGAGTCACCAAAAACTGTTGGTCCGAAAATCTATCGGTTAGGCAGGTCATGGGGAAATAGGCCAATAGTGTGCAGGGCATAGCCCCTCTTTGAGACAACAAAGCGAAACTAGTTTATTGCTAATCTATCAAGCAGGAATCTATGCAAATCTACACTATTCTAACTTTAGGGGTTTGGGATCTCATCCCAGTAGAGGTAGTTCCAACTATGAACAGAAAGGTAGGAGAGAAGGAATGGAGGAGGGTAGATCTGAAGGAAGAAAAGAAATGAATTCCAAGACGAAAAGGTCAGAAGGTTTATGCTTTGGGCTGGTAGTAAACAGAGCCAAACTTACTTGCATAAACAATTAAAGAAATACTAATGAACATATGACAATAGTAGGAATGAATCCAACAGAATAAAAACATAGATCTAACTTAAGAAAGATCTGATGCAAATAACACATACATTAAGCACAAAGTTTGAACATATGTATTATTGTTTATTCTCTTACAAGAAAAAAAAAGTCTTTCTCTCCTCACTTCTTTTTCATACAAAATATGTCCACCCTGAATACAACAAGTATTCCAGTATTTATAGAAGGAGAAGAAGAAAGAAGACAAAAGCAAACCAACCACTATTTACAAAATATCTAAAAAGTCAAAAGTTGACTTTGGGCAATTTTTTGGATGACAACATCCCATGGTGCAACATGGATGAGGTCATCATAAATTCCAACATGCTTTTTAAATATTTTACAAAAATGATCAATGCATACACAAGAGGAGAAACTACTCCTCATCATCCCTCTCCTCAAATTTGGCGTCTTGCTTTAGATCGGAAGAGTTGACGTGACACTACGTTTGATATTCCATAAACTTACTGATCATCACTTGAATTTGATCCTAATCTAGACCTTTAAAATGGTTGCCTATGACTTCACAAGTTTCTTTCTCATTCTTGAGCTTGTCAAGTAACTCGGTGAAATTTTCACATGTGTTGATCAAAAATCTAATGAAGTCACGGTAAGCTAAGAGGTTATTGATTGACTCTTGGTCAAAAGTGACCTCTGGTGCCAAACCTTGAGTGATGATAGCCTTGAAGTGCTAGAATGTATCATCTATTTCCCTCAAGTTATATGATTCACTGAGCATCCATAGAGACATTTTCACAACTTCCTACTTTGTGTTGTATCATGTGTCCAGGGATTCATCTTTGATTTTATTTATTCTCTCCAGGATATATTCCATTTCATCAACCTGGTAATCTAAAGTGATGAGATCTTTGTTATGTGTATGGAGGTGATCAATAATGTCGACCTTCAATAGGTTGTCAGCTAAGCAGTCAACCATACTTTTGAATGTTTTATGTTGTAACCTGGCGTTATCCAACTCTTCAGAGAGGGAACCTACTACTGCTTGTATCTCCTTATTTGCTTGGGTTATATCTTGATAGAGCACTATGAATTTTTCAATCATTTCTTGACCATATCCAAGGATCCACTTGATCCAAGATGATAATGTTGTGCCCTTTAAACCAATCTTAGCATATTCATTTAATTTATCCTAACTGAGAACTTGAATGGTGGCAGTTATAGGAGGAGCATTGACCATTTTCTACAATGCTTGTGGGAGATGTTTATTTTGTTCCTTGAGTATTCTCTTCTCCTCTTTTGCTTCTTGGAGCTTCTTGCAAAGAGCATCTACTACAGACAAGGCTTCCCCTTGTAGGCTTTCAAATGAGGTTCCCATTATTTCTTGAGTCACTGTGAAGTTTGTGGCGGATAGATCTTTCTTTTTCTTGGTAGGGTCCAGGTAGGCTATCTCCATGAATCTCTCCCCCGAAGTGCTTTTATAAAAGTGATTTATCACTTTATTCTTCTTGGTTCCTTTGTTTAGAATGATGGATAAATCAATGGCCACAATGGGAACCTTTCTCTTATGCTAGCCCAAATGGTCAGAAATCCAACTAGGACTTATAAGAGTGGGAGTAGAGGAAATAGAAGAAGAAACGAGTGAGAGGGAGAGAAACTGTGGAGGCCTCGGGGTAGTATGTCGAAACACTTGGTGGTGGAAATGATAGGGAATCCAATGCACCAGCTCTTGTCGGGCTTAGAGTTACTATAGGAGAAGAAAAAGACATGGAAATAGAAGGGATCTACAATTGGATGGAGGGAACACTGGGTGACAGATCTGCAAGAGAGGAGAAGATGGAAGAGGTGGGAGATGGAAGGGAGGAAGGGAGAGGAGAAGACACATCCATAGGAATAGATGCTTGAATGATAGGAGGGGAAGAAATGGAAGAAGGGACACTGGGTACCTCTACAGTTGTAGTTGTGATAACATCCTGGGTGGATGTATCCGTTGAAACCTCTATTGTTTCTTCTTTACCTAGAGACACCAGGTCAACTAATTGCTTCTTAGAAGTAGAAGGAAGGCCTTCAAGAGTTTCTTCTTGTCTGCTTGATTCACCCTCCTTGTCTTTTCCTTTTCCTTTCGGCACTTGGGCCGGTCTTGAGGTGCTCTACCTGAAGGAGAAGTAGTGAAATCTACTCTGAGGTAGGTGAGACCATTTTGTTTGCACCAATGTTTGGTGTGCTGCAATGTGGGATTAACCCTTTCCTAAATGGTTTTCGAACCTTGGATCTTTTTATCTCCGTGAATGGCCAATCGTCCCCATCTCGTGTTAAGGTAAACTGATAAATTTCTTGATCAATCTCTTGGAATTCCTTTGGGATGATGACAACACCATAGTGGATGATCTCCTCTAGAGCCGAGTTGGGAGAGATGCTTTCACCTTATGTCTATCTCATGTGTAAGGTTGATCCAAATGTCCCCGATCTCGGGAACATGGATGGGATCATTTTTTTCCTTTGGGAGGCAACTCCGCGGTCAAAGGTTTGCCTTACTAGGAAGTTTTGGTTTAAATTTAGCATCTCTAGCTCAACATACATCTCTTGTGATTTGGAAAGTGTGGAGTAGGTGTATCGCCAACAAGTAAGGGGAATTGGGGTTCTCCCTTTCTTTATTTTCATGGACTTCTCATGATAAGTAATTAGTTGATTTGAAAATTCCAGCAAGATTAGCTTTGGCCCTATAAACCTTAGCAGCTTCATTGGCTCTCCCTCGAAATTCACAACTCTAAGGTATGTGAATGTGTGGAATTGTGTGAAAAATGCTCCCCATTTCTTTGTAGCAACAATCACACTCGGGCTGGTCTGACCATGTCTCATGTTTGGCCTTAACAAGTAGATTACCTCATAGAAGGAGGTATCATTAATTTTGGAGAACTGGAGATGTTTACCTTTAGCTTTATCTCTAGGTAGAACTCGTACATTTTTACCTCGGGACATACCCCATTTCGAGTTAACCCCGTGAAATCCCTTGTTGACGCAGTGAATGTATACAACATAGGAATTCATGTAGAACTTCCCAATTTTTAAAACTTGTTCAAACTCGCTAAGAGATGGTGTCACCGATGATCTCATCCCAATTGAAATGCTAATTATGTGCATTCTTGCTCATATTCCAAATACCTCAAAGCATCAACTTTTGAAAATAATGGGCATCGGGAGCCCAAACACTCTATTTAAGAAGGTCATTTTATCATTCAACTCTTCATTAAAGTTACTACGGTGGATGGTTTGTGGCAATCTTCTCACCAACTTCTTTTTTTTAGAAAAATCTCATTCATCATCTGCATGCATTTATCCTCATTATCATCCTAGGCCTTCTTACAATCTTCGATGCTTATTTCTACATATTTCCTATAATGAGTAATGCCTAGGGTCAATTCAAAGTCACGAGCTATAAGGTTGATGATTGTCTTTTGTTCCTTTTTTGACACATCTAGTGTCTTTGTTATAACACCGAGAAACCAACATGATGAACTCGTTATTTACGACACTTACTAGAAGCCCAGCTACAAAC
This sequence comes from Taxus wallichiana var. yunnanensis, assembly GCA_018340775.1. Lineage (NCBI taxonomy): Eukaryota > Viridiplantae > Streptophyta > Pinopsida > Cupressales > Taxaceae > Taxus > Taxus wallichiana. The sequence continues at coordinate 585,395,716 of CM031242.1, read as the reverse complement.
TACAATCCACTACCCATTAATTTATTCATCCATGGGCCACTACTCCCTGGCTAGTCCTTACCCGAAATCATCCATGTCAATATGTCCTAGCTCAAAGTCTTAGATGTCAAGGTTGCACTCTACATATGAGTCAGGCATTCTGACTCTTTGATACTTGTACTTCATCTCTTGTTTCAATCGCTAAGATTTACCTTTAGCTTTAGTTGGTTTCTTGCTTGATGAAGACATGTGTGAGCTCAAGGATGGATGTTGATGTTCTGTAAGAAGAATCAAAGAGGTCCAACATAGAAGAGCCATGTTAACAATCATGTTATTCATAATGAAAGCTTGTAGAATCAAGAATTAGAAATTATAATGCTTAGGGCGCATATGGCGAGGTTCATAATAGGCTGCATAGGCTTTGTATTGATAGGCACACTTAGGAATATGTCGACATGAAAAAATTTGCACCCAATGTTGACATGAGAAAAGTTGCACCAAGTCTAGAAAGGGCGTAGTTTTGAGAGGTGTTGCATGAAAAGTTTCAGCACCAAGGATAAATCCTAGGGCACAAATTTGCAACATGTAACATGTTATGTTGATGTTAAGGAAAAGTTACGCCTTTGCACTTTAGAAAAAATATGCTTTGGCCGAGCGTAAAAAATGTTTTTGTTACATGTGTTTAAAGTGCGCGAAAGTGTAACTTTGAAATATGTTCCAAGGAAAATCAGTATGCCAAAGGAAAAAGTGCGTGGTGTGGATTAGTGGCACACAACATCTTATGTTGATGTTGTGCAAGTGGCACCTGTTCCCCACCAAAACTACTAAGTGTTATTTCAGTTGGGCATGGAAAAAGGGTGTGTTACATCAGCGCAACTTTGGGAGGTGTTACATAACAAAATAATGTGCCAATGGGTAACAGTTGGATAATTTTGACAATGTTATCCTTGAATTATCTTCCTCTCTCTTTTGATTTGGCGGATGGCAAAGAGAGTGTTGGTTTGGCAAGGAAGCGAGGCAGAAAAGATGATTTTTTTGGTTTCTTCGGAGGCGGGAGTCTTCCAAATTTGTAGATCTCTGAGGAGATGCAAAAGGGCTTTCACTAGTTTGATAATTTATTAGGTTTGTTTCTTTAGATTTTATCTTTTATACCAACCCTAATACCTAATACAAATAAAAACAATAACTAGGAGAGGAGCCACTTACTCGGGATTTATAAAAGATGAAGAACGACATGGGGTCAACAAGCTCAAAAATGGCACGCGTGGGTGATAAGGATGGTCGACAGTGCAAATAAAACACTTTTCGCAATTTTCCTTAAAATGCACATATTTTAGAAAAATGACATTTATTATCTCACCAACATTTCCAGCATGTTTTTGGGAGTGTCATTTGCACCTTAGCACAATTTTTTTGACGTTGACACAACATTTCCAAAGCATCTAGGACCAAAGAGGTGCAACTTTAATGATGTTAACACAATAGTGAGTGTGCTTTGAAGAATTTTAAAAGTGGGTGCAAATTTCTTGATGTTAACATGCGTATTCTTGTGCCTAATTCAAAAGGCACATTTTTGGATTGTTGACACGCAAAAACTGTGCCGAAGGAAGAAGCTAAAAATGGCTAAGTTCTAAAAACTTGATTTTTGAAAGGGAGTTTTGGGCCATTTTGAACGTTATCAGACTTCCTTAGGGGTCAAAAAGAATTTTTCGCATAGTTACCTATAAATTTCCCTTGTCAATTTTGCAGGATAACAATCTCCCGAAAAGGTAAGGTTTCATCTAAAGATTTTGTAAAAGTGAAGTTATTTACTTTAGATACTATTTCATCTTTTTAGTAGCTTTATCTACTTCAACAATAGAATCAACTGCCCTATGGCATTTTAGATATAGACACTTGTCGGTGAGTTCATTGCGGTAGATGAGTTCAAAAGCAATGGTCCATGGACTACCAAAATTGTCTAGTTCCTTGCCTATTTTCCCTAGGTCATGTCTTACAAGAAAATAACACAGAGATCCATTTCAAGTGAGAACATTCCATGCCAAGAAGTGTCCGGAGGTAGTTCATACTAATTTGAATGGCCCATTGCCTACTTCCTTGTCAAGATGAAGTACTTCCAACTATTTGTGGATGACCACTCGGCAAGATGTGGGTATATTTCCTAAAGAATAAAAGTGAGGCTCTTCAACACTTGCAGAACTTCTATCATCGTGTTGTCAAAGAGTCTGGACAACCACTTCTTCTACTCCACTTAGATCGAGGGGGAATTCACATCAAAGAATTTCTTGGCCTTCCTGAACCAACAAGGAATTAAGTGAAACTTGATTTCTCCCTACACACCCAAAAAAATGACATTGTTGAGTGTCACAATCACACAATGATGGAGATGGCTCGCTACATGCTAACAACTACAAATCTAGAAGAACGGTATTGGGCTGAAGTAGTACAAATGGTTGTATATCTTCTCAATAGGGAACCGACAAAGATTCTACAAAAAAAAACACCATAAGAGGTATGGAGTGGTAGAAATATGTCAATTTCTCATTTGCGAGTATTTGGTTGCACAACATACATGCATGTCCTAGCTCAGAAGAGAAAGAAGGTTGAGCCAAAAACACTCCGTGTATCCTTGTTGGTTACAGATTACTACCTTAAGGCATACCATCTCATGGATCCCGAGACAAAGAAAATATATGAGATTTGGGACATTGTTTGTGACGAGTCATCCTTTGACTCAATAGTATCAATAGAAGATCTACTTCCAACCACATCTCACAAATTAGTCTCTCGAATCGATGATGATCCGAGAGGAGACTACTCAAAAAAAAAATGTTGCTAGGAGAACTATTTTTTGACCTTGGAGAACTGGATAATGTGACTCCACATCAATCCACATAGCAACGACATAGTTCTTCTCAAAAGAAGCCAAGTTCTCATCCAAAGTGGGTACAAAGCACTATCAAGGACTCACATTTGCAACAACTCCTAGATACATCATCTGGAGTCAAAAGAAGGAGTCAAACAAGAAATGAGGTAAACTCTACACTCATGAGTTCACTGATGAATATCTCTAAGCTAGATAATGTTCATGACTCACTCATTCAACCTCCATGGAAGGAAGCCATTGATACAGAATACATGACTCACTCATGAAAAATAAAAAATGGGAACTTGTCGATATGACTACAGAAAAGAAACCCATAGGCTGCAAATGGGTTTTCAAGACAAAATATAAGGCAGATGGATCCATCGACAAACATAAAGCATAACTTGTAGCAAAAGGATATGCTCAGAAAGAGGGCATCGACTATGAAGAAAGCTTTGCACCCACCGTGAAGATGAAGACCATTAGAGTAGTTTACACACTTGTAACACAAAAAGGATGGAGACCTCGGTAGATGGATGTCAATAGTTCTTTCCTAAATGGAGATCTGAAAGAAGAAGTATACATGATCCAACCTAAAGGATTTGTTGATGAAGAGCATCCTAAGAAGGTATGTCATCTCATCAAATCACGTTATAGACTGAAAAAACTCCCAAGGCATGGTATATTGAGATCAACGATCACCTTTTGTAGCATGGGTTCACTCGTAGCCCCACAAATTCGAATTTGTACATAAAGAAGGTAGGAAAATAAATTTTCATTCAGTTTGTATATGTAGATGATCTTGTGATCATTGGCATTTTAGAAGATCAAGTTGATATTGAAAATAATGATCTCAAAAGAACCTTCAACATGACATCTTTGGGGCTACTACATTACTATATTGGCTTGAGATATGGCAAAGAGAGCATCACATTTTTGTATCCTAGACAAAGTATGCTAAGACACTCTGAAAAAGTATAGAATGTCTAATCAGTAAACCTATATCCACTCCCATGGAAAAAGTCTTGAAAATTTCAAGATTCCAGGACTCACCTCAAGTAGATGCTACTCTCTATAGGAAATTTGTTACAGGGGATCATCTATTTGACATATACCGACTAGATCTCTACTATGTCTTTGTCAACTATCTTTCCAGGTTCATGCAAAAGCCAAAGAAATGTCACTGGAATACAACAAAGCATGTTTTGAGATATGGTGAGGAATAACTGATTATGGTCTAGAATATAAGAATAATGATCAATTCTTCTTACAGGATTCATCGACTTGGACCACACCGGATCTCATTGATGAGAGAAATTCAACTATAGGATACATATTTCATCTCAGATCTGGACCTATCTCATGGATAAGCAAGAAGCATAATGTTGTTACTATCTCATCCACACAGGAAAAATATCGCACTACACGAGGAGCTATGTGTGAAGTGATATAGATACGTTGCATTTTGATGACCTAGGAATTCTGAAAAATAGTCACCTATTCTCTATAAATGATAATCGAGTGTGTTGAAGCTCGTGTAGAATCTAGTCTTTCATGAATGAATAAAGCATATTGAAATTGACTACCATTTCATTTGAGAGCATGTTCTTGAACCATCAAATTCAACTCCAACACTATCCTCACTGAAGCACAAGTTTCCAACATTCTCACTAAATCTCTTGGAAAAGTGAAATTTAAACTTTTCAAAGGGTCACATTTGTAAGAATAATGTAATAAGGAGGGAATGTTAGCATATTTTGCATAGTTCATATTTTAGGAGTGTTTTTCTATTTTATCTTTTTATTTTCACTTGCTTGGTGTATTCAAATATTCTCTCTCCTTCATCCAAATCTTCCTCCTTCAGTTTAGGGGAATGTAGTTGATTATTTCTCCTATATAATGTATGTACTTCTTCATAATAAAATAAGTGTGTTGAGAGTTATTCACTCCACATTCTTCTCGGGATCTATTTGATTCCTAAAAAAGGGATTTAATAGGAAATGGTTTTATCCCTATTCACTCTCCAACTAATATAAATAATAAAATAATCCCTATCATGCATCTTCTACCTCCATCTTCTAGCTAGAGAAATCTTATCCTAAGAAATAAACAACCTTATTATTAACAAATTGATATGGCCAATAATTAAAACACTTTATCGTGAGAAAAAAATTACAAAATTGAAAATGAATTTGAATTATATTTCCATAAAACCTTATATTTTCTTCCAACTCTAAGTGGAAGGCCACAACCAAGTTCATTTTTGAAATAACTCAAAACTCGCCTTTTTGGTTTCAAGGACTAGTATTCAAAAATAATGAAAATTTTTCCCTATAGGACCTCAACCATGATCTAAAACCATCATGGAAATAAATAAAAACACTCATCCTAAAAATAATTTTAGTTTATTTCATACCCCCTTTTGAAACTTATCCACAAACTAAGTTTATTCGAAACTAGCACTATTCGAATGGGGTCCATAAATCATGAGATGCACTATCATACCTTTTTGTAAATATTTAGGAGTTATGTATAAATTATAATCATCATATTATCACAAAAATACATGTTTGGAATTTATCATGAATATCTTTTGCATCACTCTATACCCAGGGTTTCAAACTCACAAAAAGTAGTTTACCTTCTTAACATTCGTTAATTAAAATGTGAAAGTGGAACCACTCAATTATTTTTGTGAAACTCTCTTAACTCAATGGAAAAACATCCCTAAAATAAAAAGGTCCTATGAAAAGAGAAAAAATCATGGTGAGCATCCGAAGTTTTTATTCAAACTGGAAAACATCCTTTCTTAAACCTTATTTAACAAAAAAAAATCGTAACATGTAAAATATTGTTCATAATGGCTTGATGTTTTATCACACATTTTTAACACCCCTATGTACCATCTCCAATCATTTAGATATATCAAATAGGACTTCATATTGATAACTAATCTCATTTGCATGACTAGGCCTTAGGGTTTTCCATGTTCTAAGCTAAGACCAACTGAACCAACACTATATATCATCATGAAACATTTTTAAAATACCCTACATGATGAAAAAATATAACATACCTTCGTGAATGATCTCAAGATCTCACACACATATGCAAGCACTAGGATTATGCCTAGTGTACACCATAACGAAGTATTTAAACCTCATAGATCTACTTTCTAGTTCTCTAAAAGAACCGACAAACCTTGAGACATTATCTATCAATCACCTCCATGAATCCATCAAGTCACATGGCTCTATAACTCATTCTCATTTAGTCTTTAAGCATCTAGACTAGGTCTAGATGAGAATCAAAAACTAGGTTTTTAACTTGTACCTACACTCTACAACTCATTTGAGTTCCTAAACACTCTCTAAACACTCTCTCCATGTTACTACCATGTTCCTCAAGTCACCATGCAACTAAAAAATTCATGCATCATCACCCATCCTAGCTAGGTCACCTAATTAAGCTTTCTAAACCAAGCTTATCTCACTGAATCTACTAATGCCATCATGTAATGAGAATCTCCTAACACTTATCCATCATCATTTTTTTCATTAATTATATTTTACATCAATGAAAACACCTAAAAATCAACATGCAAACAATCTCCCCCTTTATCATTTATGGAAAACTAGCTTTTCTTCTCCCCCTTTTACAATAATGGAAAATTTCATACTTGATCATCGGGTAAGTGCACCAAGTTGGGGGACAATTAAGTGGACATCAAATCCTAAATTTTACATTAAAAACAACAAAACATCAAATTTAGTCTTCCATGGACTTGAACCATGCCAAAAGTAAAAACTATGTCATAAAAATGGTACCATTGCATAGGGAGGCTATTAGCTTTGTAGAAATACTAATTTAAAGTGAATAGAAGAGGATAAATATCATTTTATAATTTTTTTACTAATAGTAGGTCTTTAAGACACTTTTTCCCGTGAATGTTTATGTCTTCGTTTAAGACTGCAAAATTTGTTTCACTTATCAGAATGTGATAAAACTTATACCATCCCAACCGTGGTGAAATTATATACATGTTCAAAAAAACATTATTTGATTTCAATATTTTTTGATGAAGTTATGGCAAACGGAAAGTGCTCTGTTTTCTTTATGTTTTCATACCACTTTCACGGAAAAAATCATAAAAAATAAAATATTACTCAAAAAAATACAAAATAAAATCCATCCCAAGATAGATAGTGGCATATAACTTCTTACCAAAGGAAAAAAATATATATCAATTTTTGGTCATCCAAATTGTGGGCAAACGAACTATAATCTTATCGGTTTTTAAAAAAAAAATACCAAGTCATTGAATTTTGAGTGTTTAATATAGCTAATCTTGTCCATTTTTTACAAAAATTAGTATTTTAGAAACTAGATTCTGGATGCTATGATTCATATTAATATAATTTTGTCTAATTTTGAGTGTATGTATTGCTAATAATCCCTACAAGTTGATATTATGTTGTTATTTGCAATATGATGTCCACGGATGACCCTATATTTGTCCATCAACTTCCTGCACTTACCCCATCATGATATTCATATTTTCATCTTCACATGTTCACCTATTCGTTGGAAACATCAACCAAATTCTTCATTTAAGCACAAAAACCTATTTTTCTTCACTATTCTTTGTTTCATCTTTGAATAGCTTGAGACCCTAATATCCCATTTAACCGAGGCATGCATGGACTCATACATTTCAAGAATGATGAAACCAGGTGAAAACAATCATGTTTACCTTATTCTTGACTTATCTTAGAGATTGTTTCTCAAACTTGGCTTGTTTGTTGCATACCTTGGTTACACACTTCTTTTAGGGCTGATATCCCTAAAACATACCTTCAATGTGTTTTGAACAAAATTTTCCTTCCTCTAATATTTAAATCAAAACATGAATAAAACATTTATAGCCCCTAGAATTATGAAACCCTTATCTAATAGAAAGAACAAAAATTAGGATTTTTACCTTGATTTCAAGATATAGAAATAGATCAACCATTTCATCTCTACCTTGAGAGGATTCTTCAATGTTTTTGCCCATTTTTCATGCCATATCATGATTTTTGGATAAAATGCCTACTCTACAATAAATCATAGCTATAATCTTTTTTTATTTTGTTACTTAATACTTCTAAACAACATTCATAATTAACTCTAAATTAATATAGTCTCCCCTTTCTCTAAGAGGATATAACACATTTGTAGCAAACCATTATACTCTATCTCACATTACTAATGTACCCTCTTGAATTCTTTGAATAACTATCCTACAAGCTGAAACCCTCAATACAAACTTTCAAGGTTCATGTAATTTTATATGCAATACCTTTTAAACAATGTATACAGCTAAAGGGATCATAAATGAATCTCCCTACCTTTGAAACTTCCTCATACATGTAGCATATGAACATGATTATACTTGTTTTACATGAACTTTTTAGTTTACTTTCTCATATCATTGTTATACCTTCTTACACATCCTTCATGACATATAAAACCCCTTGTAGAAGAACACTATTAGCTCCCCTTACTTCAACTATCCATTGTACACTTGTATGATCACATCTCCTTATTCACATTTGTACTTTGTTATGTTATAGTGCAATATCAATCCAAAAGTAAAGTATCAACTTCTCTATCCTTATAACATACTTCACTTATCCATGTAGACATTGATAAACACCTTAACCATTTTTTGGAGGGTAATAGTTATTAAACTATTACTTCATGAGGTCCATACACATGTAACATATTTTTTACAACTTCTATGTCATGAAAAAATCCATGTCAAACAAGAACACATCTTTCTGAATTTCATAGTATTGACCATCATTGATTTTCATTTTTTTCCTTCATGATATATCAAAAATATTTTTGTCAACTAAACTTTACTTAAGACAAAATATCACTACATCTAGATCAAAATGATAACTGCAAATCATGTAACCTATCAATTTCACTCTTGCACAATCATAGTATCTTATCCGATAGTTATATATTTCTTTCAACTTACTTGACCACTCGCTTGGTTTCCTCTATGAAAAATCATATTTATTAGATCATCTGAAACATGTTTAAGATATTTACAACTAAACATCTTGATAAAGTTTGCTAAGATTCCATGCCCGAGAAACACCATTTTGGTCTCAGTAACATCATACCTATTTGTGCAAGCATATCTATCTTGCGAATCATTTGTATTAACTCATTTAAGAGAAAAAAACCATGTTTTTCTATACACCTACACCTTTAAAATTTTGAGGAACATTACAAATCCACGTGTGAATTATGAAAATGTAAAACATTATAGAGACCATACCTCTTTTATCCTTCATCATATATGCAAAAACCTAACTTTCTTGACAATCTTATGAGCTTCATTATTTAACATTGATGATCAAATTCATCAAACTCCTTACAATGAATCAAAAAACTATTGATGATCGAATTAGATGTTAATATATTTTATCCCACATTCTCTTCGTATTCTACTTTCACATGTTACTAACCCTAATCCAAGAGAAATTCAATCCTATATTTTAATGAATTCACTTTCAAATAGAAAACTTACCTATTATGAGTAGCCATTTGGACAATCCATCTTCCTTATCAATCTTGTAACATGTTCTTGAGGGGTTTCTATGCATTTTGCAAGTTATTCATTTTAACTTAGGTCACCTAATGCACTCCATAGTCATAATGAGAACTATCACAATTTCTCATCATTTGATATCTTCTGATAACTTAATTCTTCTTGAATCTTAATGTAGGTCAAATGTAGATATATTTTTCCTTGGCCTTCAAATCCATCATTTAGTCCCTCAAAAACAATATTTTATTTAAAAACTTTATCATGGTTTCTTGTATCCATATTGGATTATCCTTAAACACTCTTCACGAATTCTTCCACAATCCACCGTGTGATGATGGTATGATCAAGTCATCATATTTTATGACTCATTCCTTCTTCACTTATCCTCCATGAAGTTCACACACTTGACATGCTTATACCAGTGACACCTATGATAAATGTCTCCGATACAACTTTAGACACAACATGACCAATAAACAAGATGAAATGAGATAGACCTCCTTGAATGAATAACAAGACCTCAAATTTGGACTAAGATAATAAAAATTTGTTTGATGCATACTGAATGATATTAATAATTTTATACATTACTCCATCCTCTTGACATGACATATTTTTTGAATCACTTTGAAGGTAGGAATTTACATACTTTTGAAAACCTATTATTAAGAATGAATCCTCAGGCAAAATTGATTTCACACAGAATATTATGACATATACCTTGCAGATTAAGAACTATACTTAATGAAAATTAATAGTAGAAATACATAATTGGAGACATCATTGTACATGTTTGAAAGAATGTTTGACTATAGATACATACACACATTCATAGTTTGGAAAACTACTAATATCAATATGGAATTGCAGGACATAACTTAAAATTGTGAAGACACTTCCTACAACAACATACATCAAATAATAATCTCCCCCTCTTCTAGATG
>CM031242.1:584727820-584742820 GCA_018340775.1 Taxus wallichiana var. yunnanensis | reverse complement strand
AAAAAATGATACACAAAACCATATCATCATTATCAAAATTAGGAATTTCTATAAATTATTTGTAATCAAGAAACATCTCAAATTTCGATAAGTCATAACATATGTAAGATCATAAGGTTAGTCCGACATCTAAATATAATCATCATCATCAAAATCTACAATGTCCATATACAATTAAACAATACTAGATCATCATCTATAAATGTCTCATAATGGTCCATACCATCTATAAAATAAGTCATCACATACTTATAATGTCTATTTATCAATGCCTACTAATCGAAATGTTATAATAATGTCCATCTACCAATGTTTGCTAATCAAAATATAACAATAATGTCCATGTCTCTATTCCACAATAATAAAAATCATAGCAAGATAATGTCAAAGAGGAGTGGGCACTACGTCCTCCTCCTTATACTCGACTTCCTCCCGAAAGTCACTAGAATAAGTGTGGGAAATGGGCATGCGATGTTGTGAAATCCTACCATGTAGCTAATAACTAGTCATATCAATCCCACTAGACATGCACTTGATCAATCTAACAAGCATTGAAGTCTTAAGATCTTGTGCTCTAAAATCTGCACATGCTCCACCATCACCTACCGTTACTCATATGCATACAATGTGTTCCAATCTAATAAATGAGATGGGTTTTGTAAGTATATCCTAAGAATAGAAACATGGAACACATCATGGATGTGAGATAAGATGGGTGGCACGACTAAGCGGTAGGGTAAGGACCGATCCACTCCAAGATCTCAAATGGACCCACCAATCTTGGAGCTAACTTAGAGCATTTTTGTAACGAATGTGGCTCTTATGAGGTTTGAAATGAAGAAATACCTTTGTAAACCTCAAAACTATGGTATGTCCTCCCGTGATTTGCATACTTATTCTTCCTATCATATGCCTCTGGTAATCTCTATCTAATCAAGATGATGTTCTGCTCCATATCCTGTAAGACATCTAGCCCAAGAGATACCTTGTTCAAGAACATGTGTCAACTCAAAGGTGTCCTGCATGCATTGGCATCTAATGCCTACAATGGTGCCATGCCGATAGAAATATGAAAGTTTTTATTATATGCAAAGTCTACCCGATATAGATAATCCTCCCAATGTAAAAATTGGTATATAACGTATACATGAAGTTCATATACTCTAATATCTCATTCAACCTTTTGGTTAGACCGTCTATCTCTCAGTGATAAGTCAGTACTAAAATTAATTCTCATCCCAAGAACTGAATGTATAGTTGTCCGTAAATGTGATCTATATAAGGGATGGTGGTCACAAAAATATTTCGTGTAATCCCATGGAATCTAACTATCTCATCCAAATATACTCGTCCCATTGCTCTAGCTTTATAGGTGATCTTCACTAGAGAAAAGTGAGTCACCTTTATCAATATATCCACTGTGACCATGATCACATCATAGTGGTATCTTACCATAATTATGGCCACTATGAAATCCATAGATATGGTGTCCTATTTCCACTCCGGTGTGGCATGAGAATAGAGAAGTCCATCTTAATGTTGATGTTCAACCTTCACATTCTGAAACTCCAAACAACATGACATAAATCAAGATATATCTCTCCTAAGCCCTCTCTAATAGAATTGTTGTCACATTGTATCATGCATCTTATTCACCCCTGGATGAGTTGAATAAGGTACATGATGTGCCTCTGCTAGAATGTCCTTTCTCAAATGTACATGCCTAAGAACATATATCTTACCTTTGTGTCCGAGAATTCCATCTCGCTCCAAAGTGTCAATCCTTCAAACTTCCCTCAAGGGGTCTTGAAAGAGGTTTTAAAACCTCGCGAGCAAGGATCACAAGGGATGATGTGCACATCAACAGATGTGCGAACGGCAGCATGAAGAGATCTCAGGAGGAGTGAGCATCAACCAAATGTGCATGCAAAGATTTAAAACATGGGTAGAACCTGGTTAAGCCATAAAAATCTCCTCTATCTCATAGATCAAAAGATGTGTACATATAGGAGGTGCTGAGTAACCTCCAATGCTGCAATCATGAAAAATTGAGTAGAGAGGGGGAGTTACATTCCCATAATAGAAGTGTAACTCCTAATGACGCATATGATGCACTGACGCACTAATGACGTGCTAATGCACTAACGCGTAAGGGAATCTCATAATGACCCCTAAATGACACGTGGACCTACGATATCACCTAAGTGAGATGACTCACCTAATGATGTGGAAAATAAAACACACCAACACCCCCCCTTCATCATAACTTAGGATGAGGTGGAAATTCGAAAAGAGAAATGGGTCATGGCACAAAGCTTCCGATGAGGTACCCATGTACAAGAAAGAAGTCCCAAATAGTGAAGGAAAACCCAATGGGAAAACATCCACCACAAGAGAACAAAACACTCTCTAATCTAAGAAAGATGCCAAAGATGGGTCCCGGCCATAGACAAGCCTGAAAGGTACCCATGTACAAAGAGGCAATCTCTCGAAAATAAGAAGAAGAGAGAAGAAGAGGGAGATGAGAGGAATGCAGAAGATGCCATGGATGGATCTAAACTCGCAACTCTAGGAGGTCTCCCAAAATAATGTTGATCACGAGATCCTCTACCTCTAGACTGAAGAAGAGCCACCCGCAACAAAGTATGTGCCTGCCCTTAGGAAGGACAAAAATGACTTGCTGGAAGTATTCCCACTCCACAAAGGAAACTAAAGGCAGCAACATGAAGAACTCTAAGTCTGGTGCACAGAAGTGTGACATAGGACTAGCGAGTGAGTGCCAAGGAACTGAAAGTAATTCCACATGCGTAGAACTGTTAGAGTGGAAGAAAGGAACACCCACAGAAAGGATATCCAAGTGATGTGAAGGGAACAAAACATCCTCCGAACAACAAAAAGGGATCCACAAACCGAGGGTGGATCAATGAAGGTCTCTCTGAAAACCTGAAGTGGTAAGAGTCCTAGAAGGGGCACTCCCAACAATGGAGATGATGGACTCCTCTAAAACACTTGTAGATGGATGAGGGACATGTAGAGTATCACAAGTAGACTCTACGAAAATATGACTAAGGTCAAGAAGATACTCGTCCCAATGAGGGGGTTCAATAAATAGAAGAGCGATGTCAGATAGGTATGAGTCATCCAATGAAGGTAGAGGAGTGGAATGGGCCTCGCACATTGGAAGTGGAAAGGAGGCTGGTGTAATGACGGTGTGAGACTGAGTATGAGATTTCTCTATATCTGATGAGATGTGGGGGGTGACAATAATGTCTGGGATAGTGAGAGAAAGAGGAGAAGAGTCCTTTGTAGTACTCTTGACATCGTAATAGGGTGCATAATCCTCGTCATCGAAGTAGAACCAAGAAAGTTTGTGTCGGTAAAATTGCCATCACATGAAGAAATGGAGGAGATGACTAAATCAGCGAAAGCAATGATGGCGGTAGTATTCGAAGAGTCTCCATAGAGGGACTGAAGAATGCTCTAGACATGGTGAGGTGGATCTGAGTCTACCACGTGAAACCAGAGAGAACGAGAGACATGCATCATCATGTGACCAAAGACGTCGTCATATGTGTCGAGAAATTTCTCTAGATGATGATGATGACTGGGTGCAGAACTGCCCAAGCAAGAAGGGTATAAGACCCTCGTGGGTGAAGTAGTGTTCCATGGAAGCATGCTAAGCTAAATAGTTCCCTCTCCTAGTGAGAAGTGGCGGAAGCTGTACGGTGATCCTATGATGCTCACATCTGGAAAGAGCACTCTCCATGATGAAAAATGCAAGATGCACAAAAGCAAGATGTCGGACTCAGCCGATAATGCATCTACATGTGTAGTCCCAAGAGTATAAGCAACCCCCCAAAATGTGGCACTTTATAAAGTAGTACGTTTACAAAATTGGAAATACCATCACATAAAGTGCAAAAAATCATGCAATTTTGACTAAAGAAGCACTAAAAATGTGCAGCGAGTCAAAATTTATAGCATTAAAACGATTCCCACAATTGATGGAAAAATACACTAGATTCTGCAAACACATTAAAAAAGTACACAAAATTGGTTCAAAGGGTATCATGTGGGTACTCATTGGAAATTGCATGAAATTTTAGCAAGGTTTTGTTTTTCTTGAGAGGGGGATTAGCCTGCTGCCAATCCCAAACCTCGCCCTCTGTCTTCGACAAGCGAAGGAAGGTCAAATTACAAGCAAAATATAGCCCAATAAATTATTACAATGTTGTTAAAATGAAATGTTTTTTTTTAACACCCTAAAACATTAGAAAAATAAGGTGGGCCCACGTTTTGGAGTGTGGAGAGAAGAGAGCCCACATGTGCAGATTTAACGTGCTAGGCTGAGTTTGAAGGCTGAATGGACGGTTTCTCTTCTGCAGGTCTCAGAGATGGTAGAATCTAACGTACAAGGCCACGTGGTGAAGTCAAGGCTGTAAGGAGATACACAAAGATGTTTAAAAACTGAAATTCCTAAGTTTTGTAATGGTTGGAAGAAATGCCAAATGAGGAGACAGACTCAAGTGGGATGATAATTTTGGGTGATTTTCACCTCTACGATAGAAGGAATAAACACAAACAAAAAAATAGGTAGCACAAACAAGCACGTATGCAAAGGAGCTTAGGGTATGCGTCTAAAATGTGTTTCTAATGCAAAAATGTTTTTCTAATGCAGATGTAAAGAAAAACATTTTTCCAATGCAAAGGAGGGCATGTGTCTAAATGGAAGATTCCAGATGCAGGGTTTGGTGTTTGAGCTGATTGGAAAGGCCATGTGAAACAGCCCAACGGTTCTGAGTAGCAAGTCCAAGATGCGTGAAGTAGGTTTGCAGGTGTTGCCGTAGAGTGAAGGTCGTTGGAAGGAAGGTCGTTGGAAGGAAGGTCGTTGGAAGGACCAATAACAGCAGATTTGAGCATGCACAGGGAATGCAAGCCACAAGGAAAAAATGTAGGCACCAAAATGTTCCAGATGCAATGGCTGAGGGGTCAAAGAAAACAAATCACAGAATAATGCAAGGCCGAGAGCATAGAACACGAGTTCAAACCAAGAAAATGTTTCCAAAGCCAAGGCACGAGCATACGAGAATGCAAGGTTGGAGCAGAAAATGCAGGTCTATAAAAAAGTGCCAAGCACATTTCAAACCTAGGCAATACGTGCTGGAGCTACTCCATGAATGACAAGTTGAAGAAAGCACAAGATGAGAGAAGAGGTGAATGGGTGAGCTGGGGAAGCCAGCTAGGGCTGAGTTAGGCCTGAGACAACAGCAACAACCCTCAAAAACCTCAAAACTAGCACAAGCAACAACTTCAAGCTCAGATCTGAAATAGTATAAACTCCAAAACTGCATGCAAGGATCCAAAACCGTTAAACCCCAAAAATGAAGCCACGAACACCTAAAAACCAAACCGAGGTATAAACACCTGAAATCAATGCAAGAAGAGCACGGTCATAATTTCCATTACGACACACGCACCGAGATTTGGATATCACACTGCTTTGGCCGTAAAACACGCACAAAAATTCTCGATGAGTGCACGGATCCACAAATCTGCTCTAATACCATGAAAGAGGGTTTAAAACCTGTAAGCAAGATCACAGGGATGACGTGCACATCAATGAAGTGTGAATGACAACATGAAGAGATCTCAGGAGGAGTGAGCATCAACCGAATGTGCACGAAAAATTTTAAAACGGGTAGAACTCGGTTAATCCGTAAAACTCTCCTCTATCTCATAGATCAAAAGATGTGTACATATAGGAGGTGTTGAGTAACCCCAGTGCTGCAATCATGACAACTCGAGTAGAGAGGGGAGTTACATTTCGAGAATAGAAGTGTAACTCCCAATGACGCATATGACACACTTTGACATGCTTTGATGCACCAAGCGTAAGGGAATCTCATAATGACCCCTAAATATGAGACTTAATATCTGATATCGATTAAAGGTAGAAACTATCGTGTGGAAGTTGTGGTATGATCCTACTCGTAAGTTTGAGATTCAATCACTAATATATCCAATGACGTAAATATTATGCAACCACATTCTCCTTCACCTTCACATGCTCAATATCCATATCATTTTGGCATAGAAGATCCATCCAATGTCATTAACGGGCATTAATATTGGGCTATGTGATGAGATGTCATAGGCTCAAGTGATCTATTCGAGAATGAACATCATACCTAATAAAAATGATGTCATCGAATAAAACCATGAACCACTACCACAAGCTCAAGGTCATGATTTGAGTAATAGAGCTCATAATCGTTGAGCTTGAGAGAATCAAAGGCAACAACAAGGCCATCATGCATCAAAACTCATGCTATCCCTACCAACGAAGCATATGTGTAAAAAAATAAGTCCCTCTATGGTTGTAGCACTACTAAAATAAGATTTATAGTAAGGTACTCCTTAAGAGTCTTGAAGAATTTCTCACACTTTTCCAACCGTATAAACTTATTCCCTTTCCAATGCAGGGAATTGATGGGGTGAGCAATGTCCGAGAAGTCATGAAAAAACCTTCTGTAGTACCTTGTGAATCCCATAAAGTTGCATACATCTGTCAATCTAGTCGGCACTACTCAATCGATGATATCTCTAATCTTGGAAGGATAGATCGTGATACCTTCCCGGATATGATGTGACCTAAGTAATGAACCTCTATCTCGAAAGAATGCCCACTTCTCTAGGTTCCTGTAAAGTTGTTTCTCTTAAAGACACTACGTAACCTATCAAAGGTGCTCCTCACATGTGCATGAGTCTCTCAAGATATCATATAGAAATATGAGCATGAAGTGGTGTACGAAGGTCCTAAATACCCCATTCATCAAACTCATGAATACTACAGAGGAATTTGTCAAACCAAATGGCACAACTGTAAACTTGTAGTGGCCATATCTCATGTAAAAGACTATCTTATGAATATCTACCTCCACAATCCTCAACCGATGATACCGGACTTAAGATATTTCTTGAAAACACATTATCCCCTTCATCTAATCAAACAAATCATCGATGTGTGGAGGGGAGTAACTACTCTTGATCATTATGTTTTTCATCTCTATGTAGTCAATGTACAATGTCAAATATTTTTCCTTCACAAAAATCAATGACACAACTCAAGGGGATACACTAGGACGGATTAGGCCCTTCTAGAGAAGGCTATCAAGATGTAACTTGAGATAACAAATATCATCGATAATCATCCTATATGGAGCTCATGAGATAAACTCTACTCCAGGAACTAAGTTAATGTGGAAATCTATCTCACGTGGTGGTGCTAGGCTAGGTAACACATTGGGAAAAACATCTAAAAACTCATGTAGAATGGGATTATCATCAAGTGAAGGCCCAGAGACTCATCTTATGACCTGTCACTAATAGTAATCAAATATAACTAACATCCCCAAGCACGCATTGCTTAAGCTACATAGTGGATATGGTATGAATATAAATAGGCCTCATAACCCTAACTATCACCAACTCAACACCCAAATCATCTACACAAGATATCACCTTGTTGTAACAATCTACTCTCTATATGTGTGCAAACAACCAATACATACCCAAAATGACTCAATAATAACCCAAAGGAAGGACGTAAAGATCCATGGTCATGGTGAAGGGTCCCGGGTCAACTACACACTCTCTCGAATAAAGAGTCCACTAAGATCTTGGCTCAAAGCCATCTCAGCCTCCCAACTATGACCATGCCTAATTGCTACTAGCCTAAGTCACCCTACTAAAGATGGAAAAATAAAATAATCAGAAGAGCCTAAATCAAACAAGATACAGGTAGAAATACCACCGAAGTTAAATTAATTCTCTATAATTATGCCCTAGTGCTCTTCCTGGTGGTTATCTACTGCTACATATATCCTGTGGATTTTTGCCGTATCACCAACTCTTGGCTTTGAAATGGTACCATTACCTTTGTTATTAGGGTTTTGTGGGCAATATCTCCAATGGTTCCCATGTACATTACATCCATACTAGTTGACTAGTCCCCTCCATTGAGAGGAGACTCTTGGAGGTGTCCTAGTGGTCTGTGTTTGAGACACCCATAACCTTGTTATGGACTACTCTGCCGCTACTAATGAGATCCTATTGACTGAGCTCTACGTGGCACCTTTGTCCTAATGTGTCCTCTAGGAGGAAGGCCCCATACACTTCCCACTCGAGCATCATATCTCTATGGAGCTTTGAAATTTGGGTGCGTATGTTGTTGTTATTATTATTACCTTAATGAAGACTGTGTAGATCCATGTCTTCCATCGGGGAATTAGTCTCCCCCTTCAATCAACTATCCTATAACTGTGGATATGACTCCTCAATCTTGTCTTGTTCCTAGTACATTTTATCCCTATTCTCCTATGTAATATAGGCCTTCTAAAAACCTTTGCTAAAGTCTTTAGACAATGCATATGCACTACCTCGCTAAAATTCAAGTTTAGGAACTTGATGAACCTTTTATTTTAACCTAATCATCTCTTATCTAATCCATGTACTAAAAAAATCCAAGAACTTTCTCTCATACTTAGCCATTTTCATGCTCACGTATTGCAGATCATGGAACTCATCGATTAACTACTAGATGAACCATTTGGAGATATACCTTCTCCTGAATTTCTCCTCAAAGAGATCCCTCATAACCTTCTTAGAATCCATGTTGAACTTCCTCTCCTCATTCCTCCACAAAAAAATTCATGTCTATTAGAAGATGTATCATAACACAAGCCTTTGTGTTTCTAGTACAGAGGCATATCTTGAAGCATTCACTCAAGCTAACTAACCAATCCTCTTCTTGAAATACTGTAGTATCTCCTATGATGTGTGGAAGGTGAAGCTTTAGTATCTCTCAGATATGATCTTCCTATCGACTATTTAGCTCTTGGTCTCTCCTCATGGTCGTCCCTATGTCTAGGGCTCCTAGATTTCTCTCTCAGTCTCGTGGCCCCGTCTATCTAGCTCCACATGTAAAATTTCTACCCTATGCTCCTCAAATGTCATGGAGACGCATAAGCCTCCACTAATGGCTCCTTTTGATGCTCAAGGCTAGGTCATCAACCTACCGATCCTCCTCGTATAGCAACATTAACCTTCTCGTAAGGTCTATAGATCTGCGGTAGTATAGCCTCGACATCTTGATTCAAGGGTGGTCCCTCTAGCTCAACGTGTAAGAAACCCTCGTCTAGTTCACACCTCCTCCACAAATAAATAGGAGAGTTAGTTCATCATCATTTAGGTTTTTTTAGTTGAATACATTTTCTACATTGTAAAATATGAAGAAATGTGGTGTATTCTAAGTGTAGGTTATTCTAGTTTAATTTGTTGTGTTTCGTGTCGCCTGGATCCAAGTGTAAAACCCACTAATTTGATGATCCAAAACCATGTCGACCACCATTAATTATTTAGGAAAAATTATGATTTTTATTTGATTGAAATGATTGTGAAGCCACTAACACTAGTGGTGATCAATTAAATACTAATTTAATAAATTCTACTTTTTGTAAAGTAGTCATAACCAACTTTATAATTAAATATTATTAATTTATTTCCACAATTATTTCAGATTTTAATTGTATTCTATGGTTTCAATTAATTATATTTAAAGTATTATCTAGGTACATCTCGTTATATTTCTCATACACAATTTCATTTATTTAAATTACCCTATATTCAAGTCTCATTTATTTAATTATTGGTCCAAAAGAGAAGGGTTACCATTTATTCTAACTCACTAGAGCACTAAGTGGCCCCATTCACTAATTACCCATACCTTTTTATTTAAAACCCAATCCCATAAAATTCCCATCACTTAAAGTGTTGTAGGGTTAAATCTCTACCATTAGATCTAATCAATATGGGCCTTGGATTTTAGGTTTTCTCTAAAGGCCCTAAAAATCCTTATGATCTCTTTTTATTCATTTTATTTTTTCTAGGTATCTCATTTGCATTTTTGATTTTTAGGTTTGCGAGCATGGAGGTTATGGTTCATTTTAATTTCTTTTAGGATTTTAGTTTCTCATATATATATATATGTATATATATATATATATATATATATATATATATGTATATGTATATATATGTATATGTATATATATATATATGTATATATATATATATATATGTATATATATATATATGTATATATATATATATGTATATATATATATATATATATATATATATGGTTTCATACCCTTTAACCAACAATATGGTTACCTACCCTTTAAATATATATATAATATCTCCCTATATATAATTAGCTAGATAAAGGGTTCACCCCACAAACTAGGGCTCTATGTAAAAGGATGGGCATCATTGTTTAAGGTTGGAGTTTGTATAAATATTGCGAGGGGTTGCCCCGCTCTAACTATTTTTTTATTTTCAAATAGAGTGGCCTCCCAACCCTTATGGCTATGAATAAGCTTTAAACATTTTATTTATTTATTTTAGATATACTTTGTTCCATTAAAAGTGCGGTAGATTGGTATAAGTTATTAGTTTGTTTATATATATATATATATATATATATATATATATATATATATATATATATAATTTATTAATATTTATATGAGTATTTATAATATAGAATATATCTTATTTAATATATATGTATTCTTCCACTTTATAATTACATATATATTTATAACTAGGTTTTTTTAAATTCATTCTTAATAGTCTATTTGTGAAGTATTATCCATTGTATAACTAAAATATAAGAACTTATAATGTATGCAATTTGTATAACTACATATATATTTAAATATGGTGGAGTTGTTTGGTCAATTTTCAAGGTATTTAATTAAGGATTTTTTTTTGTAATTCAAAATACATAAAGGCTTACACTTTGGATTGCAAGGTTGTATACTTATATCTAGAATACTAAAATTTCACTATTTGTAAATTCATTTGAAAGAGGATATAAAATATAGACACAAATTAAATGCAACTTCATTCTTCCTTTTTCAACCAAGATTTCTAAGTGCAATTAAATAGGAAAACAACTTATACATTTAAAGTAATTTCAATGCAAGATGAATACTTGAAAAATTCAATTTATAATACAAATTTCTTGATTAATTTGCAGATTTACAACAATCAAATTTCCATTTAAAATACACATTCAAAAGATTCCTTTCAACTTAGATTCATTTCCAATGCAAAAGAACCATTTTTAAAATTAAGTCACAATGCAACTATTGATAAAATCTAATATTTGAAAGGAGCTACAATTTTATTACAATACAACTTGCAACTTCCTTCATGCAACCATTCCAATACATGGGTTGATAAGAAAATTTACAACGAATATTTTCAAATACAAGATTATACAAGCCTTCCAATAAAAGGTGGAAGCAACAAGATAACATTAATGATAATAATTTTCTTTCTTTTGGTCTCAAAACATATATTTTCATATCTTGATCAACTTACAACTCCATAGATTTTCTTCTTTATCTCCAAATCATAATAACAAGGAAGAGGGAGTAGGCAATGCTCTCCTCCCAACATATTTGAAATGAGAAGGAGAATCCACCCTCCTCATTGGCCCCTAAGCCCCAACAAAGTAGAGAAATAACAAAAATTAAACAACCATGACAACTTAACATAGGCTTCCACAACACAACAAACACACAAACAATACTTTTACATACATATAAGAAAACAATATAGAAAATCCATTTACAATTTAAATAAAAAAAGTGATGGATTTCAAATTAAGCCCAAAGGAGAGGAGAACATGGAGTCATCTTGTTATACCTCAAATGTGGGATGGGGTCCACCAAAATCCTCCAAGTGCACTTTCACAATCACACACAACACCTTTTCTCTCCACAATCAAGTATGTAATGTTGATATATAAATATTTTACCTCCACATAGGTGGAGGACTCATTCCATACTTGCTCCACAAAATCCTCTCTAATTCCCTATTACCTACTCAAAATGAACTCCACTTCCCTCTCCTAACACCACCCTAAGGTCAAGATCTACCAACCCATAAAATTCACAAACATGCACCAATTTGCAACACAATAATATCACAAAGAAAAATAAGAACAAGTATGTAAGGAATAGACCCTACCTTGACATATCAAACCATCTAATATTCAAGAAACAACCTTCCATTTCCAAGCCAAAATTAAAATTCAAGCTTCCAAGATCCCAAACAAGAAGTGCAAGTAATTTTTGAAAAACATGCAAGTGTATAATGAAACCAAATAATCCCCAAAACTCCAAAATGACTTTATTTAATAGAAAATTAGGAGAGGATGGTGAGGTGGCTCCATGTAGGATGCCACATCACTTCTCCTAAAATCCACCTCACTTGGTCAAACACAAAGACCAAGACTAATCAATAGGTAAGGTGAGGATATGAAAAACTTCATTTGCACAAAAAAACACTACACCATGACTCAAAGGAAATAATTTAAGAGGTTCTTAAGAAATTGCAATTAATCACCTTTTTTTTCAATCTAAAACACATAATGAAGGCTAAAATTAACCCCTCCCATGATAGGTATGGTTGATGGGTGAGTTTAAGAGGCATAGGAAAAGTCAATCTTTTCACACAAGCCTCAAAAAGTGGCTCCAAAGAAAAAAGTGAGGTTGAGAGAAAAACTCAAAATCAAATGAAATCCATCAAACATGAATAAGATAACAAGGACTATCTACAACATTAAATTCCCACTTAGTCACATCTCAATTAATCTTAACCACATGATTAATTAGTTAAAAAGAGAACATTACTTAAGAACTAATAAAGTAAGCATGCATTACAATAAAAAATAACCTACACCACTGAATAAATAAAATAAAAAAATCATCCAAACTAGTTGGTCATGCATGAGGTTACCCCCATGGGAAACCGCCTAATAAACACAATAATACACATGACACTAAGTTGACAAGGTGACCTTGTTTCCAATATCTAATATTCCTCCATTGTTAGTGTCCTAACACCTTCTTGTTGTTGTGATATATTTTCTTGCAACCAATCAAACAATACCCCTTTGGCCTCAAGTTCACATTAAACACATCAAGAAACAAACACACCTACATATCATCCAACAACATCATACATGAAGCCATATCATTAACATCAAAATTAGGAATTTCTATTGATTATTTGCAATCACTGAACATCTATAAGTTTTGATAAGTCATAACATCAATAAGATCATAAGGTTATTCGATAACAAATAAAGGCATCATCATCAAAATCTAGAGCGTCAAGATACAATGAAACAATATTAGATCGTCATCTATTAATGTCTTCTAATACCATCTATAATATAAGTCATGACATATTAATACTATCCATCTATTAATGTATGCTAATCAAAATTTGATAATAATGTCCATTTACTAATGTCTGATAATCAAAATATAACAATAATGTCCATGTCTGTAGTCCACAATAATAAATATTAAAGTAAGATAATGTTGAAGAGGATTGAACACTAACATACTGATCCTGTCTCTCTCATTGGTATTAAGGTCTATGTGATGGTTAGGAATGAACTTTAAATTAGGGGTTATTAACGTTTTATTTTGCATTAATGCTTTTTCGTAGGATATTGTGATAATATTAAGGTTTTCGGGTTGTTTTATTGTGTGTTGGGAAGTATTTTTGTGCATCTAATCTCTGTAAATTGGATTTAGTGTGTGCTAGGAAGTCACTTTTGTGTCTAATTTTACTTTTAAACGTGTTTCCTATGCATTTAATAGCTTTTGACAGTAATTCAAGAACATGGGTGCCAGCTGTTACTTCATTGAGCTGCAATAATGGTCACAAATGACTGCAGTAAGTAAAAGTCTTCTACTTTGTTTTTATTTTTGTTTCCTGGTTTCTACCATTCCTTGCTCAATTGAAATATTTTCACCATTTTATCTTCTTCTCATTCACAGGACATATGTTATTCATTATTGCATAAATTTGGTTTACCTTTTACGCTTCATGTGTCCATGTTTCTTCATTGTTTAGGTTTTTTTTTTTCTTACAGTCATCAAAGGGCTTCACCATATAGGATGTAAGAATTTGTTTTGGGAAAAATCTTCTTAGTTTTTAGGGCCCGATATATCGATGTTTTCTATGGATTGCTGCACTTTGTAAGCAGTGAATGCTTGTTTTTGGTCATTTAATTCCTAACAAAGTTGACTACAGAATGAGAGGTTTCGACAGTGTTTAGTCATTATGTGAAGAAGTTTTACTAGGAACTTTCTTAGGAGCAGGAACTGGAAAAATTTACTTTAAAACTCTGGCAACTTCATGCATGGTGGGTCGATGAGAGGGTTGTTTTTTGATGCAAAGAAAGGCCAACTGGATGATTTTTCCTACAATCCCAAGTTCTCCATAGGTTGTTCTAAATTTTGTGTCAACATTTTTCATAACTGTGTTGTTGTTTTTTTTTTTATAGAATCTATATTCACATGCCAATGTATTCTTCTGATTATTTTGCACAATAAGTTTTCTGGTCACTTTTTGATTATGACCATCTTGTATTTGTAAACTAATAAATTGATGGTGTCCCAATAAAAATAATCTAATATCAGATTTGTGCATTACTAGTGTAAAACCACTTACCACTTCTACATTAAAGAATTGAAAGATTACAAAAATTTAGAATCCTTAAAACATGGTCTGCAACATTTAGACACTTAATTAACCGTTAATTATTATGGATTCTTCTTCTACCGTGTATAATTTGTTCTACATCCATGAGGGCAGAATAATAACTTTTGTTGGAACGTTATTACACTTTTAAAATATTGCAGCTTCTTCTTATACTTTGAATAGAATTGGTTTTCTCCATATGATTATTCCAAGATTATATAAGTGCTCATCTCTTAGTCTTGTTCAAACTTCTTTTGTAGTGCGTGATCAGGCATACAGATTTTTTAGTAATTGAAGACGACATCAGTGAATTTAGCAGAAGAAAAGACAAACGTATTGTCAATTTTTTGACAGTCAATTCACTCT